>OY728166.1:1032238013-1032563013 GCA_963277665.1 Viscum album | reverse complement strand
GGTAGAGGTCGTGGCCATGGTAGTCAGTTGCCGGGACTTCAGACAATAGGGTGGACTAGCTTAGAGTGGTCAGGCAGGGTTGTAGGATTGCGTTACAGGCCTAACTTTTGCAGTGGAGCAGGATCCCAGACCCTCTACAGTTTGAGGTACAATTCTTGTTGCCTCAGTTTTAGCTTTTTCTCTTTTCGATACAGGATCTTACCATAGATTTATATCTGTTTCTATTGTGGAGATACTTGGGCTCTATATCTTTTCTTATACTGATATCTTGACGTTAGACACTCCATTGGGGACTAGAATGGATAGTGTACGATAGTCCATGAAGTGACCTATTGAGGTTGGTGGGTGTCACTTCTTATGGGACCACTATGTATTAGAGATTACAAGCTATGATGTCATCCTCAGAATGGACTTGTTAGTTCCCTTCCAGGTAGTTGTTGATTACTATTGCCATAGGGTGAGTTTCACATTACCAAAGGTAGGATCGTTTCTTCATAAGGGAGAATAAGATGTCCAAGCGAACAGAGTGGGACCCAAGAATCTTGGGTTGGGACGAGTTATAGCCCAGATTTCTAGTCTATATCTGGATGACCATGGGACTTTACAGATGAAATTTTCTCTAGTGGTGGATCGTTTCAGGGACATCTTTCTAGAGGACTTTTCAGGTTTGACTCCGGAGTAAGAGGTGGAATTTTCTATTAAGCTTGTTCTAGGAGTAGAACTAGTGTCTATTCTTCCTTATAGGATAGCTACACTAGAGTTGTAGAAGCTCAAGAAGTAGATGGAGGAGTTTCAGGAAAAGGGTTTCATCCGAAC
The DNA here is from genome assembly GCA_963277665.1 of Viscum album. Classification (NCBI taxonomy): domain Eukaryota; kingdom Viridiplantae; phylum Streptophyta; class Magnoliopsida; order Santalales; family Viscaceae; genus Viscum; species Viscum album. The sequence continues at coordinate 1,032,562,197 of OY728166.1, read as the reverse complement.
CAGTACTTCTCCAAGGGGTTTTCTTGTCCTGTTTGTAAAGAAGGTGGACGATACCCTCAGACTTTGTGTAGATTATTGGAAGTTGAACTAGTTGATGGTCAAGAACTGATATCCCTTGCCGAGGATTAATGATCTCTTCGATCAGGTTCAAGGAGCCTGAGTGTTCTGAAAGATTGACTTGAGGTCCGGTTACGATCTATTGCGCTTTAGACCATCAGATATACCTCTTACAGCCTTTTGGAGCAGGTATGGTCTATACGAGTATATGGTTATGCCATTCGGTCTCACGAATGAACCTATAGTTTTCATGGCACTGATGAACCAAGTGTTCCATCCGTACTGGTGTACTCTCACACTCTACACGACCATAATACCCATCTTGAGATCGTTTTGAGTATACTGAGAGAACATAAGTTATATTCTAATATCTCAAAATGCCACTTCTAGATGGACCAGATTCACTTCTTGGGTCATGTTATCTCAGAGATAGAAGAATCAGTAGACCCAGAGAAAGTGAGAGCAGTAGTTTCTTAGGAGAATCTGATGAAAATATTTGAGGTACTATGTTTTCTAGGGTTGGCTGGATACTACAGACATTTCATAAAGAACTTTTCATGCTTATCAACACCACTGATGGACATGAATAAGAAGGGTGTAAAGTTCTGGTGGTTAGATTCTTGTGAGTCATCCTTTCAGAATATAAAAGGAAGGTTGACTTCAGCACCGATACTAGTATTTCCAGAGTTGGGTAAGAGCTATACTATATACTATGATGCATCAGGTTTTGGTCTAGGGGATATTCTTATGTAGAGGGAAAGAGTCATTGCGTACGGGTCTTGGCAGTTGAGGCCACATGAGAGGAACTACCCATCACATGATCTGGAGTTGGCTGTTGTTGTTCATAGTTTACACTATTAGAGGTAATATCTTCTAGGATATCATTTTGTGGTTTTCACTGACCACAAGAGTCTCAAGTATATCTTCACTCAACATGATCTGAATTTGAGACAACAGAGGTGGGTTGAGTACCTTCAGTACTTTTACTTTGAGCTTGCCTATATGCTTGAAAAAAGGCAATGTAGTGGCTGATGCACTGAGTAGGAGGAATCAGATATAGGCAGTTCAGGAGGCCAGCTGTGAGTGGTAGCTTATGGTTTTTTTCTCTCAGATGCATTTGGAGGTGCACAACAGACAGGGGAAAACTTTTCGTTCTTCTGTGGCTGTTACCTCTACTCTTATTGATCGAGTGAAAATGAGGTAGCTATCAGATTCTGAAGGCCTAGTCCTACAGGAGAGTGTGTCAAGAGAGGAACCTATTCTGGATGGATATTAGGCGAGGATGAGATCTTATGTTTTCATGGGCGCATATGGGTGCCAGCAGACATACGCGAGGAGCTGATGCGAGACTTTCATTCCTCAGTTTGGGTAGTTCATCTTGGTGTCACCAAGATGTATCATGATCTTCACCATCAATATTGGTGGCCAGGTATGAAGAGATATGTTGCTGGTTTTGTCATGAGGTGTTCTACCTGTTAGTAGGTGAAGGCGGAGCATCAGTGACTAGCAGGGATTTTACAACGGTTGCCCATTCCTGAGTAGAAGTGGAATGATGTCGCAATAGACTTTGTGATAGGTTTTCCAAGGTCGCCTTAGGGAAATGATGTAGTATGGGTTGTCATTGACAGAATAATGAAGGTTGCTCACTTCTTTCCGATCAAGGAGACCTTTAGTGTTGATGAGCTGGGAAGATTGTACATCTGAGAGATTGTACATTTATATGAAGTTCCACACTCTATTGTTTCAGAAAGGGATGCACATTTTACTTCTCAGGTCTGGTAGGGGCTACAGAAGGCATTGGGAACACAGGTACTTTTGAGTACAGCTTACCATCCCCAGACAGATGGCCAGTCCGAGGGTACAATTCAGGTGCCTGAGGACATGCTTTGAGCATGCATCCTTGATTTTGGAGGTTATTGGGAGAAAAAAATACTTCTTGTGGAGTTTTCCTACAAGAATAGTTTTCAAGTAACTATTCAGATGGAACCTTATGATGCTTTTCATGGTAGGCCATGCCGATCACCCTTATGATAGCTAGAGGTAGGAAAGACAGCTATGTTGGGACCTCATCTTGTCCAAGAGACCATAGAGTAGATAGAGTTAATTCGGAAAAGGATGGATACGACACAATCATTACAGAAGTCTTATGTTAATCAACTTAGATGACCTCTGGAGTTCTATGTTAGAGATCAGGTGTTCCTGCGTGTCACACCGAGGTTGGGACACAAGAGGATTATGAGACAGGGTAAGCTTTCGCTGAGGTACGTTGGGCCGTTTGAGGTATTGGATAAAGTTGGTCTAGTTGCCTATCGGTTGCAGTTACCTCAGAGGTACTGGGATATGCATGACTTCTTCCATGTTTCTCATCTTTTATGTTACTTCCCATACCTATCTCATGTTTTTCAACCCAAAGAGGTTGAGTTGGAGGTGGATGCGTCGTTCGAGGAGAATCCTATCCGGATTGTTGATCAAAGTACGAAGGTTCTCTGTGGCCAGTCTTGTAACATCCCAGGTAAATAAAGAATATGAAATTTTCATATTTTTTAATATTTCAAAATTAATTATTAATTTTACTTTAAAGGGGATGCTATGTTCGATGGCGTACCCGATACACAACAACAGGTTTCTTTCAAATCTTAAGTTGCACACAACGTTGGGTCATATTGAAAAATAATAATATAATAATATTATTTTAAATGGTTGTTAATTCATAGCTGTTGTATGATTATACATTTTTGTTAAATGTTTTTACATTTATCCAATAAAATTTAGAGGCTTAAAATGTGAATAAATCTAATTTTAAGAATAATTTACTTTAAAAGGTTGATTTACCACCTTTTGACGACGAACCATCTTTAAATCAAGTTTTGGTCACTTTTATATTTGACAAAATAAAATTCTTCTTTAGATTTGGGACATCAAAATTTACTTTGGGTATTTTTTTTATTTTTCTTGTAAAGTTCATTTTTAATGAATAGTGAAAAATACTGTATTTTTATTCAAAAGTGCATTTTAATAGAATTTATTTATCTGGTTATATTATCTTATTAATTGGTTTTAAAGTGTAATTAGATTATATTTTTACCTATTAATATAATGTTGGTCATTGGAATTAATTTCACTTTGAAATTGGACATAAACAAGTGTCGATCTTTTGATAGTTATTGTTTCATAAAAACACGCTATTTGTTTTGACAACGGAAATTAATTTTAAAATAATTAATGCAACTTCTATGTTTTGAATTTGGTAAAATAGACATCATTTTTGAATTTGGAATATAAAATATAGATTAGGCTGAATTTTTAGTATTTTTCTGAAAAACTTCAATTTTTGATGAATAGTGAAACCACTTAGTAGTAGTTAAAAAAATGACTTTTTCATTTAAACAAAATTTTCCCACTTATGTGAATTGAATTTATAAAATCAAACATACATGGTTGTTATTATTAAGCAAAATTTGGTTCAATAAAATAAAAATAATTTTTGGTGAATAGTAACATTTGACTTTTATTTACCGTGGTTAAAGGTAAATAGGGTAATTCAAGGTAAAAAGAATATCATAATAATACAAAATTACCTTAACATTTGTCCTAAACTTATTGGTTGAGTCATTTATGACCATGCTCATCTTTGAGTCGATTTTGGGACCCCATGGAGCCACTTGAGAGTGATAATGACACTTTATTTTAATTAACTTAAAGTAAAGACAAAAATGGCACAAAAAAATATCTTTTAGTAAATTAATTTTTTACATGGGTTTATATAAGTTATCATTTTGAATATAAATATTAATTGGAAAGATAAATCTATTTTCTTCATCATGGTATTTTTTTTATAATTTTTATACAATAAATAAATAAAATTATTTATGACACAAAAATGATGCAGTATTTACCTCATTAATAAATGATTTAAATAAATAAGATTATAAATATTAAAATAACATACAAAACCTGTCCAATTCTTATTAGATGATTTTAATTCTACCAAGATTCATCTTATATTCCACCATAATGAGTTTTGGACTTTTAGAAACCGAATATCATTATATAATAAAATAATATTTTCACACTTTCCTAAAGAGCCCCTCCCCCCTTATAAAAAGCCCTAACTTCTTACTTATTTCTCACACCTCTCAAGAACCTTGGCTCATCCAACCCCTGACCAAATAATCTCTAAAGATCCCTCTCCTCCTCTTAGAAGCCTTACCTTAGGCAGAAGGCACTTCAAGAAGTCCTTTTGGTTCAAACCAAAGGGAGTTACCCAAATTAAAGGTAATGATTCCTCTTAACTTATCCAACCCCTAAACTCTTTTTATTCCTTTATTTTATAACAACACCAGTATCCTCAATATAATATAATGTTTTTATGAGAAGTATATTAACTGCACTTACACACACCTCCATCTAATGGGTGAAGAACATACTGTTTCTGTGGATGGAAAACTAACACCTCACGAAACGATGATTGTTCGATTATCTCCTACCGCCTCTCATGGTGGACATTAAGATGGAACTGTATTTATATATTATATATATTATGTTGATGTTTTATTTATTCTTCTATATTTTACATTTATATCCTACCTTTATGGTTTCCATAATGGGTAAACGCAATAATTTCATTTGAGAAAGTGCGGACTACCGCCCCCTCAAAGTGATATGACTCGTTCATACCATACATGGGACATATAAAGGAAGGATTTATAGAAATTATATATTATGTTATACTAAAATTATAATATAAATATGTATAATTATGTTTTTATTCAATTAAAATACAAAATATAAATGAAAGTAGCGTTCATGCGTACGTACGACTTACCGTCTCCATGAACGGTGCATTTTATTTCTTACCTACAAATGTTATGTAATATTATAAAAACATATATATACTGGATATATATGATATATATGATATCTAAATAATGAATATCATTCTAGATATAATGAACTTTTGACTATGTGAACAACTTGTAATTATAAGAAGTCCATTTTGACTCAAGTACCAAATATCGACAAAATGAACGTTATTAACTTAAATGATTACATAATATGTCTAAAATAGTAATAAGTGATATAAAAAGAATAATAAACTTTAAAAAGGTTCTTAAGAAATTATAAATTAAATTTAGGTTATTATTCAGGAAGAACAAGGAACAAACGAGTCAAGTCAGACAAGACGTAATAGATTTCTTATCTCACTTTTAATTCCATGAGATTTCCATTGTTCAACAATAATTTATTACATGTGGTGTATTGTATAATTTAATTTGATATATATAATCATGATAATATTTATATTTATGTTATTCTGTGAATTATTTTGTGGTTTTTAACTTTTGGTCATACGACTTGATTTATTACAATGTGGTAAGAGATTTTCATGTCACTTTTTATTCCCTCCCATAAGATTCATGCTATATTTGGCACTATTTCCTTTTGTGTGGTGTATATACTGCCCATTATTGTACTCATTGTGTGATATAATTCAATTTATGTGTATTTAAATCTTCATTTTATGATCCGTCTTTCAGGGGGTGTATGTTACGTAAGTTACCAAATCGGTAAGGGAACCTTTCACCCTTCTCTTTTTAAAAGACCTATTTTTGTTATGTATTTTAATTTACATATTATTATGTTTGGATATGTTCTTATATATCCGTATTGCTTTAAATTTTATGTCCATGTGATGATATACCCTTTTATTTCTCATCAATTCATTTTCTGTATTTTAAAGTGACGCCGTTAGGCTGTCAAATTTCTGTTAGGGAACTTCTTCACCCAATTTCAACTCTTTGGGTTAAACTTCACTTCTTGATTATGTATTGCTATGAATATGTGTGAATAACCTATGATTGTTTCAAACTTAATATCCACTTATATTGAGTGTATTATTAGTTTTCACACATTTTCATGTAATTGATTTATCCTTAATCTAAGGATACAATTTTTATAAGGGATTTCGTCTCAATCTACATTCCATTGAGACTTAATTGTCGTTATGCACCAATTCACTTTTATAAGGTGTATATACCATACTTTGGAATATTATATCATGAATCCATTTATTCTCATGATATTATAAATTTATGATTCAATATTATTCCTCAATTATTTTTATTCAAGAGTCTCTCATTTTGTTAAAAAATATTTAACTAAAATATCGTTTTATATGTTTTAAAGATTTATTATTATAAATCTTTATCATTAATGTCCATGTTTTAAAAATGGATTTAAGGATTTATTTATATGGAAATTAATGTTTTCAAATTATAATTTATTTAAAAGTTTCAAAGTGGCATGGGACACTTTGATTCAAAAATCTCTTTTTTAAATGTTTTAAATGGTTTTGAAAATGGTTTGATAAAGCATTATTTATTTCAATATCTTGATTTGATATATTGTAATGTGGAAATGTTATCTTTCCTTTATACTTGTGTTATGTGTTATGATTATGTTATGGTTATTGTCCATTGTTTATGTATACAGGTGGTTCCGTGATAAACCAAGGGCGGGTGAGCCCAAGATATCTCTCCAATGCATTGGGTAACGTGACAAAGGTAAATGTTAATATTTCTACTAAGAGATTTAGGGAATATAATGTGATCGGTATTCCAAATGTGACTCTCTATGTAGATTTGATAACTATAATGTAAGTATGTTATGAATTACATAATTTACCTTTATGATTTATGATTTTTGTGTGTTATTCATAAACCTTATGATTTCATATGGTATGTTATGATTGAAAAGAATGGTTTCATTGATTTGTATTTAATGATGGGCTAATGTTTTCCTTCCTTATTTTATAACCCTTACTGAGCTTTTTATGACCATAACAAGTTTTTGAAATGTGTTCTAAAGGAATTAAAGATGAATAAGGTCAAGGATGGGATGAAGGAAAATTCATGCTATCTAAAACATGGAACTAGACATGTTTCTTTTTAAGAGTTTTTATTTTATGAAAAAAATGGATACTGAGTAGTTGTGTGTACATGCAATTTTCAAGTTGATATGTAATAGTTATGGCCTAATTCACTAAAACTCTAAACCTAAAAAGATCCTCAATTTGAATTATTCATTTAATTTAGGATTATGTAATGTTTAAGGTTGGGTCCTTATAGTTGGTATCAAAGGTCAGTTTAGACAACTTTAGGGATTATGATTTTTCGTTAGACACATGGTTAGTCCCTATGTCTATTATTTCCATTAAATCCTTATTTTATAACTTTTTAAGATCAAGTAAAGTCAGTTGAAAATGGAAGGAGGAGGATCTAAAACTACATTCTTATCTCTTCCTAATGACTTGCTTGCAATAATTATTGCAAAGTCATGTTTAGATGATTGTGAAACTTTGTTTAGCATAAAAATACCCTGCAAGCAGTTTTTTGAGATATCAAACACCTCCACTATACCACGTTATCATTGTGGATCATGGGTTGTATTTAAACAAATCATATTTTCACAATATTCTCATATTTTCAAGAAAGGTAAATATTATCAAGGCATTTTCAAATAATTTACCTTATCACGGATATTTTGAAGAAAATTATGATTTTGAAAAAGGTGCTGAATAATGAGACCCTTGCACAACCTATTTCTATTTGCTTTTACAATATAGTATCTCAGCACATACCTATGGTATTTTAAAAGCATCATTAATTGAAAGTTTCAACTCAAATTTGGTCCGAATGTTTTATATAAATCATGTTTTATCAGATGTTTTGAAATTATATGTCATACATGATTATTTTCCAAAACTTTTTTTCTGTGAACACCCATATGACCCATGTTGTACAAGGTGTATTTGGATGAAGGAAGCAAATGATTTTAAAGGATATTTAAATCATTATTGCAATGCAAGGACCTTATACCTACGTGAATAAGATGACGATGAAACCAAATGGACACCATGATCAAGGTATTATGTTCTTCATTTTGGGGATCATTTTATTTTATCATATGGTGTTGAAATAAAAAAATGACAATATATATAAGACTTAAAGAATTAAGGTGTTGAGATCATAATAAATTGGGATAAAAATGAGAGTTATAAGGAAACCATTGAGGTTAAAACATGTTAGGGTTATTTTTGAGTTTTAGAAAAAGGACAACCTATAGAATGGGTGACAACCCATCACATCCTGCAAGGCCATAGAAATCGAACCCACAACTGAAGGGTGACAAGGGCGCATCTCCTACCACTAGCCTACTTAAATTCCCTGGTTAGTATGACTTATTATTTTAGTAAAATGATTTTATGGAACAAGAATAATTTTATTTTGGGAACTTATGTTTTATAAAATGGATATACTTAGTATAGGAAAATGATTTGGTGATTAAGTGATAAAGATTGTTTTGGAAGAAGTTCTCTCTTTTGAGGAAACACTATATGCCTAAGGAAGATATAATACTATGGGATTTCAATTGTGGAATAATGTTTGAAATTTTAGTTTGGAAAAATCTATGTTTTTATTGTGAATATATGGAAATTTGGTTTATTTATGAAAATGATTAAACTACCATGGAGAATATGTGATTAGGTTAATTAATTTTTAATATGAGACTTTATGAGTAACTGATGTTATTTGAAGATAAATGTTAAGATTTATCTTGGAAGACTATGTAATTAAATCCTTATGAGATTTGGGTTTCAATATTAGTTTGGATTAATTTTGAAGAATTTTATGGAGAGTTGTTTATTGAATGGTCTGGGTTGAGCTTTGGGTATTTTTTGACAAATTTTGGAGATTAAGATTAGTTTTTATTTTTGTAAAAGATTAACCTTTTTGAGTATTATATGATCTCACACTAACCATTTTGGTTTTTATTAGGTTCTAAAGACATTAGAAATATAAAGTTCTTATTTTGTAGATTATGTGATACTCTAGAAGTTGGTTCTAGCACTTCAGGCGTGACCACGTCATCTTTAATACTCTTCGTTTGAAGAAAAAAATGAGTTTGTGGTAGGAATTTTGTAAAGGATGAAAGTCTACATGAAAAGTAAGTATGTTTCCTTATATTTTTAGTTAAGATCATAAATAAATTCCTCATCTTTATGAAAAGTTACTTAAAACAAAAACCTTTTCTGTTAACTTTTCCTGCCGGGGAATCAAAGACCGTTTAACCTATTACAAGTTTGTGATTTTATGGTAATTAACTTTCTCCTAATCAAGTTTTTTATCACTCTCCGTCATAACTTGATGGTTTTTTTCTCCTCCATATCCATGTTTTCATGGAATTCTAGTATCTTTTGTCTCAGGTGACCTTTGTATATATCTTTCTTTCTTTTAAAGTGATAGTTTTATTTACTTTTTTTCCAATGTGGGACTTTCAATGATGTTTCCAAGCCCAATTTTAAAATTGCGAGGACGAAATTCCCAAAAGGGGGGAAGGATGTAACATCCCCGGTAAATAAAGAATATTACATTTTCATATTTATTATTATTTTTATATTAATTATTAATTTTACTTTAAAGAGGATTCTATGTTCGATGGCGTACCCGATACACAACAACGAGTTTCTTTGAAATCTTACATTGCACACAATATTGGGTCATACTAAAAAATAATAATATAATATTATTATTCTAAATGGTAGTTAATTCCTAGAAATTGTATGATTATATATGCTTGTTAAATGTTTTCACATTTATCCAATAAAAGTTAGAGGCTGAAAATGTGAATAAATCTAATTTTAAGAATAATTTACTTTAAAAGGTTTATTTACAGCCTTTTGATGGCGAACCATATTTAAATAAAGTTTTCATCACTTCTATATTTGATAAAATAAAATTATTATTTAGATTCGGGACATCAAAATTTACTTTGGGTAAATTTTTGTTATTTTTCTGGTAAAGTTCATTTTTTAATGAATAGTGAAAAAAACTGTATTTTTATTCAAAAGTGACTTTTAATATAATTTATTTATATGGTTATATTATATTTTTAATTGGTTTTAAAGTTTAATTATATTATATTTTTACCAATTAATCCAATTTTGGTCATTTTAATTAATTTCACATTGAAATTGGACATAAACAAGTGTCGATCTTTTGATAGTAATTATTTCTTAAAAACACACTATATGTTTTGAAAACATGAATTAATTTTAAATTAATTAATGAAAATTCTATGTTTTGAATTTGGTAAAATAGACATCATTTTTTAATTTGGAAGATCAAATATATCTTAGGCTTAATTTTTGGTATTTTTCTGAAAAACATCAATTTTTGATGAATAGTGAAACAAATTAGTAGTAGTTAAAAAACCGACTTTTTCATTTAAATGAAATTTTACTGCTTCTGTGAATTGAATTTAGAAAATACAACATACATGGTTTTTATTAGTAAGTAAAATGTGGTTCAATAAGATGAAAATAATTTTTGGTGAATAGTAACTTTTGACTTTTATTTACCGCAGTTAAAAGTAAATAGGGTAATTCAATGTAAAAGGAATATCATAATAATATAAAATTACCTTAACACTTGTCCTAACCTTATTGGTTGAGTCATTTATGACCATGGGCATCTTTGGGTCGATTTTGGGACCCCGTGGAGCCACTTGGGAGTGATAATGACACTTTATTTTAATTAACTTAAAGTAAAGGCAAAAATGACACAAACAAATATTTTTTAGTAAATTAATTTTTAAATGGGGTTATATAAGTTATATTTTCAACTATAAATATTCATTGGAAATATAAAAATATTTTATACATAATGGTATTTTTTTTAATAATTTCTAGACATCAAATAAATAAAACTATTTATGACACAAAAATGATGCAGTATTTACCTAATTAATAAATGATTCAAATAAATAAGATTATAAATATTAAAATAACATAAAAAACCTGTCCAATTATTATTGGATTATTTTATTTCTACCATGACTCATATTTTATTCGACCTTAATGAGTTTTGGACCTTTAGAAACCGAATATCATTATATAATAAAATAACTTTTTTACACTTTCCTAAAGAGCCCCTCCTCCCCCTTATAAAAAGACATCACTTCTTACTGATTCCTCACACCTCTCAAGACCCTTTTCTCATACAAACCCTGACCAAATAAGCTCTCAAGATCCTTCTACTCCTCCTATAAGCCTTACCTTAGGAATAAGGAACTTCAAGAAGTCCTTTTGGTTCAAACCAAAGGGAGTTACCCAAATTAAAGGTAACGATTCCTCTTATCTTCTTTTATTTTATTTTACTTCTCCAACCCCTAAACTCTTTTTATTTCTTTATTTTATAACAACACAAGTATCCTAAATATAATATTATGTTTTTATGTGAAGTATTTTAACTACACTTACATACACTTCCATATAATGGGTGAAGAACATACTGTTTCTGTGGATGGAAAACTAATGCCTCACGAAACAATGATTGTTCAATTATCTCCTACCGCCTCTTATGGTGGAAATTAATATGGAAATGTATTTATATATTATATATATTATTCTTATGTTTTCTTTATTCTTCTCTATTTTACAATTATATCTAACCTTTATGGTTTATCTAATGGGTAAATGAAATAATTTCATTTGAGGAAGTGCGGACTACCACCCCCTCAAAGTGATATGACTCGTTCATACCATACATGGGACATATAAAGGATGAAGTTATTGAAATTATATATTATATTATACTGTAATTACAATATAACTATATATCATTATGTTTTCATTCCATTAAAATACAAAAATAGAAATGAAAGTAGCATTCATGCGTACGTACGACTTACCGTCTCCATGAACGGTACATTTCATTTTTTACCTCCAAATTTTATGTAATATTATAAATACATATATATAATGTATATATATTATATATATTATATCTAAATCATTAATATAATTCTGGATATAATGGAATTTTGATTATGTGAACAACTTGTAATTATAAGAAGTCCATTTTTGACTCAAGTACCAAATATCGACAAAATTAACATTATTAACTTAAATGATTACATGTTGTTTATAACATGGTAATAAGTGATATAAAAGGAATAATAAAATTAAAAATAATTATTAATCAAGTATAAATTATCTTTAGTTTACTATTTAGGAAGAAAAAGGAACAAACGAGTCAAGTCAGACATGAGGTAAGAGATTTCTTATCTCACTTTTAATTCCGTGAGATTTCCATTGTTCACCACTAATTTATTTCATGTGGTGTATTGTGTACTGAAATTTTATATATATAATCATGATCATATTTATATTCATGTTACTCTGTGAATCATTTGGTGGTTTTTAAATTTTTGGTCATACGACTCGATTTATTACAACGTGGTAAGGGATTTTCATGTCACTTTTTATTCTCGCGAGATTCATGCTATATTTGCCACTATTTCTTTTTTTTTTCTGGTTTATGTACTACCCATGATTTTATTCATTGTGTAATATACTTAAATTTATGGGTATTTACATCTTCATTGTATGATCCATCTTTTATGGGGTGTATGTTTCGTAAGTTACCAAATTGCTAAGGGAAGCTTTCACCATCCTCTTTTTAAAAGACTTATTTTTGTTAGGTCTTTTAATTTACATATTCTTATGTTGGGATATGTTATTCTATATTCTTATTGATTTAAATTTTATGTCCATGTGATGAGATACCATTTTCTCTCTCATCAATTCATTTTATGAATTTTTAAGTGACACCGTTAGGCTGTGAAATTTATGTAAGGGAACTTCTTCACCCAATTTCAATTCTTTGGGTTAAACTTCTACTTCTTGATTATATCGTTCTATGAATATGTGTGAATAAACTCTGATTGTTTCACACTTAATATCCCCTTATATTGAGTGTATTATTATTTGTCACACACTATTATGTAATTTATTTATCCTTAATCTAAGGATACAGTTTTTACAAGGGATTTCATATCAATCTACATTCCATTGAGACTTCATTATCATTATGCACCAATTCACTTTTATACAGTGTATATACTATCCTTTAGAATATTATATCATGAATCCCTTTATCCTCATGATATTATAAAGTTCTAAATCAATATTATTCTTCAATTATTTGTATTCAAGAGTCTTTCATTTTGTTAAAAACTCTTTGAATAAAATATCGTTTTAAATGTTTTAAGGATTTATTATTCTAAATCATTATAATTAATGACCATGTTTTAAAAATGGATTTAAGGATTTATTTATATGGACATTAATGTTTTCAAATGATAATTTATTTAAAAGTTTCAAAGTGGTATGGAAAACTTTGATTAAAAAATATCTTTATTAAATATTTTAAATGGTTTTGAAAATGGTTTGATAAAGCATTGTTTATTTCAATATCTTGATTTGATATATTGGAATGTGTAAATGTTATATTTCCTTTATACTTGTGTTATCTGTTATGATTATGTCATTGTTATTGGGAATTGTTTACGTATATGGGTGGTTCTGCGATAAACCTAGGGCGGGTGAGCCCAAGATAGCTCTCTAATGCATTAGGTAACGTGACAGAGGTAAATGTTAATGTTTCTCCTAAGAGATTTAGGGAATATACTGTGATGGGTATTCAAAATGAGACTACCTATTTAGCTATTATAGCTACAATGTAAGTATGTTATGAATTCCATAAGTTACTTTTATGATTTATGATTTGTGTGTGTTATTCATAAATCTTATGATTTCATAAGGTATGTTATGATTAAAAAGTATGGTTTCATTGATTTCTATTTAATAATGGGATAATTTTTTCCTTCCTTATTTTATAACCCTTACTGAGCTTTTTATGCTCATCCCAAGTTTTTGAAATGTTTTCTACAGGACTTAAAGATGAATAAGGTCAAGGATGGGATCAAGGAAAAGTCATGCTGTATAAAACATGGAACTAGACATGTTTCTTTTTAAGATTTTTTCTTTTATCAAAAAACTGGATACTGAGTAGTAGTGTGTACATGTAATTTTCAAGTTGATATGTAATAGTTATGTTCTAATTCTCTAAAACTCTAAACTTGAAAAGATACTCAATGTGAATTATTCATTTAATTTAGGATTATGTAATGTTTAAGGCTGGGTACTTATAGGTCTATTCCTCTGGTGGGAGTGCTATGGAAGCACATACGAGTACAGGACAAGAATTGAGAGAGGGAGACTGATGTACTGTCACAGTGGCCAGAGCTGTTCGAGGTTTCTTCTTCTATGCCACCTTACTAGGGAAATTCGGGGAAGAATTTCTTTAAGGGTTAAAGTTTGTAAGAACCTGGATCTTCTTTTTAGGTATGTTTTCATTTTTCTGGTGTTTTTGAGGAAAAGAGGAGTTTCTGGAAATTTTTGAAATACACTCCATGAACTTATATGTACATATAGTGTACTCCATTACCTCCGTAGCCGTGTGCTGGCCGTGTAATGACCGAGCACACTGCCATGTGTGGTAACCTCGAGGCCGCCTAAAGTGGGGCCTAGTAAGGACAAGTACACGACATGTACATCAAAAGTACACACCGTGTACTTTCCTTTTTTCATTAAACGTACCAAGGTTGCGTCTAACATAAAAAATTCTCTTCTTCTTGACCTAACTTGTCTAGGATCATCGGTACACCAATGAATCTTCTCCGAGCCCTAAAGTCACCATCTGTTCTTTGAATCGACCTCCGTCAATTGTGTCAGGATCACCACGGTAATCTCTTCATTCTTATAGAGACTCATTTTCTAATTTCACATCTTTCAAAAGTTATCCTAGGTTGAGTGTTTTTATCATTTTTGTAGATCTGTGGTATTCTTTGGAAATTCAAGGCTTGGGGTTCACATATAACGATCCAACAACACCGATTTAGGTGGTTTGTGCCTTTTCGTAGATATTCTTTGAGTTATATGTGAAAAAGTGCCCAATTCCCTTGAATGAGGTATTGTGTGTTTATGGTGTTAACCCCTTTTGTTTCCTGATATGCCTAGTTTTATTGGATAGAGGTTAATTATTGAGATTAGGGTTATCTTTGCTAAGCTGTGAATGTTTTGCCCATGTTTTCTTTTTTTGACCATTTGGTCTAGCTTTGCTGGTTAGGCTAATTTGTTCTTTTCCCATGCCTAGAATTGTAGGATAGAGTGATTATTTATATCTTACATGATATGATGTGTTGTAGATTGTTTATCCAAGTAGTTATAGAGGTTTACTTTTACTACTGATTATCATTTACGCATGATTTCTTTACACGGGGCTGCGGGAACCTGGTGTAGTGAGACCATAGGGGAAATTGACATTGAGGTATTTCCTAGAATTTTTTTTATAACTATCATGCTGTGAGACCATAGGGGGAATTGATGTTGAGTTATCCCTTAGAGTGTCTATAGTTACGTTACGAGACCACAAGAGGAATTTTCATTGAGTGCTTCATTAGAGTGTATGTAGTTTACCGTTAAAAGACTATAGGGGAAATTGATAGTGAGTGCTTCCTCATAGAGTCTTTAATCACACTTAAATATAGGGGGAATTGACAGTGAGTGCTTCCTCATAGAGTTTTTTGTATTTCTTCCTTGTATGGTAAACCAGAGGGGTTAGGCTGTGAGAACTACCCAAAGGGTTGATTGTTTTTGTTTTGGTTGATTAATTTCTTAAAAGTAATGTTTGTAAATGGAACTGTAGAACTATTTACTTTTGTGTAATTCCTTGTTTACTGCCTCCTTTTTCTTATCACCTTCCATATATATTCACTGAATGTTAGGCACAAATATTTGGGTGGTTACCTACTGAGATTAGTCTCACACCCTGTTCGGGTCATGCTTTTGGGCCTAAATAGATTATATTGCTACAGGTATAGATAAGGAAAAACACCCTTCTACTTCAGGTACTTGATTTCTAAGGAGATGAAGAGCATGAGACCAAGCCGAGAATTGTGATGCTGTTGGAGATTTTCTATTTTCTTTTGTACTTTGATTTATTACTGTTTTCCAAAATTGCGACTTGTTTGGATACTTTCCTAGACATATGTATCATACGTCATTTATATATATGGGCTCCAGTTGTTTTTTACTTCCACTATTTACTTATTGCATGTTTTACTGCTTCCTCTATTATTATCTGTTTTACTTCCGTTGTGTTACTCTGCTAATAAGGGCATAGTTTTTCCACTATCACACCTAAGGGCCTCGCTGCTAGTCATCAGCCTCTGGCATTTGGGGAAATGCGCTTGAGGCTATGTGACCAACAAGGTACATGGAGCCTCTGGGTGGATTCCGGAACCGGAACATTACAATGGAGGTTCTAGGACAACCATAGTACTAGAAGGAGGTCTTCAAACCCGTACTAATTGGGCAGATGGAGTTCTACTGGACATGGGGGTCAAGGAAAAACATGTTACATTAGGGAAATCATGTCTGTATAAGAAGAGTGGTGTATAAAAGGGGACTCATACTAGAGAATAAGGAAGAGGGTAAAGTTAGTTTCATGTCGTTTATCCTGAACTTATTGATACTAAGGCTGGACCATTGATAGTCATATCTACAATTATTGTAGCTTTTATATTTTCTATCACTTTATTTGATATAAGATAATCAAATTATTTTATATCTTATCAACTTGTGAGTGGTTTGATTGTAGAGGTATATATTGTGAGTGGGGTTATGAATATTGACACACTTCTGGGTGTACGGTCAGCAAAAATATATCTATAAAATAGATCTTCCCTTGTGGCTAGTGATTATTATTTTCTTTTAGGATTGTTATGTACTTGAAATTTCATGTTTTGACCTAATTTTGGGTATTGAATGGATGGTATCATACCGATACCACATAGTTTTTTACTATAGGAGAGTAACCTCTACATTTCTTAAGGGTAACAATTTTTTTCAGCATCAAGAATGGGATATTCAGGTAGGTCATATAGGGACAATTCACCAAAAACCAGGGGAGATCACCACCCAGGTTGTAAGTATTTTGTTAAATGATGAGGGTGTGTAGCATATGATCTTTAAATCTGTAGTATATTGATTTTAGTACTTGTTTCCTGAATACTTATCAAGGCTACTTCCTGAGAAAGGCGCGAATTTCACCATTGATATAATGCTTGGGGATAAAATATTTTCCATTCCACCTTACCAAATGGAACAAATAGAGATTCAAGAGATTAATACTCAGTTATAAAAATTGATGGATAAGGGATTTATCCATCCGAGTATGTCTCCTTGGGATTCTTATGAAGGATGAAGAGATGCTGCACTTATGTGTCAATTAAAGGAAGTCAAACTAGATGATAGTTAAGAACTGGTATCCTCTTCAATATATCGATGATATCTTTGAAATTTTTATGAGTGAATGTGTGTCCTACAATATTGACATGAGGTTGGGGTATCATCTATTAAGAGTTGGACATTCTAATATACCATAAAATTATTTCAGAAGTATTTATGTTTTATATTAGTTCATCATGATTCCATTCAAGACGATTAATTCTATAGCTATGTTATGGACTTAATGAAATGAATCGTCTACACTTACTTGGACCAATTTTTTGGTTTTTTTTTCATTGAAATATCAGTGTACTCTATGACTGAGGATGATCATGACCAATATCTGGACAACATCTTGAGTACATTGAGAGATAATCAGTTATATGCTATGTTATCTAAGTGTCAATTATTTATCAATAGGGTGAATTTCTTGGGTCACATCATCTCTAAGGAAGGTGTGTTAGTGGACCCATATAAAGGGAAGATAGTTTTTTTGGGTGTAGAACAAGAATGTTTTTAATATCTGAAGATTTTTGGGTT
Source organism: Viscum album (assembly GCA_963277665.1). NCBI lineage: Eukaryota > Viridiplantae > Streptophyta > Magnoliopsida > Santalales > Viscaceae > Viscum > Viscum album. The sequence goes on along the minus strand of OY728166.1, from coordinate 1,032,544,406 downwards.
TAACAGGTTGTTATTAGAGATTCATCAAGAACATTTCCCATTTAGTATTGACACTTTTGGGATTGACCAATAAGGGCATCAAGTTTTAAAGTTTTAGAGAATGTGAAGATGACTTCCATGATTTGAAGAAGAATTTGACAACCACAATGATTTTGATCCTACCTGATATGGGTGAGGAGTATAACATGTTTTGTGATGCATCCAGAATTAGACATTGAATAGTGTTAATGCATGGAGATTGGGTGATGAAATATGGTTCATGAGAGTTGAGGACACACAAATAGAATTACCCTATATATGGTCTTGAGTTATAAATAGTGGTTTATAACTTATAGTGTTGGAGAAATTACCTATTAGAAGAAATGTTTATTGTGTATACTGACTAAAAAAACATAAATCATATCTTTTTAAAATGACATTTGAATCTATGGAAGTAGATATGGGTTGATTATATACAGTTATTTGACTTTGAGAAATCATATAAACTGGGAAATGGGAACAAATTTTCTGACACTTTAAAATGAAAGACACATACTTAGGAAGTCATCGAGTCAAACTATGTGTGGGAGATGACGACATTGTTCATTGAGATACATGTGGATGTTCAAGAGGAGAGGGAATAGATGAAACATGTATCCTAATCTATTGAGTATACACTTCTGATTGAGATCAAGGAAAGGAAGTATGATTAATTGGAGTGTCTAATGCCAAGAGATAGTTTTGATGGTGGGGATACACCTCTTGATTAGACCATAGATGAGTATGAGATCATCTATGTTCAGGGACATGTTTTTATGCCGATGTGTATGCATACAAAGATGATGAGTGAGTTTCATGCCTCGAAGTGGGAAGTGAAACCTATTTTGACCAAAATGTACTGTGACCTAATTGAAAATTATTTTTGGCCATATGTGAGAAGGGATATTGTATGTTTTTGACATGATTCTATACTTGTTAGTAAGTGAAGGATGAGAATCAATGACCTAGTGGTATATTACATATGTTTCCCATTTCAGAATGGATGTGGAAAATATTACCATAGATTTTGTAGTAGTTTATATAAGGATTCCTCATAATAGTGACATGATATGAGTGATTATGGACTGGTTGAAAAAATTATCCCATTTCTTGCCTATCTAGGAAACATTCATGGTTGATCAGTTGAGGGATATGTATGTTCGGGAGATCAACTGTTTTCACGGGGTTCCACAAATAATAGTTTCATATCATGATCCACACTTTACTTCACACTTCCATAAAGTATTAAAGAAGGTGATAGGTACCCAGATATTTCAAATTACGTATTTTTACCCATATACAGATAGAAAATAAAAAAATACTATTCAGATTCTGGAGGACATGATGAGGGCATGCATCATAGACTCTGGTGGATCTTGGTAGAATCATTTATTACTCATTGAATTATCCTATAACATCATTTTTCATGAGACTATTCAGATGTAACCATTTTAGGCACTTTATAGTAGGCTATGTGGACTACCTTTATGTTGGATAGAGATTGGTGAGTCAGAGTTGTTGGGACCGAGTCTCGTGTAGGAGACATCAGAGTATTACCATTTGATTTAGAAATGTATGGATATATTTTATAGTAGAAAAAATTCTTATGATGATTTATACCTTAAAACTATTGAATTTTAAGTGGGTGATTGTGTGTTCCTTCATGTGTCAATGATATTGGGACATTGTAGGATTCATAGGTAGGTAAAGTTAGCTCCCAAGTTTGTAAGAACAATTGAGACCGTAGATAGAATCAGATCAGCAGTATATCAACATGATATTCCACAAAGTTATATTGTTATGAACAATATTTTTCATGAATCAAAGATTTATAATTATCATACCAAACCTTTTCATGTGATGTATATTGATGATATTAAGCTTGATACTAATATGTCCTTCGTGGAGAATTTGACTCCATCTATGGATCATAAGGAGAATGTATTGCGTGGAAATATTGTTTCACTGGTCTGATTAATGTGGTGTCATGACTATGTTCAGAAGGAAACATGGGAGAGTGAAGTAGATATGTAGGATCAGTGGCCTAATTTTTTATCTCAGAAGAATAGTGATGCTTGGGAGTGTATCTTGAGGATGAGATTATATAAGGTAGGGAGATTGTAAGACCCTATCATTCAGAAGATGTCACATACTCCTTTTCTAGTATTATTTTACCCTTGTTTTGATCATAACATGGTTGGGTTATTATTTGGGGTCATTTAATATGAATTTTGAGAGTTTTGGAAGCCAATGGGGTTGTGCATGGTTAGGAAAAATAGTTCAATTTTTCCCAACAAACCATGCACCCCATTTTGAGCTTAGGAAGGGGGCACATGGTTCGACAAAATGGTGAGGCCACCCTCCCAAAATTGTGAACCCTTGGAAATAGAGAGTTTTCAAAATTGGTGCATGGTTTGAAAAATAATGTAGCCTCCTAGGAGAAACTGTATACCCCATAGAGGAGGGGTACACAGTTAGAGAGCATGGTTTATCTAACTATATGGACTGTCTAGGAAACCACATGCTCAATTATTTTATGCCTTGAAATTTTAATTAAAATTTTCTAAACCCCTGGTTTATATCCCTAATCACCCCATATTAGCCTAATATTGTTTTTTTACTCTTGGAGGCTCCTAATAGGGTCCCTAGGCTCCTAAAATCATTTTCTATGAAAATTGAAGATCCGGTTGAAGAAATCGACACCACTCTAGTATGTGATATCTTCCTTATTTAGTTTCCTTTTAATCCCATATATCTTCCCCATTGGTGATGGATGAATTTCCTTAAATTTTTATGGTTTATATCATGGTTTTAATGGATCTTGTTTTTTTGGATCTTGATACCAAGGTTTGATCCTAGATATCCTTCATTGTCGTGAATTCAACCATTCTACATCAAATTTAGGGCTACGGTTTGGCGAGTGATATCCCACAGTGTGTTGTTAATTCCTACAAGTCTAAATTTGTTTAGTAATTTATAAACCACAAAAAACATAACTAAAAATTAGTATCTATAATGTATAAGTGTAAAACCTATAGGGACAGATCGTATGTTATAAATTAATTAAAGAAACTGAAACTAAAATTGTTTGTTTGTTTTTAAAGAAAATAAAAATATAAGTAGTGAAGGTTTGGTTTGATATCAAGGGAGTGACATGCCAAGTTTAGTGAAATTCATGTTTATGCGCTAGGGATTCAATTGATAAAATATTTAGTCAGCTTTATAATTGGAATTGGTTTAGAAGGGATCCTTGGTCTGGGTACCATGCACTAATTCTGTGATTGCACCATTGGAATGATCATCTACTAATTGAAATTGCAAAACTAAGAAGCCCAAAACCTTATTTAAACATAACAAACCTAGATTTTATAATGATCATATAAAAACAAAGGTGATTAATTGAGGTAATAAAATAAAAACCCTTAAACCATAATCAATGGTCATGAAATTATAAAAAATAAGGAGATTAGGATTGAATAAACAGTGTTTCATCAGTCTAAAATAAGAATAAAATATAGAAACAATCCATAATAGAAGACCCCCCTACAATCACATCACTTGACACTAAAGAAACTAATAGCTCATGCTAGTCAAGATTAGAATGAGCATCATGGGTACCTGAAGAAGAATGAAGGTGATGTAGGGCTCTGGATCATCACTCCATGCATTTAGAAGTCATCTATTGGCATCACTTGGCCTCCTTTGGTTACAGACTAATTTCATGGTGTGGCTGAGGGGATCGTTTTATAGGAAAACCCATCAAAACCCTGACAATGTATCATTTAATTTTTCTGCTCACCGATAATTACATGATGTGTAAATGACTTTCACATTGTGTAATCCATTTAATTTCATTCCCTAAGAAGGAGTCTCAATTTTCTATATAAGTTTTTTTTAAAAATTGTCCTGAAAAAATTCACATCCTGTAATGTAGTTACATGACATGTAATGGTCTTTCACAATGTGTAATTGATCCGTGGATTTTCCTTCCTGGAAATTTCTTTTTAAAATACTCACATTGTGTAATTTCATTACACGGTGTGTAATCATTATACTCAAGAATTTCTGGCTTCATTCTCCCTCGAAAATCTAGTGGTGCACCACTTTGCTTCTCTCATGGCATGAAGTGTATTTTAGATTAAAAATTCATCCTTTTTCATAATTTTTTCATAAATTTTTTGTTTTCTTCTATAAAACATAAAACAAGTGAATCCGTTCCAAAATTGGAAAGATTATTCATTTTGATACAAAACTAATACATTAAAACACTCCTAAATATATGCATGAAATACACTTATCAGTGAGCACTCATCAATGATCCTAAGGTACGTGTTATAATTGCTAATTACCATATTCTTTCTTATGATTGGGCTTGTGTAATTGTTCCATTTCATTTTCATGTTGTGAAATTTCATTTATATTAAAAAGGTTAATTTACTTCTAGAAAATTGTTAGACCCTTCACAGATCCTGTCAGACCCATTGGAGATTATGTGTCTGGACTTGATGGAAACCCATGGGGTGTTCTAATTTACTTAAAATGAAATTTATAAAATGAAATAGGGGAAACATTTGGTTCATGGAATTGATATGAATCCCTATTTCATGTTTTGATAATGGGATTTAAATAGTTGATTGGTATAACCTTTAAGGGTAAATGAGTTGTGTAATAATTGATTATTAAATGGACTAATGGGGAAATTTTAAATTATATTCCTTATGATAAAATTAAAGAACAATGGTTGTTAAAAAATGAAATTATTCCTCATGATGTGAACGATTTATAATATGGTTAATGATATTTAAAATTGACATATATATATATGTTATATTTGAGAATGATTGATTAATGAGTTGTGGGTGAGGGATTGATTTTTCAAGTACCCATGGGGTGTTAGACTACTGTTTTATGCCCCTAATTTATTCATGTGAACAATGAGTTGTAGATGATGTACTAATGCTTCAAGTACACATGGATTTCCAGACAGATGATCTAGGCACTTGATTTATATTTATTTGTGAATGCGAACAATGAGTTTTGGGTGGCGACTGATGCTCAAAGTACGCATGGGGTTCTAGACTAATGCTCTAGTCCCTTGATGTAAGAATGTGAAATTGGGATTAAATTGAATAATGAAACCCCATGAAAAGAGTAAAATGTAAAATCCCAATGGTGTATGGTTTAGATTCTATCACGAGCTAAATAAGGTATGATGTTTTCATCTAAAGAATAATAAATGTGATACATGATTACTTTTTTCATTTGATCTTTATTCTTTATATAATATCATAAAATTTTATAGACTAGATATTGCTTTAGATTCTATTGGTGGTGTCTTACTGAGTTGTACTCACACCCTACCAAGGCTGCCTAATTGGTACATGAATAGACATCATGTTTGTAGGACAAGATAAGGGTAAGGGCCCTATGTTAGATGGATGAGTTAGTATTTGGGAGGGATCATGGATGAATAAACTTTTTTCATTTGATGTCGAGACCCTCTTGAGAGTTTTCATTGTGTCTTTTTTTGGATGTTCAATAGACACTTTACACTTATATGACATGGAATATTTATATTATTTTATGGTAATTTTCAATGTTTTGGGATTCATCTTGAGATGATTTGTTTTTTAGTCATTGTTTAATATATTATCTCAGTTATTATTTATATTTATTTCATATATTTTACTAATTTGATAAAGAGGTTATAGTTTTACCACATTACATATTTGAACATAGCTACTAGTCAGTAGCCTCTGGCATACATGGAGTTGTGTTTTAGGTCTTGTAGTGAACCATCTTGGGGAATTGGTATATGGAACCTGGTTTGGGATGTTAAATTAGAGTGTTCAATTAAAAAAGAAAATATGATTTATAATCAATCAAACACTATTCATCACTTTTCCATTCCATAATCATTGAATAACCAACAAATTTACACTCATAATTATCAATTGGGGTTTTTAACTATTTAAAATAAATACGATATTCATCATCCTCTATTGGTTTCTTTATAGAACATGTAGATCACGATGTTTCAAGTTTTCAATAATCTACCACGTTGGTTTGAAGACATTATCTTCCATGATGTGGTGAATGTGTGGTAAACTATCACTTAGGTGTATGTTCCATGATGGAATTAAAAATTTAATTTTTTGAGGTAGTTGGTACACTCTCTAATAATAGATACAAAAACTTGGTACTTACTACTAGTGTATGAGATTCACTAGGGTTCCATTTCTATGCTCTATGTGCAGTGTGTTCTATGGAAATAGTATGGATTTTATTATCTGGGTGTTTTTTTATATTGATGGTTGTTACAAGATAATGTGTATTAACATGTATTTATCAACTTTCATGGGAATGGTTCATGTTTAGTAAAACTTTTTTGTATCTTTTTTGATTATTTTATGGATAGTGTGAACTTGTATTTTTGGGGAAATCCAATTGGATCTTGTAATCACCCCATAATTGAAAACTTGGTGCAAATGAAAATGATTTTGACATAGTTATAGGATTATGGTTTGTGAAGTGACCTTGAGTAAAATTATTATTTAATAACCCTCATATTATGAATTGGAAAATTGATAACTAAGTTTATCTCAATTTTGAAATTATAAATATGAAATTCATCTTACATTTAGGGGTAATGTTCAAAAACAATAATGTTTATCTCTTATGGTTAACTATTTAGATGACCTTTGTATTAGTGTGTTGCTATAAATTAATTAATGAGGTAGTTTATTCATGAGTTATAGATGGTTTTATGTTTTAATCATTGAAAGTGTACTCATGGATGAGTTTCAATCCCTTTAGTGTTGATTAGAGATATAGAGGAAAGAAAGGAGTGCATCTCTACTATATATAAAAAAATCATATCATTAAGGATAGTGATAATTATCTTCCATGGTTGAATTATTCTAATAAGAGGAATGATTAATCAAACATGCTGTTTAAGATTACTGGAGTTATTATTATATTTACCTGAATTTATCTTAAAGAAGAGGGTTTACATAATTGAATTGTTATTCATTCCATGTCAATGTTGATGGAGAAATGAGTTAATAAAATTTTATAATATTGTATTATAGAGTTATTAAAATGTGAAAAAAATTAAATTGATGTCAAAAGAATAAATCAACAACCATGTTGATTGTGTTATGGGATATTATAAGAGAAATTAAATTGGATTTAACTACACCATGAAGACCACTTTGAGAAAATTAATTACCAAAATAGTTCATGTGTAGATTTTTTTCATGAAACAATGTTTTATTTAATAAATTATGGATAAGTTACAAAAACCATGATATAACGGGGCTATATCCTCTATAAAATTACTCAATAATCATAAAATTATGGAGTAGGAAGCATGTTAACCCCTCCCCCCTCTCCAATAGTGGGGGGGGGGGGGGCGTGAGGGACTCATCATAGCTTCTCCGGGTTCATATCTTTTTTACATGATACCACTTCACTGAACATATAATTATCTATATATTTACCAAAATTGAAGAGTTACTTAAAATTCACATTATAAGAAGAAAACATACCCATGATTCTAGTTTCCTCCCTAAATATTTGAAATACATCAATAGTACTGAACATAACTATGGTGGATTGATTCAGAAAGTTCATCCCCTATATGTATTCTTTATAAAGTTATGTTTTTTATTCTTTGGATTTTAATGAGAATGTTTCTATAGGTATTATAGATTTAAACATTTTTTATTCAATTATCAACTGAATATGATCTTAACTTAACCCGGGTTAATTCTATGTGCGCATAAAATGGATATCTATTCTCCATTTTCTGGTGTACTTTTAATCAACACATGAAACAAGATTATCCCTCCAATAATATTTGGATTTTCATCCTTGGAATACATATCAAATTCCTAAATTTATAAGTCCTTAGGTTGATGGGTAACATGGTTATTAGCAACCTATGTACTGATAATTGAACCATATCATTTTGTTACCTAGTTTATCCTAAAATTTGTGTGTAAGTTTTTATTTCTAGGTCACCAGTGTATTTAATATGCATTTTGATTGAATATAAGATTCATTGGAAGAATATTTACTTCTTTAAATCATGGGTAGATTTTTATTCATCATGAAGACATCTTGGTTACGATCTATCCAACTACTAACATGGGGAGAAAGAAGACACTCATGAAAGACAATCAACAAGTAAGGTAGATAAGGATGGTTATGATAAAGTGGAATCTTGATGCAACATTGAGTTTTCATTTGTTTTTCATGTGTGAACTAAAAAAGGTTGGGTTTCAGGACCCTCTAATTCTAAAAATGGGTTGAGAGCACTATAAATATAAAATATAATCTATAGAATATTTTCTTGTTTGAGGATAGATTTGGAAGGATTCATTCTAGTTGTTCGAAAAATGAGTGAGGTTATTCCATGTACTTCTTATGCTATGGAAAACTATGATCAAATAATAAAGTATTAACCTATTTTTTTGGAAATTTTTTCAAATGGATATATTTTTCTCTAATGGAAAATGAAAATACAATTAAAAAACATTTTATAGATAAGGGTTTCAATTTGGAATCAATTAATATAGAACTTGTAAAATTTTCTAGTGGTCTGAGTGTTGGGGGAGTAGTGCATGTAACTCTCAATAGTGTATTTTTTGATTTTTTGGAATCTGATGTTGTGGGATATCCAATACAATGTCCATTTCTATCTTTGAGTTAGGTTTCTTGTGAAATTTCTAATGTTCAAGAAGCTAGTACCAAAGATGGAATCTATCTAGTGACGAATTATAATTCTGTCCACTATGGAGAAGCTATTCTTGGATTATAATCATGAAATGTTGTAGTTATAAGAATTTCACCATCCTATAATTCTAGTTATATATAGGGGATGAGCATATATTTAATGTTCTAAAATAGGTTTTGAATTCATGGAGGTGGCTGTAACATCTTATTACTTGTTTTCAGGTAATAATAAACCCTTTCTTTGATCATTATTTGGATGGGTCTTGTTATAGGTTGGTTTGGGATAAATTTGAACAATTTTGGAGGCATTTTGGTCTATCATGGTTGGCTCATGGTTAGGAAAAATAGTGTGGTTTATCCAAGAAAATAGTGCACCCTTTTATTATGCTCCGGAGGGGGTGCATGGTTTGTCCAAACCATGTGGTTAGACCCTGCAATACATGTTTCCATATAAAGGGAGATTTATCATGGTTTGTGAATGATTAATCAAACCATATACCCACCAAGGAGAAACTATGCACCCAGATAGCGGGGGAACACATTTATTTTGCACAGTTTGATAAACCATGCAGCCTTTACTAGCAAATCATTCAAGTGGTTTTCTAATTCTCTAAAAATTTATTTAAAAATAATGAACCCCCCATTTAAGAACCCTAATCCCTCCATTCAGTCCTAAAATTATTTCCTTAGATTTTGAGTCTCTTAAGAAGTGATTTTGGCTCCTTAATCCCCTTCTCTTGGCAGATCAAAGCATGGTTGATCTCATTTATTATTATCCATGTAAGTGGATCTCATCTCTTGTAGTTTCTTATATAATATATTTCACTCCTCCTTATAATATTATTCATCACCAGTTAATTGATTGATATAAACATAATTTGACTGGATCTTTATTCTAGGATGTGTTCTTAGATCTTCTGTGACATCATTATTTGATGGCGAGTCCCGTTGTGGGTGTTTATTTTTGGATCTTTGATTTAAAGGCAGTTTGTTCCATAATTATTTTCCCTATGATTTAAACCTTGTATTTATTGATTAAATTAATTTTAGTTTTTGATTAATTTTAAAACAATTATTTGAGACAATTCGATCTATTTTTTTAGATATGTATGGAAATTGAGAAAAATCCCAATTTCAAAGGAATTGAAATTGTAGGGTGGAATTATGAAAAATTATGGATTGAGTTATAAATATTTTTGATGAAATGATTTAATATTTATCATAAGAAAATGGAATAAATTAAAAAGTGATTTTAAATGGCACAAAATGATGAAAAACTATGATTTGGTTTTGAAATAGAAAAGGCATATAGAAAACTAAAATTGAGAAATTTTATTTTAAAATGTTTTAAAATGGTTTATTTACAATTTCAATTATTTATTATTTGAATAAAATGTTATCTTGGGTACTTAGTGGTAACTAGGATAGGCACACTAGGACCTAGGCTCCCTAGTAATGGATTGATGATGATAACTATTACTAAAAAAACTATGACATGACTACCCATAATGGGTTATACTATTGGGGTATAGAATTACCTTGTCAAGTTCCCCCTTTGAGGTGTATTTGTGTGTGCACACTTGAATAAAGTCTCAATCATTATGAGATGTGTGAGGATCCTGTTACCTAATAAACTGACTTACCACGGGATTTTTTTCCATGGTGCTATGGTTTACTATGAGTGGTTTGATTTTATATACATGCCATTGATTTATTGAACCAATATATTAATTCCAATTTATTTATATAAACTATTTTATATAAAATTTTCATTTAAGGCTATTTTTAATATTTTTTTTAATATATCTCTTTTCTCTTTGAAATGAAATCAGTTTTTGGTTTTAAGTATGAAAATTTATATTCCATGCCTTGTTTTATTTAAATTGATATTATTAATGGTAAATTGTTATGGTATTAATTATAGAACGCTTGGTGAGACTATACTAGAATTTATATCTCATAAACTATATTTTCCTTTGGGAGTTTGTAGATTTTTTATACTAGATCAGAGTAAAGGAAAAGTGCCAATTGGAGGTGGTAGATGTTCTTAATCCTTTAGATTGTGGAGTGTTGGATTTGACCAGTGGAGATGTTACCCACTTATTACCTAGGATGTTTGAGTTTTAATCTTGTTATATGATGAGTAAATTTATTATGTAAACATTTTTTTATACCTTTTTTCTAGTGATTTCTACTTTTTGGAGTGTTTAGAATACCGAATTGTATTTTTTTCATTCGGTGATTTTTGCCCAATTCTTTAACTATTTTTCATGCATTATAAAAGGTGATATTCACCCAACTCGTGGGGATCGGGAATGACCTTTAGGCTATGTTAGTGTTGTATCGGGTATTAGGGTACCATGATATCTAGGATGGTTCATGAAAAATAGTTATTGGAGGTTTAGGTTAAGCATTATTCCTCGATTTTACTGTGCAGTTTAGGATGTCTTTTTGAGGCATAGGAGGTAGTTACAAGTGAGTTTCTATCCAGATATAATCTTAATTAGAATTAAGTCACTATGGGTGTTTAGGGAAAGGTATCTTGAGGAATAATTTTATCCGATTATAGTCTCTTCCCTACTTTTTATTTGGATAGGTTTAAATAAAAATCTTGATATCTTATCTAATGAAATTGTTTTTCCCATTTGTCTTGTTTGAGTTATTGATCTGAGTAATCGTCTGATGGCTCTAGTGTTTTATATTGATTTTGAGAAGCATCATTACTCCAAAAATACATTTTAATAGGCTCCATAATGAATTTTATATTGGACAATAATGAGAATATCCTCTCATAGACCATAATCTAGTTGATATTGTTGTGTGTGCTGTCCAAGCTTTATGATAAGCACCTAAACCCAGTCTTATTTTGTCTATAGCTATAGAACCTTAGATGGATGAATCTCAAAATAATTCTCAATATTTTATTTGATATAATCCTCCATAATTCAAAGGACTTAATTATCATCAATAGGTTGAGGATTGGTTAAGAAAGATTAATCTTCTATTTGATTTCTTGGAAATTCATGATTCGATTAAGGTTAAATGTGCCACCTTAAATTTAGAAGGACCTAGTTGAAGATGGTAGGATTTTATAGTAACATAGAAGAAAAATGAGGTTTCAGAGCCAAAGTACTTTAATGTTCATTTCACTGATTAGTTATATTTATAATCTATGGTGATGGATAAGGCTATATATATTTTCAAATTCCATTGGACTGACATGATACTAAAGGAGTACATGAACCAATTTTTCAAGATTTTCTAGTTTACACATGATATTGCATAAAATGAGAAGAGGAAGAAGATGGGATGGTTTTAGATGGGTTTACAACTTGATATACATTAATAGATCTTCTTATTGAATCTCTCCTCATATCCTGATGTACTGGAAGGGAGTTGATAGTTGAGCCTGACCACAATAGTAAGTTAGGGTTTACAGGAGTTATTTTATCTCCCAGTGGAGGTTCTATGAGTTCATATAAAGGGAATTGTAAGTGTGATGATTCTCATGGTGTTTCTTGATATAAGGTGACCTCTAGACCTCCATTAGTTCCTGGCATAGGTACTTTAACTTTCTTCAAGTGTGGAATGGTTGGGAATTCAATATGACTTTGTACTGATTCACTAAAGATATGCAGTTCTTGTGGTCATTTGGGACACCTATATAAATTATTCCATTTTTTTCTACCCCATTAAGTGGATTAGGATCATCAGTACCTAAAGGTACTGTGGTTCAATTATATACTTTTTAATTAAGGGGTTCTAGCCACAATCATAAAAAACAAGGCTTCTTCACATTGTGGAAGAGTCTCTAGAGGAAGACAATACATGTTTAGAAATTTTGAGAGGTACCATATGTATAGAATCATCTTTAGAGACTTATTTATTTAATACTAGTGCAACTCATTAATTTATATCAAATCATATTTTGAACCTGCTAAACCTTCATATGAATCTTTTGTCTTAGGTGATGGATATTACTAAACCCCATAGAATGAAGAGAGAGAAGGACCTCTGTTGTCTTGCTTATGTTTTCTATTTATCATATATTTAAAATTTCTAGCATTTTATGGTTCTCAACATGAAAAATTTTGATGTTATTTTCTAGATGGAATGGATCATTGCTAATAAAAACTGAATTGACTACTATATTCAATGAGTCTCCTAAAATACACCCTATGGGTTGTGACTTATTATTATGGGAGAATGGGACTCGAGGTCAAGTAGAGTCATACCTTCTTATCTAGATTCAGGGAAATTAATATTAGTGTTTTCTTTTGATCTGGAGTAGTAATCATTGAGTGATGATCTCCATCTAATTTTCATTGAGTTTACTGACGTTTTTCCTTATGGAATCCTTGGTTTTCCTACAGTATAAAAGGTAGATTTCTCTATTGATTTAGTTCATAATACTCAACTGATATCTATTCCTTCTTAACATATAACACTGTATGAATTGAAATATTTAAAGAATCAATTGGAAAACTTGCTTGAGAAAGGCTTCATATTCCCGAGTGTGTTACCTTGGTCAACACCTCTTCTATTTTCTAATAACACCGATGGAACAAATCAAATTTGTGTTGATTACTGAAAGATTAAATAGGTTATAGTAAATATAAATTATATGTTTTCTCATATATATTATATGTTTTAATAGTTTAAATGTGATAATTTTTCTCAAAGATAGATATTTAATATGGTTACCACCAATTTAGAATAAATGAATCTGACATTCAGAAAACTTCCTCCCAATACATGTATAACCATTATGAGTATCTTTTAATGCCATTTTGTCTAACCAATTGTCCTAAAATATTTATGTAATTGATGAGGAGGATCTTCCATGAGTATCTATATGTGTATGTTGTGGTCTTTTGGATGATATTTTGGTTTACTATCAATCTGAGGAGGATCATGTGTTTCACATGAGAGAAGTTACCGAAATATTGATAAATCACAAACATTATTCCAAGCTCTCTAAATGTGATTTCTAGATTTGGGAAGTGAAGTTATTGTGACACATGGTCACATAACATAGAATTTAGGTTGATCCAAATAAGGTGAAATATGTTTTGACATGGGAACAACCACATAATTGTTTTGAAACATAGAGTTTATTGGACTTACTGGGTTATTATCATAGGGTTTTTAAGGTTTTATTGAAGTTGTATTCTTTGATGACCATTGTCACTTGGAAGGGACTGAAATTTTCATGAGATGTGAAATTTATAAGTTCTTTCATTGATATGAAATGTATTTTGAATTATTCACCTATGTTAACACTTCTAGAGGCTATGAAGGGCTATGAGATCTTTTGTGTTGCATCAGGTATGGGTTTGGGTTGTGTTATTACATAGGGTGATTGCATAGTTGCCTCTAGATACAGATGAATTAGGCCACATGAGAAGAATTATCTGACCCATGAACTTGAACTCTCAGTTTTTATTTATTAACTTAAGAGTTGGTGGCATTAACTTTTCTGAGAAAGGTTCAACATATTTTATGATCAAAAAATATTTAGCTTTATATTCTCTAAAAGAGATTTGATCCTTTAGAAGAGGTTTTGGGTAGAGTTCCTATAGTCTATCAACCATGAAATTTCCTACACCTCAGGGAAGGGAAATTTCACAACTGATGCCTTGAGTAGGAAACTTCCAACTAAGGGTATGAATGAATCATAAAAAGAGTGTAACTTTATGGATATTTTTATAATGTTTCATATAGGAGTCTGGGAAATAGGTGTTGAGGTTTCATTGGATTATTTTTATTTGAAATCCTCCCTTATTAAGATTATTCATCAAGAACAATTCTTGATGATTAATTATGTAGCATTATAGAATCTCTTTATAGAGTGGTGACAATTGGATAATAGTTACTCTCTTCAGGGGGTATCTGATGTTTATTGAACTAGTACATTATACATTTTATAGTGTGAAAATATATGATGGGGTATTTTCATAATTCTTAATGGGAAGTGAGAACTATAACTATTAAGATGTTTTATGATATGAAATGATGATTCTGGTGTTTAGGTATGAGATCAGTCATTGTTGACTTTGTTTCAAATTTTTATACCTATAAGCAGGTTAATGCTGAGTACTAGAGGCCTTCATATTTTCTTCGGCCACTTTCAATCCTAGCATGTAAGTGGGATGAGATCACTATGGCGTTTTGGTTGGGTTTCCATTCACCTATTGAAAGAATAATAAAATATGGGTTGTGATCGGCTGGCTGACCGAATCAACTCACTTTATTCCCATTCTAGGTGTAACCAAAGTTAAGGAGTTGGGAAATATATATATAAAATAGTTTTTTCATTTACATAGATTTCCATCTGTTATAATATCTGATATAGATACCTATTTTAAAACTCGTTTTTGGAAAGGAATTAAAGGGGCAATGGTATCTTAGGTTCGTTTGAGCCTGACATTCCATCCATAGAAGGATGACTAGACAGAGAAATATATAAAGATTATTGATGATATGATATGTTCTAGTATCCCAAAATTTTGTAAATATTGTGTTTAAAACTTAGGAACGATTGATTTTTCTTATATAAATAGATTCCTGTCCACAATCAGAATTGATAGTTTTGACGCATTGTATGACAGTCTGTGTAAATCTCTGCCATGTTGGTCGAAGATTGGTGAAACTTCCTTGGTTGGAATGAGATTGGTCTAAGAAAAAATATCAAAGATATAGTTAATTCATCAGAGAATGATGATGGAATACATCCTATACAAATATTATGCTAACCATAATAGGTGACCATTGGAGTTTTCAGTTGGTGAGATGGTGTTTTTGTGAGTTTCACCTCAGTTGGGTCATCGAAAAATTGGGAGGATAGGGAAGATTGTTACTCATTTTATGGGAACTTTTGAGGTTTTTGATTAGAAGAGGAATGTGTCTTACCATTTATCACTTCCAATATAGTTTATGTCGATACATAATGTGTTTCATGTATCGTAGCTTCAGATGTATATTTCTAACCCTTCTCATGTCTTGAGTTGGGAGTATCTTTATGTTGAGCCTGATTTATCTATGGATGAGCATCTAGTAAGGATAATAAATTCTATGAAAACGTTACTTCATGGAAGGGGGATACCGTCGTTCCATGTGCTATATTAGCATGGTTTTTATTCTCATGAGACTTGGGAGTGTGCGGCACTGGCGAGAGATGAGTAGCCTCATCTCTTTGATATGGAATCTTCATGGCAAGATTTTTAGGGATAAAATGTGTTTATGGTGGGGAGGTTGTAACATAATGTTACTTGTTTTCATGTAATACTCAACCCTTTATTTGAACATTCTTTAATTGGGGATTATTTTTTGGTTTTTTGGGGGGAATTTTGGAGAATTTTGGAGGCATTTGAGGTTGTTCGTAGTCATCACACAGTTATGGAAAACTGTACAGTTTAGCCCAAAAAACCATGAAACCTTTGATGGTGCTTTGGAGGGGGTGCATGGTTTTTCCCAACCATGTGTCCAGAACCTCCAAACCATGTATCCCTATATAGGGGGACTTTTATCAGTTGGTTCATATTTAATCAAACCATGAACCCACTAAGGAAAAAATGTGCACCCCAAATAGCAGGGGTGCATAGTATGATTAATAGTGCAACCTTTCCCAAAAAACTATGAAATCATTTTTTTTAATGACCTGAAAATATATTTAAAAATACCAAACCCCCTACTTAAGACCCTTAATCCCTAAATTCGGTCCTAAAATTATTTTCTTTTCTTTTAAGGCTCTAAAGAAGTAGTTTTGGATCCTCAAACCCCTTCTCTTAGTGGATTTAAGAGTGGTTGATCTTGTTTAATATCCTTCTGGTAAGTGGATATCCTCTCTTGTAGTTTATTCCATTATATATTTATATCCTCCTAGAGTTTGATAGGTCGTCACCTAATTGATGTATCTAAAATCCATTTGATTGGTTCTTGATTCTATTTTGTGATCATAGTTTTTCTACATGTTCATTCTTTATTGGTGAGTCCCATTGTGGGTGTTTATTTTTGGATCATCAATTTATTAGTAGGTCGTTTCATAATTCTACTCCATATGATTGAAAAATTCTGTTTATTTATTAAATTGAAATGAGTTTTTAATTGATTTAAATACATGGAGTTGAGATGATTCAATCTTTGATTTGAGAAGGGTATATAAATTTAGAAAACCCCAATCTCAATGGAATTGAAATTATAGGGTGGATTTATAAAAAATGATGGTTTGATTTATTGTTTTGATACAATTATATGACATTGATATTGAGAAAATTAATTAAATTTAATTTTTTTTTGAAATGTTATGAAATGATGAAAACATATTATTTGGTTTTGAAATGGAAAATGCATCTATAAAAATAGTATTGGGAAATTGTATTTTATTAATATTTTAAATGGTTGATTTAAAATTTTATTGATTGATTGTTTAAGGAACATGTTATCCCGGGTAGTTAGTGGTAATTGGTACATGTACACTAGGACTTTGACTCCCTAGAAATGTATTGAGGATGAAAATTATTACAAAAAAAACTGTATCTTGACTGCCTATAATGGGTTCCCCTATTGGGGTATAGACTTCCTTTGATGGTTTCACTTTTTTGGGTTGTATTTATTCATGCATACCTGAGTAGATCTATGACCAATATGAGATATACGAGGATCCTATTACTTGGTAAAATGACTTAACATTAGAATTTTGTACATTGTGTTGTGATTTACTATGAGTGGTTTGATTTGATATACATTCCATTGATTTATTGAACATCTATATTCATTACAATTGATTTATATAAACTATTTTATACAAAATTTTCATTTAATCATATTTTAAAGTTTTTTTGATATATCTTCCATCACATTTAAATGAAATAATGTTTTGGCTCTAAATATGAAAAATTATATACCATGCCTCATTTTATTTAAATTGATAGAATTAATGGTAAATTGTTATGGTATTGATTGTAGAACACTGGGAGAGACTCTATTGGGATTTATATCTCTCACCTTAACTTTTACTTTGGGAGTTTTTATATTTTATTAATCTAGGTTCAATAAAAGGGAAATCACCACTTAGAGTTTGTGGATGTTCTTGATCCTCTAGATAGTGGAGTGTTGGAGGTGACTAGTGGAGATGTCACCCACTTTTTTCGTGGTATGTTTGAGTGTTAATATTATTAGATGATGAATAATTTTAAGATGTATTACTTTGGGTTTTGTTATAACTTTTTCATGATACTTTATCTATTTAGAGTGTTGAGAACATTGACTTATATCTTTTATTTTCCACTATTTTTTGGAAAATTTGTTCCCTATTTTATCATACTTGATGTCAGGTGATATTTGAAAACTCACGGGGATTTGGAATTCCCTTTAGGCCAAGTCAGTTCTATCTAAGCTATATGGGTACTAGTTTATTTGATATTTTTCATGATAGTGATAAAATGTGTAATATTTATGATGAAGGATGGGAGATAGAATAGTTTAAATGGAAATGGATGCCTTTCTCTGTGAAGGGAGAAAAATAAGAACTCAATGATATGATACAAACTGATTGGTGGATATCATAAAGAATTGTTACAAATGAGGATCTCCATGGGGTAGCTTAATTTACTCTATTTTCTTATAAGTGTGAACAATATTATGAAAACCCATATCTTTAATACAAATTAATTCATGTTTTTTACATAAGGACACACATTATACAATCTTGAAAGAACGAGTGGCCTAATGTATTTGAGAAAGTAGATATATAAAATAATAAATTGAAATAGGCATACAATGAAATTATATAAAAACACCATAACATATCCATAAAATCCAGGTGACATAAAAGATGTGATAATCATAAATATGATCATCGAGGCATGATATAAGATGATAACATCAAGGAAACATAATAATTTTGCCACAATATAAAACATGACATCATAAACATATGTCAAGACTAACCGCCTAGATTTCGTATAATAGTGTGATTAGGATAAACACCCTAGATCTATAATTTTCATCTCATGAAATGAAAACACTACCCATGGAATTATATTACATTATAATTCTAAGGCCACCCTTCATATTCATATCATGTACATGCATTTTTGTGGAACATAGATCATAAAAAATAAAAACATATTTCATCACATGAAATGCCATTATTAAGGATTATGGGTTACATACATGTATTTTTATAATATGTGAAGGATAGGTACATCTAATTTAATACCATTGAGTTGAAATTGGGATGGGTATTCATAATACAAATGTTTGGCATGGAAAATCATTATATAATTTCAGTAGCATAACAGGTGTACATAAAGGTTCATGGAAGGGGTTAACGAGAGTGGAATGTGTTCTATAAGTACATGTATATAATTAGGATATTTAAAGGTATGTTTAAAAATACATTACAACATGAAAATTTGAAATCATATAGTTTAGTACAAATAGAGTACTTGAAATAAAAAGGAAGAGGATATGATCTCTTACCTTGAGAGGAAACTTATAAAAGATTTGGAGGAGCATATTAAGTGTGTGGGAAAACCTTAGTAAGGATTTATAGAGGTATAGGAAGATCTATAAGGATATAAATACCATAATAAATGGGTTTTTAGTAAACTGGAGTGGGAGTTTGGGTGGAAAATTATAATAGAAGTGAGGGGAACTCATTATAAATTTTTAAACATAGGGTTAGGACTGTGAAGTAAAATAATAAAAACCAAAAACTATATCATGTTTTTAAACATGTTTTCTATCAAATAAGAGTGTTTTTTCAATATTTTTTATGGATCTAAATCTAAACCATTAATAGAATTCCATTGGTTATTTTGAAGCAATACTTGTTAAAAAAGAATCAATTTTAAAACATTAAAATTTAATATATGTTTTTGGAGGATTCATTAAGTGTTTATAAAACAATAAAATTACTTTAATAAATATTATTTTGAATAATAATCCTATATTTGGTTGTGGATAATAATTATAGTGTTTATTACATCACTTTTTGTCTATTATGATGTCATAATACCAACCGTATTTTTATATTGTATTTATTTTTTACAGAAAAATTTGTTTATCTCAGAAAATTATGAAAAATTCACCATTGGATAATTTGGATTTTATAAATTAAAAAATAATATATATTTTTATCAATATAATAATCTAAATATTTAAATTTTCACTTTTAAATCAAAATTCTTATTAACTAAAAAATACTAGTTTTTACGAAATTAACTTCTTTCTAACCATTATAAAAATTACACCAGACTTCATTAAATTATTTTAACATTTATATTTAAATAATTTTTATATAATTATAATGTTTTATTAAACTAACATTTTGTAAAAAAATCTCCTAATTTATCAAAATAGTGTCTTATTTGAAATGAAATATTTCGAAAAAATACAATTTTTATTACATCATGTAAAAAAATAATTTATCTCAAACTCATTATATAATTTTTGAAAAAGTAATAAAAAAACAAAATAAATATAATTATTATTCAATTAAAAATAATTATATAAAAATTTATATTACTAGGGTCAATATTCATAACCCATTATTACACCAACATGCAACCTATGTGTGTGATGTTCGATTGTGACAACTTCTTAGGGTGGTTCGATGAACTTGGTTTCAGTTGTGATCTAGGTAAGCTTTAAATAATCTCATAAATGGATTTTATCATGTTTTAGTTATTTGATATCATATTAGTCATGGATATATGAAAATAACAATGGTAGAATCTACCTCAAAATCATTGATAAATGTGCTTCATAGGGTATAACCCTACTTTTCGAGGCCATCAATTTTTCTATTAGTGTTAGTTAGATTTTATCATAACTATTAATATTTATTAACTATAATGGTATATGTATGAAAAAATTATTATCAAAAATTATTAAACTTAATTTAAATTTACATCTAATACGATATATCTTATATTAGTCTACAACAACCAACTTAGAGCACATGTTTTCTATAAATTCATTACATAATAAGGAATTATTTCATTTTAAAAGGTGATTTAATTTATAAAATACCAGGTCACTACATTATCCTCCATTAAAATTTTTTTCCCTAGAAATTTCATTTGAAATATGAAAATAGATTAGGGTAATTTTGATTCATCACTCCATCCGGTTACCAATTTTCTTCTTCATACTTTTGGTTTTACCAGAACACTTTGACAAAGTGAGTTGTCTCATTTCATAGATATTTGTCTCTATGATCTATGATATTCTCCTACTTCTCCTCATATAGATGATTTTTTCCAAGGGTACCGCATTTGGTTCAATACATGTGTGGGTCATGGTATATACTTCCTTAATAGGGATACATGGAACACATCATGTAATTCAGAAATATTAGTTGGGAGTGAAAGTCAATAGTCCACAACTTTAATATGATTATGTATCTCAAAGGGGATAATGTATCTTTGGATAAGCTTTCCTTTCTTCCCAAACCTCATGAATTTATTCAATGGTGATATATGATGGAAGAACTTCTCTTTGAGCTCAAAATATAGGTTTCATCAACTATTATCAAAATTTATTTTCTTTCTATTTTGTATTAATTTCATATGATGTTGAATGATTTGAACCATATATATATATATTTATATCATATATTAGATAATATTAGTTACCATCATCTTTAGTTATCCAAAATCACCTCCAAATGTTGGAGTCCATCATCTCCTCCCATACTGATCCTCATAAGGTTCTATTTGAATGCTAGAATGGAAGAAATTGTTATATAACAAGTCCACTAGTTAAAGGTTTTGATCTCAAAATCCTTGGGAATCCATTAAATACGATCTCATAATATCCACTAGATTTTGAATAGTTCTTTAAGACCGATCATCAATATGGGGGTGATAATCAATATTGAAACTCAACTCTATATCCAAAACCTACAGAAGGCTTGTCCAGATCCTCAAGGTAAACCTTAAATCTCGAGAAAATACAATAGTGTGTGGCACTCTATGTAGACTTTACACATCTCTAATGTATATCATGGCGAGTTTGTCAAGAGAGAAATATAACTTGATAATAATGATATATGCTGAATTTTTATGGAGATTGACTACCACATAGATGGAATTATTACCTTTAGATGTCTTAGGGATACTTATGATTAAATATTAGGTTATGTTGTACCATTTACATAATGGAATGGGAAATGGTTCCATCATACACTTAAACTTATATCCTTAATCCTTGACTTTTTTACTTACCAATCATAGAGATACAAGTTTTGCAATATCCCTCTTTATGTTATCCCACCAGAAGTTTTGTTTCGTATTTCAAAACATCTTTATTATTCCTTGATGAATATATAATTATGATCTATTTTCATCTTCTAAACATTCCCTATTTAGTTATATTTTTATGGTACACTTATCTATGTTACAAATATTATAACTCCAGCTTTATAAATGTTGTAATCTAGAATATTTGTTAACATTTTTGTCTCTCCACATCAAATTTTTGGCCCTACTTGATCCTCTCAAGAATGGATTTTTGAGTTGTTATATGATAAAGTTATGTTGAAGATCATATTATTATTAATATATATATATTTTTCATCTCATAATAGATTAAATCACATTCAATCCTCATCACAGATAGGGTTTCAGGATCCTATTTACATAGAGCATATTCTATATAGTTTACCTTTCGAGGACGGTAATGGATTGTAAAATCATAATACTTGATCATATCCAACCATATTTATTGGTGCATATTGAGTTACTTTTATGTGAATATATACCAGAGGATTTTATAATCCCTATATATTTTGCACTTCTCACCATTGAGATAATGTGGTCCAATATTCAATGTGAAGATCACAATATACAGTTACAAATTAGGTGTTGGGAAGTTCTACTCATGGATAATTATTTTGAGGGAGACATAGAATATTACATTGTCTTATTAAATGAGTATTGAACCCAATAATTTTTTTACTCATTTATATAGTTCATAAATCCTTCACCACTGGTGTGTAATGTGAGAACTTTCATAGTGATTATCCTCTTCTTTTACTCTTTAAATATTTCCACATATTCATCATTAATGAAAAACTAACCCCTTCCAAGTTATATTTGTTATTGATATTGGAAATCATGAAAAGTTCCTCAAAAATCAAATATAGTACCCAAAAAATCCAAGGAAACAATGGATATCCTTATTTTATGTTGATTTAGGCCAACCATTAATTGCATCTAGTTTTTAATGATCTACATATATCCCTTTTATGGTGACTACATGCCTCTATAATGTTATTATTTGAATAAAAAACTCTCATTTACTATAATTTACATACAAGATTTCCTTTTTCAAGGTCTTTTGTAAAGAATTCAAAAGAATATCATGTTTCTTATTTCATTTAGAGTAGATATGAATGTCTTCTATATTTACTACTATAAATGATTTAATGTATTCTATAAATACTCTATTCATAGATTTCTTTAAGTTAGCTAGATCAGAATCGAGTCAAAACGGAATCACTATAAACTCATAGTTCTTTTACCATGCATAAAAATAAGTATTGGGTATATAAACCTTCTTCACCTTTACTTGATAATAACCCAACAAAAAAACCAACTTAGAGAAGTGTTATACTCCACATAGATGATCTAAGAATTTATCAATCTATGGAAAATGAAACTTGATCATTGTCATGATATTGTTAAGCTCATGATATTCAATGAAAAGGTGTATTGAACCATTTTTTATCTAGATGCAGAGGATCAGTGCATGCCATGGTGATGCACATGGTCATATAAACCCTTTATCCAAATTCTCTTATATTTTCTTTTCCATATATTAAAATAAAACAATGTTAATTATATATAGACTATTGGATATTGGAAAAGATATGGTTGATTGAGAACTGAACCTCATGGCTTGGTAGAAGACCCAAAAATTCATCTAGAAGAACGTCAACATATTCCCTTATTATCAGAATTTCATCAAGTATGATGTTTTCCTTATGGACATTCATTTGAGCTAGATACACTTGCTCATAATGTAATAATATCTATTCTTGAGAAGATTATACCAAATGATTTTCATCCTATTAATTTAACTTTTATAGAATCATAGTTTTATTTGTGATATGGTTGATGTTTTCCTTCTCTCGGTAGTATATTTTGGCTCTATACAGGGAAAGATAATTTATACCTAGAAATGTATTAAATTTTACTAAAGGGAGAATCCCATGGTTTGATGGGATTTTAATCCTACAAATATGGATGGTGGATAAGTTCTATACTTAGGATATGATAATTTAGGATTTTTTTTGTTTTCATAGATATATCTACATCCATGATTTGATATGTTTCTTGAATAGTTTTACTAAAAATTCATGATATGAAGGAATTTTAAAAACCAATATCTAATAGTATGTTAACTATTCTTAATGAATAAATTATGTACCTATCACCAAATTATTATCTGAATCTACATCAGTAGTTATGAAGGTATAATCATGCCCTTATTGTCTATTCCTTAGAGGTCATTGGGGTTGGTTATCATTGAAAACACTTGTCATTGTGCATTAATTCATAAATTTTCCATGTTCCTTAAATTTTAAACATTATAAAATAGGTTGAGTGTTAAATAACACATTACTTTCTTTTATCACATTAGTGGGGTTTTCCAATTAGAATTCTATATCTAGGTTCCATTCCTTCCCTTAAATAAATAATTTCCTTCTCCCTATTAGAAAAATTCTATGATGCTTCTTCTCAAAATTTTGACAAGTTGGATGTTGGACTTTAATTCCCCATGAGATTTCTCTATCACACCACAAGAGTTAAAATTTATGCTCCACCTCCTATCTCCAGACCTATGAGACTCCTGAGATTCACAGATCTCTATTTTTAATTTAAGGGAACATCAGTAAATTTAATCATATATATCATTTTCTTGAATCACTAAATCTTTTCGCAGATTCATCTTTATACCCCCATAGAAGCTGCCAACATTACTTTCGTGGGAGATAAAAAATCAGGAGGTGTATCATACAAGTATCATGAAGTTATCCTTATACAAAATAATAGATTCATCATCTTTTTTTCTTAAGGATAAGTAAATCTATATCTATCTTATGTTAGAGAGTGTAAGGAAAATATTTATCATATTAATTTTAATTAATTGTTTACATTTTATCACTTAAATATCTTCATCATGCTTTATATTTTTTTATCAAAATCCACCATTTATTTTCTTATACATATATATAAAAAACATATAGCATGATATTATCCTATAGATAGAATTTAAGGATGGAGTAGATCATTTCATTAGATTTGATCCATTGTACTATGATTAAGTGATTATAATATCCACAAAAATTCATAGTCCTTCATCATATAATGGTCTAAATTGAAATTTCTCTTTCTTTGGTGAATGTGGGGTTTCCCACTTATTCAATATTTTGTTCATAACATAATTCAATTGAGAAATAATTTTCATAAATTTATATTATATGGATCCTTTCGGGTTGGAAATCTCATTTGGGAAGCTATTACATTACTCATAACATTGGTTATTAACTTTCTTTTTCTTATTTCAATCCATTTACTAAAATAAAGTGTAAATTAGGGATGATAACTTTTAAATCATTAAACACATAAATAAGAAACCATGAACATTTAAGGGATAACTATTAAATTACATATATTCCATGACATATAAATTTCTAGGCTTCAATCTATGTTCTTCATGATATATTTCTTAAAATGGAATATTATGGGAATCTTTCCCCTCATAATGTTTAATAATGAGTTTGTGAAATTTCCAAAGCATGACCCCAAAGAGTATTAATATAGGTTTTTAGAAACCACTTTTTGTTATGTAGTAGGTGATGATCAAATCAAAAATCAATGCACCCCTTGTAGGGTTATTACCCATACGTACAATTTTACCAGTTCTATACCCACATGTATTATCCAAAGATGGATCTGGTAATTTAGAAAACACTTACTCTATACTTTACCCAAATGTTAGGGTCTTTTCTATGTTTATTCCTATTACTAATAATTTCACTAAGGTTTTATAATCCCAATCTCCAAAAATATCTCTACTTTTCTGTGAAACTAACTATAAAAAGAAAAATATCTATTTAAACTTAACACAAGATTTATTACAAAAGGATACACATAGTACGATCCCATGATATTAAGAGTTTTATTTTTATTTGGAAACTAGATACATAACATAATAACATAAAATAGGGATACAATAATGTTATTTAAAAAATTATAACATTCCATTAATATTCATTGATCTTCTAAAACTGCACGGGATAACATGGAAACATACATAAGAAATGAGTGAGTTATAAAGAACAAAAAGGGAATAGTCAATGAATAACATGATGCATGTAATAATTTTTTTTTCATGATGAATTTCAAGGTGATATAAAATGGGAGATAATCATAAACATTAACATTTATGCCTGATATAATATTATAACATGAATGAAACAAAGCAATTTGGAAACAATAGAAAACATGACATCATAAAAATATGTTAAGAATAAAATACAATAAATCATGACATAGTGTACTTTGGATAACCAATAATCCACCATACATAGTATCTCATGAGATAAAAACATTAAACACTACATTGGAGGGATATATAATTCTAGGACCACCCATCAAATTCATATCATGTACATGCAATTATGTACCAAATATATCATAAAAAATAATAACGTATTTTATCACTTTTGATCCTATGATTAAGTAGTGTGGTTTATATAAATATAATTCTCCAATAAATGGATTATAGTTATATCTAGGTGAATAACATAGAGTGGAAATGGGGATGGGTATTCACAATATAAAATATGGCATAGAAAATCATGTTATAATTTTAGCAGTATAAAGGGTGTACATAAAAGTTAATGGAAGGGGTTAATAAGAGTTAAAGGTTTTATATCAATAGATTAGAATCACAAGGATATTAAAATGTATGTTTAAAAATACATTAAAAAAATGAGAAATTGGAAATTAAAAGTCTTTGTATGAAGAGAGTACTCAAAATAAAAAGGAGATGGAGATGATACATTACCTTGAGAGGGCACTTCTAAAATCTTGAGAGGATATTTTTAAGAGCATGAGAAAAACTTCAGGGGGGGGAGGGTGGCTTTAGAGAGGTATATGGAGGATAAATTAATTCTCAATATGTTTTTATTAAATAAGAGTTGGAGTTCACAAGGGTATTTATAGAGAAAAAGAGGATAATTCTTTATTAATTTATAAACTTGGGTTTTGGACTCTGTGATAAAATAATAAAAACCACAATCCTTTTCAAGGTTTTTTTACCATGGTTTCTATATAGATTATTAGTTATCAATATTTTCTATGTATAAGTACTGAACTCGGTAAAATAATTTCCTTAGTGATTTGGAAGTGATCCATGTTCATAAAGAATTAATTTTGAAAACATAAAAATATAATATAGGATTTTGAGGATTTGTTAAAAGTTTATAACATTAATAAAATAACATAAAAAATCCATTAATTTAAATTTTAACCTTATATTTGGTCATCAATACTCCATATATTATTTATTACATCACTTTTGAGATATTATGATTCACAATACCTACCATATATTTATACTGTATTTAATTTTTACTCAAAAAATCGACTATCTCAAAAAAATATACAAAATTTATGATTGGATAATTATAATCTTTTGAATTAAAAATTAATATATATTTTATTAAATTATTATTTTTAAATATATTAATTTTTACTTTAAGAAAAAATACTTACTGAAACATATTAGTTTTATAATATTAACCACTTTATGAAATCTAAAAATTACATTAGACTTCATTAAATTTATTTATTATTTACATATAAAAAATTATTATCTAATAATAATATTTTATAAAAATGCCATTTATTTCAAAAATAATTTAATTTATCATAACAATGTATTATTTAAAACTATATATTTCCTAAAACAATATAATTTTGATTTCTCAATGTTAAAAGATTTTTTAGGAAACTCATTATATGATTGTTTATAAAGTAATAAAAAAAGATAAATATAATCATTATTTTGTTAAAAATGAAATATTTAACAACCTATGTTTTGATCCAAGGTAAAATTTCAAGTGAATTTGAATTTTGGTGTTTGGTGGATAAGATATTCTTTGAACCGAGCTTCAAAATGAAATTATGAGAGTTTTAATGATTAAAAGTTTTATTTTTAGACTTAGTTAGAGACCCGAGAGGTGACCAGGGTGTTCACTCGAGTTTTAGGAGCATCAGACCCCAGATAGTCAAAACCAAAGAAGGATGACAGGGGCAGATGGTTTTTCTAAAATTGTGTGAACCTCGAGAGGAAACCATGTTGCCTGGTCCAGTGGGGTAGAAGGTAACCACCATTTGATCTAACCATACGATAGGAGATGCATGACCATGTGTTTTGATCTAGTTTTTGGAATAGGGTGCACATGGGATGTGCATGGTTTTTCCAAACTGTGCACTTATCTTACACGCTTAGTGCCTCTTAGGTAGTGTGTGTGTGCACTGTATGACACATGGTTGGTGCACGGTTGGGGAAAACCATTTGAGATAACTATGTGGGGTGTGAATCCTAAGTATTGGGAGCCACAAAGTTAGTTCTTGATTTGGAAGACCATGCTGCCAAACCGTATGACCCAGTTTTTGAGGGTAAAATGTCTATTTTTCCCTTAATGAGGTTAAATCATTTTTTTAATATCCCTATAGTCACATTTAGCTCCTCCCTCCTCCCATGGAGGTGTCAATCTCTTCCTCATAGGGATGATGATATCTCCCTCATTCAAAAATGGATTCAAACTCCTTCAATCACGTTGGATCCACATCAGAATGATCTAATTTCCTATTGCTTCCTATCTAAGATTCTATTCTAATCTATTATGCTATTTTAGTGTGAGCTCATTCAGTTAATTTTCAAGGAAGATGTCTGTTCCTTCCATTTATTCCAAACTAGACGGAATCACACCTTAATATTGGATGATTAGAATATCCAAATTATGAGATAGGTGGTCTAAGATTTTCCCCATGTTTCCATTGAATTATAAATGCAACCATTGTTCCGTATGCCGAAATTTTCCGTGCATCTCCCTAAATTTGATATTATTTTTTTAAAATTTCAAACACACCTATATATATTCCCTTTGATTGTTTCTATATAAATAGAGGATGATAACCTCAATCATGGACACCCCTTGCATGGGCCATCTTAATTTTACCCTTCATAATTAATTAAGTAATATCCTATAATGCCTTTTAATAATTTATCTTGTATTATAAATGAAATTTACCTTTGTAGGAAATTTCCTAATTGATTATATAACCTACTAAGTTCTATTTTGAACCTTGTAATTGTTTTTCCATGTTGGGTAGCCTTCTAAAATTCTTCTTTTTTATGTACTGAGTTATGCCTTTTTATGTAAATCATAGTTGCGCTAAATTAACTATTTGTTAAAAAATTCCATGTTTTATAATAAAACCCCTCGAATGAGGTGTGATTTGTTCTAAATTAAAAATTGGTAATTAGTTATTTACATCATGCTTGGTCTTATTTCATTGGTGATTTACTATTATTTTTATTGTTAGTTATATGGAGTTATTAGTGAATTTTATTGATTGATAATATTAAATGGATTGAACAAGTGGGCATGGCCTTGTGACCAATGGTTTCAAAGACCAACCACCATCTAAGTGAGTTGGAATGATTTGACCCTAGAAGAACTTGCATTCATCAATGAGATAGATTATTTAAATTGACTGGTTTAAATTAAATTTAATTTAATTGTGTGGTACAACCACACCATTCCTTATATTCAAATAAGCATGTATTATATGAATTATATTAGATGGAATGGGTGGAAAGGCCAAGCCTCTTCTATGTTTTTAATTTAATATGAATTGAAATTCCCCTGGATATATTTGGGATTGATGAATATAAATTATGAGAGGTATTTCCTCATGGATAATATTATAAATATGATTACACCTTTTATATAGGTTGTGGAACTATGGTAAGGGTTCTGTTGGGCATAACGATTCATGCTCCCTTAAATCGGGTGTTGGGCATGATGTCTCACACTATTGACACTATTTGGATAGTAGGCATGACACTCCACGTCCCTTGTTTCAAGTGTTGAAATAATGGTATACTCACAATCTCTAGCGATGAGCATGAAATATCCCACTCATTATTATATATAGGGAATTTAACCTCTGTTGGAGCATATATGATCATTCATATGGGTAATGGATGACAGAATTACACCCTAGTCCATCCAACACCTAGTATTCCAGGTATATGGACACTTACTTCCACACATACTTAGTCCACATAAGTGGATTAAATATATAAATAAACTATATATATATATATATTATTACTATATATATAGTAAATGACCAGACACCCTTTTTGGCCTTGAGATGAAACAGGTAGAGTCTCCAGGTTTTTTAGGAACCGGAGTGGGATAGTTATTATTTATTCAGCCTGCTTATTATTAATTATATCATCACACTATCATAATCTATACTCATAGAATGGTTTTAGTTTTATACACCGTGGGTGATGGCCTACTAGGATTTTATCTCACACTATGATCGAGCCTCCATTGCATAGGGGTTCCCAAGAAGATCATATATTCCTAGGACCATGGATTATTGCTTGCACTATTATGTTGGTACCTAAGAGTTAGGAGTAATGGACTGAGCTGGAGTTCCGGATACTTGTGGAGAATTCCCTTGGGGATTTTATTTATTTTATTTATTCATGTTATTATTTATATCATGTTTCCTACTATATGCCTACTATTTTAGTTTATGTGTCATCATTTAGACATGCATGCATTGTTTTATATTGGAATTGGGCATCTCCTATTTAGTTTATATCATTATTATAGTCATATTCTTTTTTATTTCTTACTATTTACACTATTTTATGCAATTTACTTTCTGATATACCATTGTGCTACTCTAATCAAGAGGGTATAGTCTCCCCAGTATCAAATCCATAGACCCTCATTTCTAGTAATAATTCTATGGTGTATGAGGAGGTGTGTCTGAGGCCATGTAGTGACTTGTCTAGTTATCAGTGTAGTGGTCAGTCAGGTTGGGTTGTTACAAAGCGGTATCAGAGGTTTCTTTTTTTCCTTTGTCTAACTATTTGGGGCTAATAGATAGAAGATTAGGAATGTGTCAGCGCTTGATAAATAACCATGTATGGGAGTGATCTTCCCACCCACATGGATATGTTCAAGTGTCCAGAGATGGGATTTGTGTTCATGTTGTTTTCTATTATAGTTGATTATCATTTCACAATGAGTGAATGTTTTACTTTCCACTACTCACTAATTTATGAAATTTATGTTATTTTCCCCTAGAATGGTATGGAAAGGAAGTATAATTACATCCATCATTATTAGATCATATAGATTCAAATGTCATTCATATGAAATTCTATGTAGTTTCATTTGTAGGCTTCCTACTGATTGTGATGATGTGCCTTGTGTGATTATTATCCTGTCTATTATATACCATGCTAGGTATTTCATTGATATGAATAGTTTTTTTTACCTATTTAGGTATTTTTTTAGAATTATTATTTATATATCATGCTTTAGTGATTTATTTATCATAATAATTTAATGCCATGCTTAGGTAATTATATTCCATTCCACTTGATTATTTATCCTATCTTTTCAATGTATCATGATTCTCAATTTATTAGCATGTTCCTATGTGATTATTTCTTGGGATAACAAGCCTAGTTATGTTTTTATATTTAATCTGTTGCATGGAATGAAATTATGGTTTGTTATTACATGGTATCCAGTCTTTAGTTGTAAGGTGTATGGGTACTTTATAATTGGGGATAGGTAACCCGTGTGCTGGAACTTTGTAAATACATCTAGAGACCATTGTTAAAATTTAAAATCTACTAAATTTAAAACATTAAAGTGCATTGGTTTCTATTAAATGGGATCTGGTCTACAGTCTATAAAGTGTATGGGTTCTTTATACATTGGGTTATGGAAATCCATATAATTGAACCATTATATATAACCATGATATATATTTTAAAATGTTATAGATGTAAAATATGTTTGATTTTGATTTGAAATAAATTGGTTGCCTCTATAAAGGATTGCAACTCTACCACATGGTCCTGACGATCCGTATGCTTAAATTCTAAAATGTGAAAATATACCCAAGTATGTTAGTTGGGGCACGTTTCTTATGAGATAACCCACTACGGGTGTTTTGAAACATTGGTAATTAAAAAACTAGAATTGGGTTGCATTCTGATGAACCCAGGTTGGTTTAACAGAAACCTTCTAGTTCTCCTTATCTATTTTGACTAAAAGTATTTTATGTGATAAAAATTGTCTAATCATGGTGGAGTTTAAATAAATGGATAATGTTTAAAAAAGGAATTTTGATAAGACTTACCTTTTTTTCCCTAAGGCATTAGTTAAATTAGGTGATAAGTGCTTCTATCTTGTAATTGGTTCTTGATGTTTTGAGTTAAATCTTTTAAATGTATAAAATATTGAATTTGAATCAATGTAATGGAATAAAATTAAACCTTAGGTGGAATCCTTAGTTTAAAAACTCATATAAGGTTAGTTTATACTCTCTTTGAGTTTCCTTAGAACAGAAATGTGAGCATTTTCTATAGGCCCTTTTTCATTTTTATAGGGGGTTAAATGATAGGCGTAAGGCCTAGTGAAATTTGTTGGTGCAACCTAGTGATAGGGTCGACACTTATAATTTTTTTAGGGGAAAGACCAAGGTAGGTATCACCCCTAGAGCTTAGATTCCTTACTGAATACTGTGATATTTCTAATATATGGCGCCATTGTCCCTAGTAAGAATCTTAGCTTCTAAATGAAACCCTTGTTTGGATGAGTGGTCATGGTATCCTTGACCTTTTTTATGGGTATGATCATCAGGTAATTTTCGGTTTTAGTAGGTTAGACATGCCTAGGGCATGGTCGGACACTGAGTAGGTTGTGTTACCCGACATTCTTTCTCAGTGTTTGATAACTTGGTGCGTCATCATCCATGTTAATGGTCATATTGGGCAATATGACTCTAGGATAAATCTCTTGTATGGACCACCTAATACTTGGATACATAGGGCATACAACCTATGGATAGTATCAAGGATGTTCCATCCTACCTCAGAAACCTTAGGGTGGTGCACGTTCATATACGCAGAACACATTGTTTTGCAGAATGGTATAAAGAACCAGTTTAGTTAGGTAGAATCATTAAGACTTGAGTTATTGAGTATGTTTTTGGGCCATCTCCAGGTTATAGTGACTTGAATTTTGAGGTAATAAAGTTCATCCAAATGCTTGGGATGGTATTCCTATAGGACTAGGTGTTTTAACAGGCACGTTAGGTTAGTTTTTAATTTTATTCTAATTTCCATGACATTTGTGATTGTGACTCAAAGAAGTGTCACACATACGTTTAAGGTGAATCTGATATAGTTCCCTTATGATAAACTAGTCTATATATCCTTTTGAACACTAGGAAACTACTAAGGTGGGGAGTGTCATGACAATTATGGTTAGCATTCCCTTCTAGGTATATGAAACACAACCAAGGGGGACCATTATAAGTAGCAATTATTACTTTAATTCCCTTTAGGCTTGCAGGTTTCAAATCAGGTTGGTGATTCCTCAGTAACATGACATTGATGTGGTTGGCTATGTTTGCAAACCTTTTGAAACACTGTTGTTCATGGATGGGATTCAGTGGTAGAGGACTGTGATCGGTTAATGATGATGCATCCGTAAGTGAAGCCAATATTCTTCCATGAAGTCAACCAGTTATGGTTTAGCTATTATTAATTCTGGAATTTATTATGTGCTTCATAGGAAAACATTCCAATCACTTCATCTTGGACATGATGGAGGTGTATTGAGCCTTTTCTAGAATTCTTGAATTCCTCTAAGTGTACTCTAGCTTAGTGACAAGCATATCCCCTATCATGACATGATTCTTGATGTTCTAAGAGAGCGTTAGTTATACATTGAGGTAAAGGTCTCAGATTTCCTTCTATTTTAGTAAATAGGATTTATCAATGTTGCATACTAGATGTGTGGTTTTTATCAATGCATGGTTAGTCCTGAGTTATACCTGGGTTTTCATATAGAAATTCCTTATATGGATTCTTGAACACCAACCATTTTACTCTAACTTGACCACCAGTTAGATGCTGCTCTGGGCTTAATAAATGATCTAATGTGGATGTCTTGGCCTGTAAATGATGTCTCACTTGTAAACATGAAGTATGGACTACCATGGGTTAGTTACTTGGTCTCTATTTTAATGAATCTGAGGTAATCCCAGACTTGTTGTTTGGATTAGAGGTGATGTTGAAAGTGTTATGATTCTAGTGGGATGGATCTAGGTTATATCCTTGTTCACGTTGAGTAATGACAGATTAAATGTTCAGGTGATGAATTGATCAGGGAAAATCATTGGGAGTTAGGTATAGGATTTGGAAAATGTGATTGTATTAAACACAACATGCCTTGGAAGAAGGTTCAATTCGATTTGAAATATATTGGCTGTCTAAGATAATAATTTTCAAGATAATTTGTTTAGAGTGGATTGACTTGTTATCCTTCCTATTCAATGTATATGATAAAAAAAACCATTTTATGGTCATCATCGGGTTTTGGAGAGTGTGGTGTAAAGGTTGGTTGAGACTTTCAAGGAAATAATGTGTGACTAGTTTTGGTTAGGTTGATCAAGATTCGACTGTTTCTTTATAGTGAGGTAACTCATATGACCTCATAAGCAATCAGGTTCATCTTGTTAAATAAAAAAGTCTAGGATCATCATTATAATGATGAGGGGTGTGCTTTTTAAGGCAATTCTGATAGTGGGGAATAACATGTTTCAGAATTGGTAGTTAATACAAAAAAACTATGATGGAGAGCACCATCATTCAGATGTTTAAGGAGACTATGGCATGATCTTTTCTCTAGATAAATGGGATCTGGTAAGCACTGTTTCAATGTTTTAGTCAGAAAATGAGCATTGGCTCAGGTTTTGACATCTTAAGTGATGTACACATATGTAATTATTGAAGATGCATTGGGAATTTGAGAATGCAACATGACTATTTGAATGCGACTTCATGAACCTTGTAGGTTGGGTGATGTTTTCATTGTCTTCCCCAAATATTTTCAAGGGTGAGAAGTTATAAGGAAATGAGGTTATAATGACTCATGTTTTAAGCCAAGGTATAATTCCAAGTGAGTTTAAATTTTGGAATTTGGTGGACATGCCTTTCTTTGAACCAAGATTCAAAATGCAATTCTGAGAGTTGTAATGATAAATAGTGTTATTTTTAGACTTGGTTAAATGCCTAAGAGGTTCCTCGAGTGTTACATTGAGTATTAGGAGTTTCGAACCTTAAGAACTCAAAACTAGAGAAGGATGACAGGGGCACATTATTTTTATAAAACAATGAAAACCTCTAGATGAAACCATCATCATCATCAAAGGTAAATTTTTATATAAAAACAGAGAAGAGTTCCAACATACAAGAATGAAATAAAACCAACAGACCTAAGGCGGTCTGAAGTAATGAAGGCCAAGAGCGTCACCTCTAATCAAGTTCACCCCTTTAATTTCACAAGTAGACAGCTGGGAAAGCAAGTGACCTTAATACCCTGATCCACCACAGCCAAAGATGCAAAGTGATCAACCACCTTGTTTCCTTCCCTCCAAGTATGGGTTATCTCAGTATTATTATCAAGGAGACGTTTGCATCTCCTAATGTCGTATACAATTGACCATGGAGTGATACCTTTGTCTAGATGAAACCATGAATCTTCTCCCATGGAGCAGGAGGTGCCTCATAGTTTGGTCTAACCATGAGCGACAAGCCGCACAACCATGCGTTTTACTGTAGTTTTTAGTAGAGGGTGCACATGGGCTACGCATGGTTTTACCAAACTGTGCGCCAAGCCCACGCTCTTAGTGCCACTTAGGCACTATGTCCACATTTTTTGGTACATGATTGGAGCATAGTGTGGGAAAACTGTGCTAGAAAATGGCGAGGGTTGTGGATTCTTAGTAGTTAGATCTGCACAGTTGACACACGGTTTGGAAAACCATGTGGCCAAACCATGTAAACTAGTTTGAGGGTGAAATTTCCATTTTTACCTTAAAGAGGTTAAATCATCTTTTCTTTTCTATTTCTTCTCCCTCCAGCTGTGTGAATCTCCTCCCTCCTCCCATGGAGCTCTCAAGATCCTCCTCATAGGGGTGATGATATGTTCTTCATTTGAAGTCAGATTTGAATGCCATTAGTGACATTGGATCTGAATCATTAAGATCTTGTTTCCTCTTTATTCCTATAGAAGTTTATCTTCTGATCTATTGTTCCATTTTGGTATGAGATCATTCTCTCTATTTTCAGGGTGGATTTCTGTTTCTTAGATTTATTCCAAATCATACCGATTCAAACCATGATATTGAATGATTAGAGTGTCCTAATTATGAGGTAGGTGGTCTATAGATTTTCCCCAAGTTTCCATTGAATTATTAATGTCATCGTTGTGCCACACATTGAACTTTACTATGTGTCTCCCTAAATTTGATCTTATTATTTTTAAATTTTTATATGCACCTATATATATACCCAATGATTATTTTATTTAAATAGAGGATGAAAATATCAATCATGTACGCCCCTTGGGTGAGATGAATTAATTTTCCCCTTCACATTTAATTAATTATAAGGTTGGAATTACATATAAGTGATCATATTTGAATATTAATGGAATTTCCCCATGTAGGAAATTTACTAATTGATGATAACACCTCCTAAGTTCCATGTTGAACCTTTTAATTGTTTTTTCATGTTGGGAAAACTTCTAAAATGATAATTTTTTTTAAATTGAATTTTTTTATTTTCATGTAAATCATGGTTGTTCTAAATGAACTGTTTGTTAAACAATGAAATTTTTTATAATAAAACCCCTCAGATGAGGTGGACTATCTTCTAGACAAAAAAGTGGTGATTAGTGATTTAAATCATGTTTGGTCTTAATGCATTGATTATTTCTAATGAATTTAGTTATTTTTAGTTATATGTAATTCTTAGTTAATGGTATTGATTGATAATATTAAATATATTTAATAATAGGTCATGTAATTAACTGAGACCAATGGTTTTAATGACCAAAAAACTTCTAAGTGGCTTGGAATTACTTGACTATAAAAGTCCTTGATTTGATAAATAAGACCGACTGTTTAAATTGAATGGTTTCAATTAAATGAAATTTAATTTTTTGGCACAACCATTCCATTTTCTATATTTAAATAAGAATGGATTATGAGAATTGTATTAATTAGAATGGGTGGAAAGGCCACACCTCTTGGATATTTTCAATTTAATATGAATTGAAATTCCCTTGGTTACATTTTTTATTGACAAATACGAAGCATGAGAGGTATTTATTGATGGATATTATTATAAATATTATTATGAATTTGATATAGGCCATGAAAATATGGTAAGGGTTCTGTTGGGAATAACGATTCACACTCCTTTACATTTGGTGTTGAGCATCCCGTCTCACACCATTAACACTATTTGGATGGTGGGAATGACATACCAAATCCCTTGTTTCAAGTGTTGAAATTATGAAACACTCACCATATTGAGTGAAAATAATAAAGTATCTCACTCATTATGAGATGTAGGGAATATACCCTAGGCTTGTTTCGACTCAGTATGGATGACTGAGTTACACCCTAGTACAACTAGAACCTAGTATTCCAGGTATATGGATACTTACAACCACACATACTTAGTCCATATAGGTGGATGGAATATATAACTAAACTATATATATATATATATTATTACTATATATATATATAGTTACTGATCAAACACTCTTTTTGGATTTGAACTGAAGCAGGTAGAGCTGCCAGGTATCCTTTAGAAACCTGAGTGGGTTGGTTATTATTTATTAAGATTGTTTATTATTAATTATATCAGCACACTACCATAATTTATATTCTTATAATAGTTTTAGTTTTAGACACCATGAGTGGTGGACTACTAAGATTTTATCTCATACCCTGCTCGATCCACCATTACACTAGGGAACCTGAACAGATCTCATGTTCATAGGAGCATGAAATATTGCTTCCAATATTATTTTGGTACTTGAGAGTTGGGACTAAGGGACCGAGCTGGAGCTTAGGATGCTTGTGGAGAACTCCCTCCAGGATTTTATTTCATTTATTTATTTATTTATTACTTTGTATCATGTTTCCTGTTATATGTATACTGTTTTAGTTTATGTATCATCATTTGGACATGCATTCATTGTTGTATATTGGTGTTGGACATCTGTTATTCAGTTTATATCATTCTTCTACTACCACTCTTCTCATTTATTACGTTTTCCACTATGCTATATCATTTAATTTATGATATAAATCTATGATACTATGATCATGAGGGTATATTCACCCCACTATCACCTCCATAGACCATATCTACTAGTCATAAACCTCTAGGATATGGGGAGGTTCACTTGATCCCATTTGGAGACCGGTTCGTCTACTGGTTTAATGGTCAGCTGGGATGGGATGTTACAAAAAATATTCAAATTCCTATTACTATGTCCAAGATATACGACCCCTTACTTCAAAAGTATATCCCTGAAGGTTAAGGTGTTAGATGTTTATAATTTCATGGGGTGGTTCTGTGAACATTGTTTGGACTATGATATTGATAATCTTGAACTTTTCCTGTAAATGGTTTCTCTAATGTTTTAGTTATGGGGTATTTACTTGGGCTTGGTCAAGGTAAAATCCATTTTCTCTCATCTACCATGGATTCTATAATAAATGGTCTTCATAGGGTACCTACCTATTGGTTTATGATATCATTTATTCCATCTCTGTTAATTTAATTTTATCATAAATGTTAATATATACTAATCACAATTGACATTATACAGAGGCTATATTTTCAATGGTTATGATGCTAGGAAGTCTTCCAAATCTGATAGGATATAACATATAATGTTCCAAAATAACCAAAGTAGTGCATGAATTTTATATAACTTTATTACTTGATATAGAGTTTGTTCATTTGAAAAGAGAATTTAATTTATAAATATTATGGTTTTTACAAGGATTCTCAAGATGGAAAATTATTACATTTAGGTAAAGAAGTTATATGATGGGAGGACATGATTTGGGGTTCTACCTGATTAAAAATTGCAATAAAAACTAAAACAGAAGGGATTATTATACCCTTCTAAAACTAATGGAAACTAGATTTTTGAGAAAAAAATTAGGACCAAATCCTTATAAGGAGCTTCCCTATAAAAGGGTGGACGGATTTTAGTTATCTGGAGGGGGACAGGTAGCCCTAAACACAACAATATATAAATTGAATAATCCAATGGAACATCCTCTTACATGAAGGGTGGTACTTCTATCTCTACTGGTAATACACAAATCAATCATATAAATAGTGGTGATATTGAAAAGAAAGAGGATTGAGTTTATACATATGATTTGAGCCTCTTTTTCACTCTGAGGAAAATATAAATTTAGTGGTTATGGAAATTAATAAAAAATTTGATGAATCTAATAAAATGTACGAATAATTAATCCAGGACAACCAAAATGATTAGAAAAAGACATGGATTGAGGCTTAAAATCAAATCCTTATTCTTGTTTTTAATTAGGGAATGGTTATCATGAATGAGTACATTAAGTATTGTGATAAAATAGATACTTTACTTGATTAAAATTTTATAGATTGACTATGAAGGAAAGAGTTTTATTTTTAATGGAGCCTACATAGTGTTTATGAAACTAAATTGGTTAAATTATTCTACAATAGGGCAGTTATGACCTACAAATCATAACACCATTTGTTTGTTTTTTTATTTTTGGGTTCTCATTCAGCTCGTAAATTTTATTTTTTCCTTCATAAAATATTTAATTTTCTTTCAATAATTCATGAGGTAGTGGGGGGAACTATTCTTCTAAATCT
Organism: Viscum album; assembly: GCA_963277665.1. NCBI lineage: Eukaryota > Viridiplantae > Streptophyta > Magnoliopsida > Santalales > Viscaceae > Viscum > Viscum album. Next base: position 1,032,504,542 of record OY728166.1, on the reverse strand, counting down.
GGGGTGATAATATTTTTATTATTTTGTTGTTTTGGATACTTGATCAATTCCATGATATGATACTTTCTTCATATTACAATGCTTATGATTATAAATTTTTATATTAAATTATTATTTAATGAAAAATTTAAAATTCCACACTATAATCTAATATTAATTCAATAAGAGAAGTCAAAGACATTGTGAGATAATATAATAACCTTGGGACTTTTTCATATAGATATTCTATATCTAAGGGTCACACCACAACCCAAGGTTCCACACTGAAATATATGTTATTTCTATAAATATTTGGTGAACAAAATGTAGAAATGTATATGTGATAAAAAAGGATATTCCGAGGGGATCATAAATAATTAGAAGATGGATTTGTTAGGTTATTGAAGAAAATAACAAGGTTTCATAATAATTCCATATTTAGGTGGTATATATGGTACATGAATCATAGAAATTTCAACTTATTGATTCTAATTTTTCAATGACCACATCCCGAGTATCCTGTAGCTAGTGTCCACTTTATTACATTAGTATAAGATATAAGGTATTTCATCCCGAATGACTAAATATCTTAGTAGTCTTGGTAAATTACATACATACACGATTCTAAAATTACATATGAATACACAAATTAAAAAATATATTTTTTATAATATCATTATTCTCTCTAGAATACCCATGCATATCATTCATAGTACACATTATAGATTCTAGGGAAAAGAATCAAAATAAGAGTGAACTATAATTCTCTATAAGGGTTATGTATAGTGGAATATATCATTAATCAATAAGAATAATCAATATGGAAAGGTAAACCACTAAACACACAATCTATTTAGATAATTTGACTATAATTATTAGATAAAAAATAATAAATATGGAAAGCTTTTCCCCCCATGGGTAAGCAGGGTGGTCAGGGTGGGAGGGGTTTGGGGCAGCCATCCTGGGGTCGATTCCTTGAGTGTGTGTTTTCTGTTCTTGCATTCATTGTAATGAAAAAAAATTAATATGTCAAGGTTAATAACTAAAAACACATGACATTTAATCAATGAAATGTAAATGAAATTCATCCAGAGATAATATCACTGGGAAAATATCATGGATATTAAAGACCAAATTATTGATAAAGGAAATTCATAATTATTAGACTTCATGATCTCAGGTATCATGATACCTCTACTATAAAGGCCTTCCACAAGATAGTTTGAAATAGATGGGTAGGTATACACCAGAAAAACCTTTAATTAAGGATATCCAACTTATTTATTTCATGAAAATAATGATGCATTGTAGGGATATCTATAAAAAGGACCCACTAATATCTTCATGTCCAAATAAATCATCACATATCAAATAATTGATTTAATTCACGAATAATATGCCTTATCAACAAATTTCCGTATTGAGTAAGGAATATTGAATAAAAATAATCTCTCCAGTAAATCATATATATTTCAAAGTAAAATACCATATATAAAAATGATATAAGGTTTAATTAATAAGCATATCCATGATAAATAATATGGATATTTGGGGAAATTTAATTCCCAATGATGAAATTAAAGTGAATATTTCAAGGGAAAGTTAATGATTTAAAAAATTAATCCAAAAAGATAATTTCAACACTTTCTCTGATCAAAATGATCATAAAACAACCATAAAAATATTGGTGGTATTAATAAAACATTAATCTAGTTGATAATAATTAAAATAAAGAGTTTATATCTTTGATAAATAGAAATACATTAAAAATGTCATTAAAAACATTGTTTAGGAAAATAAAATTTTCACATTGAAAATATTTTTTTTAAAACTAAAAGTTCAAAAAATATTATGAAAATAATTTTCTTTTAAAATATCCTTTGAAAAACATAAAATAATCCTTAAAACATTGTGTGGTCATGATGGTGAGAAATTCCATACATTCCATACATGTTAAAATAAGTATTCTTTTTAAATTTTTCATAAAATCTAAACTGTCATTGTTTGGAAAATGACATGAAGATTATTTTCAAAACATTTTCTAAAAATTAAAATATAAGTAAAAATTTCATTAATAAATCATTTAATGAATATTAAATAAATTATTCATTTTTTTATAAAACATGTTTTTTAATGAAAAATTATTTTCGACTGAAGAGAAAAATTATGTTATATTATATTAAAAAAAATTCTCATTAATTTTTGGTTCCAAATATAGGAATATGGTAGTATTACATGAAAAAAATTTAATAACCAGAAGATAAAAAAAATTAAATTATTTTATTATATAATAGTAAAATAATTCCCATCAATGTTAATTCAAAAATAAATAATCTCTATTAAAATGAGATGGTGAAATAAAACATTATAAAGATAATTATGTTGAAGTGAGAATTAATTATTAAAATAATTATGTGTATCAAATGTAAATCCACATAAATCAAGTGGAATTAAATTATATGGTTTAAAAATTATTTACACACACAATATTATAATGTCAAAGACAATTAAGAAGTAATACAACCCAATGAAAGGAAATTGAGTTATGAAATTCTTTACCACTTGGTAATTTTCAAGTCAAACCTCCTTAAATGAAATATTTTCCAATTAAAAAATAAAATAAAATTAATTATTAATTATTCATGATATTACATGATAAATTGGAGTTATATACCAAATATAAATGAAATTAGGTGCATAACTTTACAATACACCTCAATGAAGAGAAATTGCGACAAATTCCCATACCTAAAGCTTCCTTTTAGTTGAACATGCTTTATGTCTCTTAAATATTTTTTTAAGAATGTTATTAATTTATACCAAAACCATATTAATATTTATAATATCATATATCATCCTCATATAACATTTTCCTCCATTTTTTAAAAATATTTCATTATTTTCATTGTTTCAGGTGTTAATTACCTTGTTTTCTCATGCATGTTTTATCATGAAAGTTATGGTTCTTGGGTATAGGGTGTAAATACATTATGTATAGAATTATATTAATGTTTTAAATATTATATATTCTCATTATATACATGTTTATAATCATTATTTATGGTTGTACTTGGAAAATTAATTGTATCTCTTCGTGGAGATGGTATGTTGAACGTACACACGAGAGACCATATCAATTAATTAATGGGTGAAAGTGTAAGGAAGTGGGTTATATATTAATTTTATAGAATAAATATAATTTAATATATATCTCATATATTTATTAAATTTAACCTTATTACTTTACATGAAAAATGAAAGTGAAAAAAAAATCCTATCACATTGCAAAAAAAGTACAATAAAATCACAGATATTATATATATTTATTAAATACATAATTATATTCAATCTTGATATGTGTTTATGGAAAAAACTTTACATCGGTTCATGTGGTGGTAGTCAGTCGTACCATGATCGACAGTTTTATTTCTCATATGATGGAAGAGAAGGTGGATGAAAATTATGACATAAAAATAATAACATATTAGTATAATTTATATATTGGTGTTGTTATATTTTAACATAATTTATGGTAGAAAAATAATAAATAAAATGAAATGAGATTTGTTAATATAATTACATTTTTTTAGAGAAACCTACTTTAGATTTCCTCTTAAGAAACCTAGGGATTGTAGTTTTGGAAGATAAGAAGATCTAGAATTTTTATAATTATTTCAGGAATAGGGTTTTTTAGGGTTTGGTTGAGCCAAAGGGCTTGAGTGGTATGAATAAGTGAATGGAGGGAATGGCCTTTTATATGTGGGTGAGAGGACATACATGAAAGTTTTTAAAATAATCAATTACATGCACATTTTTATCATTCCACAAGACAAAACAATGGGTCCTTAATGATTCTAAGTGGTTATAAGGATGGAATATCTCCCTTTAATTGGTTTTGGACAAGTTTTTGGTTCATTTTAACCATTATATTTTTTTATTTAACCCCTATTAAATCAATTTTTACCTTAACCATAGTAATTAATTTTTACTTTTTTTACTATTCATAATGGTTAAAAATTAATTTGATATTATTAGATAATTAAATTATTCTTATTCCAAATATTTAATCCATTTTTCCAAATTCAATTCAAAGAAGTGCAAAAATCCAATTTAAAATTATACCCATAGACATGATAGAAAAGGTGGTTTTTAAAGATAAAATTCTCATAAGAATATAAGTTGTTAATATGATAATTAAATATTATATTGATTAAAATGACCTAAATTATTTAAACTTTAATACAATTTAACTAATATTTCTTTAAAACCAATTTAAAATTTAATTTAACCTTGTAAATTACTTAAATTAAAAGAAAGATTTCAATAAAAATCAATATTTTTCACTATTTATCAAAAAATGAAACTTTTTAGAAAAAGACAAAAACAACTAACCATAAGATAATTTTATTATTTTTATTTAACAAATGAATTTAATTTTATAAAATAATTTTTTTAAATTTTTTAAAAATTAAATTTAAATTATGTTCTCAAAGAGTGACTAAAAAACCTTTTTGAAAAAATATAGTATTTTCAGAAAACATTTCTTCAAATTGTTATTTTTGATTTATAATAAATTGATAACCAATAAACAAGTTTAAACCATATATTTTCATAAATTTTTTATTTCTATTCATTACCACTAACTTAATGTCTAGGTTATAATGACCACTTTTAAATAATAATTTTTTAAGTGAGTATTGTGTTTCATCTAAACCAGGTGTTGCATATATCACAAGATGTCAAATATATTCCTTTCATTTAAAAATAAATATATCATATAGTATCAGAGTGCTACATTATATTATAATAATTGGTTTTCCTATCACATCTCTATCAAACATGATGTCTGTATTTTCAAATCAAGGGGTGTTACATTCTCCCCACCTTTAATAAATTGTATCCTCATAATTATAACTTCAAAATTATAAATGAGGGGCTTTAAATTTGATTTTTTTGAAAGACTAAATCCTAAAAGAGTTAATAAAACATCCTATTAAAATAGTAAAAGTGAAATAAGAATGGTCATTTGGAATAAAACATAATTAGGTTTCCATATAGGAGAACATAAGTGGGATGTCAAGAAATGTACATGAAAGAAAAGTTTAAATAATCATAGAGAGTGATAGAGTTTATTGATTAGAATAAAGTGAATGATCAATATAAAGTTATGGACCTAAAACCATAAATATTTAATAATTTAAAATTTCATTTTATTTATTTGATATTAATGTAATAGGATAAAAATTGTTTTTCAAGATCATTTTCCTAACATTGAGGAATTATTTTACTCTCTAAGAATAAAGAAAATAAACTTACCTGATATATTTATATTTCATAAGAAAACTTTCATCCTTAGGTTTTGCTTAGATAAATTTAAACTTCAACTCTTACTCTAAGAAATGAATATCCAAATTTAATCTTTATGCCTAAAGTGATAAAATTAACTTTTGATATATCGTAAAATATATAAATGAGTGACATGTCCTTCCACAAGTTTCTAAATATTTTCCAAAATAAATATGGTTAGAACAAGTTAATAATCTATAAACAAAAAAAGTAAAACCAATGTTTAACAAATAATATTTATTTATTAAATAGTTAAGGTAAACATAATGAAATATTAACCATAATACCACATAGGCTAGTGGTAGGAACTAAACCCTTATCTTTCTTTAGTTTTTTGTTCAAGCCTCATGGCATTCATCAGATGTAATGAGTTGGAACCCTTCAAAGATAAGATAATTACTATAAAATTACTATAAAATTACTTTAAAATTACCAAATTACGATGAATCATAATTACTACAATATCAAAGATAAGATAAACCTTAATGGTTTCTAATACCTTTTATTATTATTTTAAAAAATATAAATTCATTATTTATAAAATAACTCATTCATATACTAAAACAATAGGTTTTATTCGCTTATTTTTTTTTTACAAAAATATACTTAGTCACATTAAATTAATACTAAACATATTTTCAAAAGGGAGGTTTAATAATTTGAACTTATGATCAACATTAAAATCTTACACCAATGATGGTATCCATAAATTTAAGTTAATAAATATATATATGCTTAAAAAATTTAACACAGTACTTAGATCTTTAATGATTCTTATAACCAGAATACCATTGGAAAAAAATACATTTTCAATTTAATCCTTGAATCCAATTATATAAATACATCATCCATTTTATTTCAACATAGGTCCTTCCTTAGTCTTGGGGTTAAACTTTAGAAGATGGAATTGACTCAGATAATTCCCAGGTGCCCCACATTTAAAAAAACAATCTATAAATGGATCCCCATGATTAAATTTATTTCCTTCCATCATATTCTTCAATTTTACTCAGCAAGTAGTTTCTTTATTCCCTTATTATCCACAAATAATATATTTTACTATTCCTTTGAGTCACTTTACTAGGTATATCTTTTCGTATTTAGGAAATGATAAAAATCAATCCATATTTCACCCATAGTATCCATCACTCAACCATTTATAAAGCTCAATACTTTTCTTCACTTTTTACACCTAGGGTTAGTTATGGTATAAGTTTATAGTCAAATTTCTGGATAACTAATTACTCATAATCATAGTATCATTCACTATAGTCATCATCCCATTTGGTTTCTCATAATCACCACATTTTCCTTCATATTAATTATTAACAATATTCCTTTGGGTTCCTAGCATCGAATAAAATAAAAAATCATAGTGTGAGAAATAATAATCAAAGTGGGAAATCCATATAATAATTTATATGAAGTATAAATCATGAATTTTTTTTTTCAATCTAAGAAACCATAGTTGTTAAATACATCATTCATTATCATCATCTATTCAAATACAACATAATGGTATGTAAAGATAATGTGAATTATCTAATTCATATCCAATGGGAGTGTCAAAATAGGTCTAACGTAAGTCCCATTTTCGTGTACCAAGTAATTCTCGAGTCAATCCCAATATACCCTTTTAGGAGTTATTACCCCTAGTAACATCTATTCTAGTACCATGCCAACTTTTAGTATACATACATGGATGTATTTCTTGGAATAACCATTAATATCTACCTTAACAAAACATTAGGATGTTCTTATATACATATCCTTAAATTATATTATAGGGTTATCATCCCTAATATGTGTTTTACTAAACCTAGTTCCCATGGTTTCTACTAAACCTCATTCTGTTACCAACTGTAACAACCTTGACCCTATTAACCTAGATCTAACATACAATTTATAGCATTTTTATAAGATACAAGGAATCACATCTCAGAGGAAATAATAATTTAGTATTCTTGGTATACTGGATACGTACACGATTCCCATATTAAATTTTAATAGAAGAGTCACAACATATTTTTTTGAGAATATTAATATTCCCTCCATAATATCCTTTCATATCATTCGTAGTATAATTTATGAATTCAGAGGAAAGAAGACAATAAGGGTGAGTGAAAATTATCAGTAAGGGTTTAGTACAGTGGAAAATATCATGAATCATTAAACATAATCAATATGTAATGGTAAATAACTAAACATAGATTCCATTTTCATTATTTTAATATCATGATTAGATAAGGCATAATAAATATGGTAGGGTAAATAATTGAAAACACAAGACATTTAATCAATAAATTCACAATAAAAGGAATCTATAGATAATATCATTAAGAAAATGTCATGGATAATAATAAATTAATTTTTGATAAAGTAAATTCATATTAATTTGAAGTAATGATCTAAGGCATCATGATAACTCTATTGTCAAGACCTTTACTAGACAGTTTAAAACTAATGGGTAGGTATAAACTATAAACCCATTCAAATAAGGCCAGCTATCTGAATCATCTCATTATACTACTGATGAATCAATTGGAAATCTATAACTAGGACCCAAACATATCTCAATTTACAAATAATTCCTCATATATAAACTAATAAATTTAATTCATGAACAATATTCCTTATCAAAAAATTTCTGTATCAAGTACAGAATATAGATTAATAATAATTTCCATAGTAAATCATATAACCTTCAAAGAAAAATATAATATGTAAAAATTATATATGGTTTAAAAAATAATTATATCCATTAAAAATAATATGTATATTTAGGGGAATATAATGTTCAATTATTACAAGAAAGTGAATATTTTAAAGGTAATGTTAATGATTACATATATTGATATAGAAAGAAAATTTCAATACTTTCTCTAGTATAACTGATCATAAAATATCCTAGGAAATAATAAAGATGGTACAAATACAATATATCTCTAGTGTATCATATGTAAAATAAAGGTTTGATGTATTTGATAAATATAAATATAATAAAAATTTCATTAAAAACATTATAGATGAAAATAAACTTTTAAATTTGAAAATATCACTTCAAAAACTAAAAGTTCACAAAATAAATTGAAAATAATTTTTTTTAAAAATAACCATGAAACACATAAAGTATTATTTAAAACATTGAGTTTTTTTATGATGGTAAATTTCATACATGTCTTACACATTAAAACAATTATTATTTCAATATTTCTAATAAAATACAAATGGGCCTTGATTGAAAAAAACATAAAGACTACTTTCAAAAAATTATTTAAAAATTAAAACTTGGGTATAATTTTATTTAATACATCATTTATATAATGTTATAAGAATTTATGAAAATATTTTTAGAAAACATATTTTTAGAAGAAAAATGATTTTTGACCGATGAGATAAATGATGTTGTATTTTATTTTAAAAAAGTTTTCAATTATTTTAAGTTCCAAATAGAGGAATATGGTTCTATTACATGAAAATATCATGAATAACCATAGGATATGAAAATATAAGGTGTTTATTAGATAATGATCAAATTATTTCCTTGAATGAAAATTCATGCACAAACAATCGCGATTAAAATGAGATAGTGAAATAAACTCTTAAAAAGGCCATGATGTTGAAGTGATAATTAATCAATGAATCAATTATGTGTGTCAAATTTAAATCAAAATAAATCAAGGATAATTAAAACATATTTTTAGTCTAACTAGGTTAAATACCCTAAGAGGAGGGTTGATTTAAGGTATGGTAGATTGAAACAACTATCTCTTTGGATCTTGTTATCCCATTAAACAAAATACTTTTTTCTCTCATTCCCATAGTAGAGAACAATATGAGAATTAAAACTTGAATATGATAGAAAATGTTTACTTTGTTTACCCTCAATGGGCTACATATAACGATTATACAATTTCAATGTTCCTATATACCAAATCCACTAAAAAAATACCAATTACAAGGTTCAGAGTAGACTCACTATTCCTCCTTGTTTACAAACAATCACACTTTGAAAGATAATTACTCTCTCAACTAAAATGTTCTCACTACTACTTCATATGACTCTAATTTTGATCACCTAAATAAATATGGTTTACATCTCTTTTGGGGTATCATTAAGTTTCAATTTCATCCACTTGATAAATAACACTTTACCACATATTCATTGGAAAATACATTTTCAAAACTTTTGTAATGCTCAATGATTCCATGAATCTAACATATTCTTTGAGAAATTGAACAATTCTTCACAAGAATAAAATACTTTCCTGAACCTGACAAAATTTTTGAATCTCACCACCTTCGCAAAGCTCATACAGCCTTCACGAAGAACCCTCATTTTGAAAAGATCATTTAGCCTTTGTGACGCACAAAATATTTGCAAAAATTACTTAGCCTTCATGAATCTCAATACTTTCAGAAATCTTAAAAGTTTTTAGTTAGCTTTCATATCCTTCCTAAAATTCCTTTCTTCATGATTGTTTTTGTAAGAAAAACCATCACAAATCATCTTCGGGAATTTAGATCCTTATATTTTTGTTAAGAATTTCTCTCCACAAATTAGGGGGGAGGCCTATTTGTAGGTGATTCTACCCTTTCCTGAGGATTCTATCCTTCACACCTATTTTTTGTGAATCAATCCATTTTTTTAAAAATATCCGTATTTTCTCAAAATTCCAAGTAAATTTACCCATTCATGAAGCTTTTCATTATCGTGAAGGTTTACCATCTTTCTATCATGCATTCAAAAAAAAAAATCAATACTTAGAAACACCAGATTACTTAGAGAAGATCAATACATTCTCAAAACTATTGTATTTTCAAAAATCAATCTCTCATAAAATTTTACCACACATTTTTAATAATATTTCATTATATTCATGGTTTCTCATGTTAATTGCCTTATTTTATCAAAGCATGTTTTGTCATGAATGTTCTGATTATTAGGTATAGGGTATAGATCCATAATCTAAATAATTTTATTATTTCTATACAAATAATATTGATTGATTATATATATATATATTTAGAATCATTATTTAATGTTTTACATGGAAAATGAATCACATCGCTTCATGGAGATAGTAGGTCGTACGTACACATGACCGATAATATCATTCCCTTAAAGAGTGAAGGGGTAAAGTGGTGGGTGATATATAAATTTTAAATAATTAATATAATGTTATAAATATAAAATATATTCATTAAATTTATCTATACTACTTTCCATGTGATACGTATGTGATAAATGAATCACATCGCTTCACAAGGCGGTAGTCTTCCGTACACACGAGCGAGGTTATAATATTTTAAATGACATTGAATGTACGAATTTATATGTGATATTATAATTTCATAAGTATAAAATATCATAAATATTATATGTATATATTAAATCTAAAATTATATAAAATAATGAGATGTGTTTATGGAAAATGAGTTTCATCGGTTCAAGAGGTGATAGTCTACCGTACACATGATCGATGATTTCGTTTCATATTTGATGGAGAGGTAGATGAAAAAATATTATTCCATACACATAATAAAATCTCATTTTATATAATATAATGAAATTATTATATTTTATGTTTTAATACATAATTTTTGGTGGAAAAATAAGAATGAAAATGAAAGATCTTTGTTAATACAATTACCTTATCTTAAAAAACCTTCATTGGATATCCTCTTAAGGATCATAGGGTTGGTATTTTGGGAATAAAATCATCTATAAAATGAATTTAATAATTTTTTAGAGAGTGTATGTTATGGTTTGGTTGAGACAAATTCCATGAGAGGTGTAAAAATGTGAAGGGAGGGAGTGGCCTTTTGTTAGTGGGGGAGAGGGAACAAATGGAATATTTTAAAAGAATCAAATAAACCACTATTTATATCTTTTTAAAATCTTAAAAATTGGTAATTATATAACCTAATAGGATATAAGGTTGAAATATGGTCAGAAAATGGGTTTTGTAAAATGGTTTAGGTAATTTTAACCTTTATCTTCTTAGTTTGACACCCTTGAAAATCAGTTTTTACCTTAACCATGATAATTATTATTTTTTCTTATTTTACTATTCATAATGGTAAAAAATTATGTTAAAATTATTATATAATTTAAATTATGATGATTAAAAATATGGAATCATTTTTTCTAAATTAAATTTATAGATGTAGAATAATCCAATTTAAAATCATACCTGTCGACATGATGAATAAGCAAGTTTCTAAAGAGAAAATTATCATAAGTATATAAGATTTTAATATAAAATTCAATATAAAATTATTTTAAATTAAATAAATTAGATTAATTTTAATATAATCGAATTTAATTTTCTTATAAACCAATTTTAAATTTAATTTAATTATGTAAATTATTTAAACAGAAAGTCAGTTTTCAACAAAAAATCAGTATTCTTCCTTATTCATCAAATTATGAAACATTTAAAAAAAATACCATAAACTAGTCCTAAGATAAATTTGATTTAATGATTCCAGAAGTAAATTTAATTTTGTATAATTTTTTTAGAATTAGTAAAAGTTTATTCTAAATTATGTGCACAAAATGTGACTAAACTGCATTTTTTGAAAAATAATATTTTTTAAAAAAAATTTATTTTTTATTAAAATGATTTTTATTTTTATTTATAATAAATATATAATGGATAAAAATGATTAAAAAATATTTTTTCATAATTTAGTTAGTCATATTCATAGTTTCCGATATAACATCTTGGTTATCATGGACGCATTTTAAATAATAATATTTTAATAGTGTATTTTGTTCCATTGAAACCTGGTTTTGTGAGAATCAAAACCTATCAAAGTGATTGGATTTATTTTAAAATAAATATATCATAAAGTTTATAGGTGTTACATTATCTTCTAATATCGGTGTTTCATTTCATATGATATATTGAACATTATTTTGCTTTTTTAAAATTTTAGGGTTTAATTTTTTTTTCAACATTTAATTATCTATAAATAAAATTCTCATACTTATTTCCCAGTCACTATGGTAAAAAATTGGAATTTGGGTGGTGATATAAAAAAAATACACATAATTTATGTCAAATGGATATTAATGTTGTGAGAGAAATTTTAGAAACACCGGTGGGTTTTTATACACTCTCTTACTCAATATCTCATCATCAAACTATCACCATCATGATATACTCATATTAACTAATTATGGGAATAAAAATTACTTCTGAGATAATTTTTTTGAAATAATTAATTCACCCCCTCTATGAGTTGGGACACACACTCATGTACCCATCGGTTGGTATGAAAAAAATATTTCTCAAAGATCCTTTTCCATTCATAGAACATATAATTCATTTAAATTGGTTTTAGAGGAATTCCTAAGTAGTGTTTCTAGGTACAATTCTTATAGATCTGTGTATTATTTCAATTTCATATGTCTTTGATAGATGATATCCAAAAATTAAGGGAATATAATATAAAAAAATAACTCTACATGTTTAATGTTAAGTGATTGAATCTATGTAGATAGAGTATAGTTCCAAATGTTTTACTAGAGTGACTATACATTCTTGGTATTTCTGATAATGGTACTAGTTTTAGTGAAGAAAGAATGTTGTACACTTTTCTTTATTAGAAGAATATAAATTTGATTGTACTTTATATAAGATTTTACAATCATAACTAATAGAGAATGATATAACTAGAGTTTCGATAGTAGAGAAAGAAAATTAAATTTGAAGAAATTATATTGATAAATATGATGGAGATATGAACTTTAAATACTCTTAGTTAAAAAGTTGTGAATTTCATCCTAATTATATATGAAAGGGAATTGATGAATTAGTGGATGAATTTTTCTTTTGGGTGAATAAAATTATAACATCTATTTAATGAAATGGTGAAATTTTTAATAACCATACCATGATAATAAATTTGATATGAATAATATTGGATAAATTTTATGTAATTATTTCTTCCCTTAGAAATCAAGAATTAGTTGAGTGGACCATTATTAAAATAAAAAATATTTTAATTGCTTGTGAGATGAGAAAAGGATTTGTTTAAGGAGAGAAGATACAATTTTGATGGAAACCTCATTAAATTTATTAAATAGATCAAATCATGTGGATTTATAAAATTATAATAATAATGAAATGGATTTTAAAGATGGTTCCACGGATTTTGAACATATATTTATTCTAAAAGACATGCAATTAGGTATTGAAAATCATAAAAAAAGATATCATTTAAATATATTAATTTTGGAAACATTGGAAACATATTTGATGTGTCCCTAAGAAGAAATAATAACTATAAAATTATGATAATTCCTAATGGTCATTTATAATGAACTAGATGGATCTCTATTTCAATATAAGTTTATTATTTAAAGTTAAAGGAAACTAAAATAAAAAAGAAGAAAAAATATACCCAAAACATGATTCCATATCATGTGATATGTAATATTAAAGTGAATAATATAACCTGAGTGATGATGGGAAAACATTCATAATGGAAATTTCAAAATATCCCAATGATTTTTCGAGTGAGGAAGAAAATTAAGAAAGTAGTGAGGAAGAAATTAATAAAGAGAAGAAACTCACAGATTTTTAAAATAGACTAAAGCTCATGTATTTCTTGAAATAGAATATAATACTTATAATGGAAATGAAATCATTAAATAATAATAGTGATTTATTATATAAATCCTTTAGGAGTAAAAATATAGACATTATAGACATGATAATGAGTTTAAATTAATTATTAGTTATCAAAATGTAATTTAAGTGGAAAGAGACAAAATGAATGATATTACCCATATAAATATTATCTGTAAAAATGAGGAGGTATACCCTATTGAGGAAAATATTGTAGTTAAAAAAATTCCCCGAGAAATTCCATTGTTGTGGAGTTAATTTTTTTAATTAAGTAGGTGAAATATACATAATAATGGATAAAACTACTAATTCTAATTGTAAAATGCGTAATTATTCCATTGAACAACAATCTAATGTTTTGGACATTAGATCCTCTTTAAAATTTAAAGATAAAAATTAAATAAAATAATAAGGTAAACAAATAGACTATTATTATTTATAATTTTATTGATAATTGAACTCCAAAGTGGTGTAAAAAAAATAACAAGGACATGCCTAAGGGAAAAATCATGGTAAATTTAATCTCTTATAATAAAGAGAAGTTAAAAAAAATAAAATCATATATACAATTAAATGTTTTCTTAGTGAGAAAATTTTGATGAACCTATTTTCTATTTAAATAAAATCCTATTTGAAGGGAGATGTAGTTGTGGTACAATCATTAGGAAGAAAACATAATTATGTTGGATTAATATATTGCTCCATCAATTTATTAGTGGTATTAAAGTTTGGGGGAGTAAATAGGAACCTACTAATTTTCATCAATGAAAACATTCAAAAGACAAGGAGTAATTAATTTTTATTTGATTCACATAATGAGAATTGTGGAATATTTCACTAACCTAGTCACATCTCTTGAAAATGTAGAATTATACTTCTAAAATATAGGAAGAAATTGGATGGTTCCATATATCTTAAGTGGATGAGGAATCAAGATTAGGAAATAGTGGATGAAGTGAATTATAAAGATATAAAAGGAGAGAATATGTATATACTGGATAGTGGTTCCTCATCACATATAGAAAGCATAAAAAAATATCAAGAAAGATATCTAATTTTATAATGGTGGAGCTATCCATTTTAGAAATAATATATCAATAAACATGTAAGGAGTTGGATACACCATGATATGTATGGATAAATACAACAATGATCTACTTATCAATAGGAAAGTCTCAAATTTCATAGTGTTAACCGATATTTAATAACTAGAATGATGTGAAATTTTTGAAGAATAAATGTGTTATAACATGTTTTTTAGGATGAAAAAATTTATGATTAAGGAGAAGTGAACAAAAAAACTTGTTACATATTTTTATGATAAAATTTTAATTTTTTTGATAATAAATAAGTTAATAAAGATTAAATATAGATTATATACTCATTGGGGAAGAATAATATGGCTATCCTTTTCATTAATGATGATATAAGATATCCAATAAATAAAATTTTTTAAAGTCTCAACACTTGTGTAATATTTCCCATAAGGAAGATGGTGAATGTAATCTAGAAGCTTGTGAAAAATAAAAAATAAACTTTTAGAGCATGTACTCTCAAATGTGTGTAGTTTTATGAGAGTTAATTAAACATACGGGGAAATTTTTTTATTAGAGGAAGTAATATTACATGGTATGGTAAGTAGATGAATTTTTTCACTCTGAGATCAATGAAATAAGAGTATGATAGAGTATCATAAGTTATAAATAAAATGTTATAGATTATTTCATAGCTAGTAACCTTTTGGGTTGATTTTAAATACCATTTTTATTGGGTTTGATAATATAAATAAAATCAACATGTTAATGTGTTTAATATAGTATTTATGGAGGGAAAATATTAACATTACATACCACTTCGTAAAGGAGAAGGTGAACTGTGGTGAGATTTCATTAGAATATGATTCAATAAAATAAAAATCTATTAACATATTAATACAACCCCTTTTAAATGATGACTTAATGTATATAAGTGCGTTGTGGTAGGTCATTCTTTCCCAAAATCCATATATATTTTCATCTATATTTTATATATTAATTGACTTTTTTGGTAAATGGGAAGAAAAAAATGATCTCTTATTTTAAAGGGGTAGATAATATAGTTTCATTTATAGGTTATAATCATAGAGAATAGGATATTAAAAAATTAGTTGTTGTAAGGTAAGGTTTAGTGAAGGGAACATGTTTGAATTTATAAGATGAAAACACATACAATGGGGAAATTGTGGATCACATTTAGAGATTGATGATTGAATAACACTAAGGAATTGAATTATCAAAGGGTAATATTAATTTATATATATTGAGACATTGTTAATATGGAATTAATCTTACAGAATTGGATGGATTTCTATCATAGTAACCATTCTAACCTATGGCGTGACATTTAGATTGCCTTTATATTGGATGCATCCTATATTTTTTATGAGGAAATTCATTCATGAGATAGATATATTTTTATACTATATTAATTTATAAAAATCCCATTGATGATTAGGAATATAATTATATATGAGTGTATATTCACATGAATAAAAAGTGTGATATTCTATTCAAGATAAAAAATCATGGCATGAATGACAGTGATCACACTATAACATGGTTGATCTAAAATTTTTCTTTGAATGATTAAACATACATCAGATGGAAAAATCACTATGTTATTCACATATATCAATGAATTAATATTATATGATATGGATAATACTACTGAAAGTTTCCTCATTTCATGATGTGTCTTATAGAGGAAAGAGTTACTCATAGGTGAAAAACTCATTTTGTGTAGTTATTATGACATGAGTTTTATTTTTATCTAATGTGATAATATTAAACCCATATCCACATTGATTAACCATTGTGTATTTATCTATGCAATTATATAGTATTTTATTACACCATAAAGACTAAAAATGAAGAATTAATCTCAACACTAGTTGAGAAGTGAAGTTGTGTTTGACTACAAGACAACGATTAATCACTCATAGTGTAGTAAATTAAATAAGACCATGAAATTGAAGGATTTATACTGATGTTACAATTAGGGTGATAATTTTTTGATGTTTTTTGGTTCTAAATATTTTAAGGCATTTCAATGTGCTATACATTCTATACACCATAATGAGACTAACTATAAAATTTAAATGAATTATTCATAGTAGAAAAATTAAATATTCCACACTATTATTTACTTGTCACATTATATATACAATTAAATATATTATGATGCATATTGTCATCCCTAGGATTTATCCTTTATAAAATTTAGATCCAAGGATCATAACATAACCAAAAGTTACACAATATAATATAGGTGATATTTTTAAATGTTTGGTGATATGTTGGATGTAATTAATGTTTGATGAAAATAGGAGGATCTATAAGGATTATTGATGGGTGATTTCATGGGCACTATCAAATAATGTTTATTTTGGGGTTGTTTAGGTGCAGTAGGGTGGATGACCTAGGTATTCTCTTAAAGAGGTAGTAATTAAGAAAACTTAATAAAGTCACTTTGAAAATAAAGTAATATAATATAATGACACTACTTAAAAATTATGGGTTTTTTTTACCATTTATAAATCTATATTAATTTTGATGGAAGGAATTTTTTTTTTCTTTTTGAAATGAAATTTCATTAACAAAGCACAATGAGATTTTTTTTAGAAAACAATTTTTAGAAAGAGTAATCAATCTAACTCTACATCTTAAATCATTTATAAATCATTATCATTTAAATTAATATACACTTAATTATGATCCCTTAATTTTTTAAACTCTAAACCCTATGATAATTGACTTTACCACAAAGATTAAGTGAATTTAACTCTAGTATAACTTCGGAACATGCAATCGCGGAACCCAGCTTTGATTGATGTTATAAGGTTAGCTTATGGTCAGTGGTTAAATAAGGCACATTTACTCTTTAGAAATTTTGGATTAATTGTGTTTAGGGATTATATTTGAACACTAAAAATTCATCTTATGTGGATTTTTATTATCGTTAAGGTTGCACTCTCACAATTCACACAATTATCAAACTCGCGTGTTTTGTGTTAATTGTTCAATTTCTTTATTAGTTTCATTTTAATTAAAAAATCAATTAATAGATCATGTTATGTGAATTATAGTAGCTTATTGACTCAAATTAAGTGAATGAATAAGGATAGAGGTCAACTGATTACTAAAAATAACTACTCTTCTATGGACGGTATAGTTATTGTAGAATAGTTTTTCATGTGAAAAGGTTTAGAAAGGGTATAAACCAATATCGTTTCAATTCCTGATTCCAGACCAAATAGGTTGAGTAATGAAGAAGATAATTAAACAAAATAGAAGAAAATAGAATAAATAAAATAGGAACTAAGAAGTTTATTACGCACATGAAAACATTACAACATGAAGAATAAAAAGAAGTAGGCTTTGATGAGGGGATCCTTTCTTCAAGAGATACCCATATTAAAAAGGTTTGATAATTTGAGTGAAAAGAATTATCCTCTACCTTCAATTTCCTAATTGATTTTACAACCCCTCCAAATGATAAAAATACATATTTATAGAGTGAATGATAGGGTAGGTTATATGTAGTTTCAAGTTTTAATGGGGAGATTCTACCAAATATTTTAATCCCAATTGAGATGCCTTCTTGACCACCAAAATGCGTGAATTAGCTGTCCTTCCAAAAGGATGATTTGTGGGAAATTCAGTTTTTGAGATATTCTAAAAATTAGGGCCTAATACAAGTATGGATTAAGAAGATATGGCCCAAACACTATAGTGATGTCTAATCGGGTGGGTCCAACCCATCTTTGACTTCATGGTCCATTTAGTCCAAAAAAATGCACGATTTAGTTCTATTGTCCTGAAAAAAAGTTGTATACTATTATTTCTGGAAAACAATAAAAAAACTTAAAGTTCAAATAATAAATATAAAAATATTTATCTTCACAATACTACAGTGCACTATAATGGGTAAAACTGGAATTTTCATCAAATTTTCAAATGAATGATCTAATCCTAAATATTTTATAACTAAACATATTTAACACAATGTGAGAAAATTTTATCATTTATTATCAATAAAATATTCAATAAAAAATCATTTTATCACCCCCCCCACATTTACCATTTTTCACTCCTTGGAAAAGTATTATATCCTAATCAAGACTCATTCCAAAATCAAAGGTGAGAAAACTTCCAAGATTCATCTAAAATAAAATTCATCATGTATCGTTTACGAAATCAATTTCCCTATAATTTTTCTTCTATCACATTCAATTTTTTTCAACTTCATTTATCCACCCATGCATTATGTCGCAACCTACCTCAATTAGAAATTTTCCTGCTTTACTCAAGGAACATGTGAAAAGTGGAGTTATGATCTTTTCCCAGAGTTCATATGATCTTACCATATGATTTACATGATTCTAAGTTATATAATAGTAAAAAATATTTTTCTAATCAAGAGGAATTAAAAAAGGTTATTCTGAGGTTCAAGGGTTGGTAGGATTTATTGTATAAAAAACTTGAGGCAGAAGAAGAGTATTTATTATATTAAGTAAAAAAAATGTCCAAATTCATCAAGTGTTCAAAATTAATGTAAACAATAAACCCCTATTAAATTATCACTTAAAAGTCACTATCCCCATTATACATTTGTGTGGGTCATGGATGATCAGTGAATTATAATGCATAAATTTATTCTTTTCTTCATTTTTTTTATTTTTTTTATTTTGTTCTGTTGATTTTTTTCTATGTACATAACTATTTTTTTGATAATTTTCATTAGAGATAAAGAGGGAAACATGTTTAAAACAATAATATAATATGGATTGTGAACCCACTACACAAGAAAATTTTAGGTACCCTTACTATCAACCCATAATAATGATTTATTCCCAATAATTCCCATGGAAATACCCTCTCCCCCACAATTTCTGAAAGTAAAGAAAGAATATACACAAGTGATGGGTAGGTATGGATAAATTAGCTTGTAATGTGGATACCTAACAGAAATTTCATGGTCTCTAAGGATTAAGAAGGGTAAAATGTCTAGGTGGAAAAATAAAGGTTAATTGTAGAGAAGGATTTTAAATAAATGATGGCCTCTATCATGAATGTAACATAATTTAATCTTATGGATTCAAATAGAATCAAAAAAAGTTACAATTTCTCTACATGACCTGATACTCTCTAGAAAGTGATTAAAATGAAGAATATATAATAAAGGGCCTAGAATGTATCTCAGTTAATGGAATAAATTTTTGGTCAGTGCTAATGAGGCATGAGTTTCAAAAATCCATTAAACACCTAAGAATGATTTGGAAATGCAAATTCTAGAAAAAGATTCCATATCAACATTCATGTGAATTTTTTTTCTAAATATAATGGAATTTTCCCCACAATCGAATCCAACATAAAAAATAATTTGGATATTATTTTAAGAACAATATTTATCTAAAAAACCAAAATAAAGAAAAATAAATCAAAAATAAAAACACATTTGTTTTGTGTTTTTTTAATTATTATTTTTATTAATTTAACAGAAAAAAAAGAAAACACACACAAAACACACAAACGAAAATACTAAAAAGATTCTGTAAAATGTTTTCCCCTCCCCCACACTTTATATATTTCATTGTCCTCAATGTGAACCCATTAGATAAATATGCATATGAAATGAATACTTTTAAATAGTAAAAATAATATAAAAGTGAAAGGGTTAGGAACAACCTGATATTCTCAAGTGATGATGGGGGGCATGCAGTGTGATGAAATCCACTACATCAGTAGAAATACACTCAATGTATTGCTTCAAACATTTCCCGTTGACTGTAAAGCTCATTCTAGTGTCCTATTGTGCGACCTCCACTGCACTATAATGAAAAACATTAGACACAACATAAGGACCTTACCATCTGGAATGTAACATACTGGGAATCAGCTTCAAACATGAACTATAGAGCATGAATTTCTCTCCAACAAGAAATTCTATTTTCTGGATCATTTTATCATGATATTATTTTGATATTTCCTTATAGAGCCTTGAGTTATCATATGATGACAATATAATATCCTCAAGCTCTTGAATTTATAGCTTCCTTTGAATTCCATCTTAGACCACATCAATGTTGTATTTATTTATATCCTAATAAGCTCGATGCTCAACCTACACAGGTAGATGATAGGCTTTCCCAAAAATAGTCCTAAATGGGGATATACTGATGGGAGTCTTGTATGTAGTCCTATAAGCCCAAAGCGCATCATCGAATCAGTTTATACAATCTTTCGTATTTGGATGCACGATTTTATCCAAAATTTATTTCCACTCCTGATTTGAAACCTCATCCGGACCATTTGTTTAGGGGTGGTATGGTGTTGATGTTTTGTGTGTCACCCCATACTTTTGAAGGAGGGAATCCAAATTCTAATTACATAAGTGTGTCCCCTGATCACTGATGATAACCTTTGGAACTCCAAACCTATATAAAATTAAAGTCTTGACAAAGTTCACTACAACATGAGAATCATCAGTCCTGGTAGCCTTCGACTCCACCCATTTTCTTACATAATCAATGACAAAAAAATGTATAAGAAACCATATGAACTTGGAAAAGGACCCATAAAATCAATTCCCTAGACATAAAAAATCTCACAAAATAATATGTGCTGTTGGGGAATCTCATGTCTCCTAGAAATTTTTTAGTGTGTTGACAATGAGTGGATGATGTACAAAAAATATAGGTATCATGGAATATGCTAGGAAAATATAATCTAGAGTCTAAGACTTTCCAAGCTGTCTGTTGGGGTCCAAAGTGTCCTCCACATGAAAGTGTATTGTAGAAATTCAGAACAGACTCAAACTTAAGATCAAGAACACACCTCATAATAACTTGATCACTATAAATGAGACATAGGTATGGATCATCCCACATATAAAATCTAGAGTCACTTTTAAATTTTTGAACTTGACGTTTCTTTAAATTTGTATGGATTTCAGAGTAAATAATGTAGTTAACTAAATTTTCATACCAAGGATGCTTACCTGAGATGGCATAATATTTCTCATCAGGGAAAGTGTTCCGAAGTGGTACGTAGACTAAGGTGTTAGCCTCTAATGTGTGAGTAAGCCTACTCATGTGGTCCAACAACAGGGTTTCTGACACCTTATTTTCCTTTATCTCAATATCAAATTCCTGAAAAAGGAGCATCCATCATATAAGCCTGGGCTTTGCATTTGGATTCTTCAGGAGGTACCTCAGAGCTATATGGTCAGAAAAAACAAGTACTTTAGTGCCCAATAAATATAAAAGGAATTTATCTAAAGAAAATATGATGGAAAGAAACTCCTTTTCCATGGTTGTGTAGTTTGATTAGGCTGAATACAATTTCCTTGATGCATAAGCAATCACATGTGAGCGTCCCTACACCCTCTGAGATAAGATAGCTCCAACTGAAAAGTTGGAGGTGTCACACATAATCTCAAAAGGAAGATCCCACTATGGGGGCTATATGATTGGTGGAGTGGTTAGACACTTCTTTAGCTCATCAAAGGAAGTCCTGAAAGAATCATCAAACACAAAATTAGAATCCTTTTGAAGTAATTATGACATAAGAAGAGAAATATTACTAAAATTTTTGATGAAGCACCAACAAAATCCTACATGACCTAGGAAATATCTAACATCACCCACACATGAAGGATATGGTAAGGATGATATCATATATACCTTAGATATATCAACCTCTATCCCATATTTTGACACTACATACCCTAAGAAAATTCTATGCTCTACCATGAAATGAAACTTTTCAAAGTTTAAGAATAGATTATTCTCAATACAATGATTGAAAACCTTTCCCAAAATAGAGATAAAATCATCAAATGAAGACCCATGCACTATAAAATCATCCATAAATACCTATATGAAGGTCTCAATAAAATAAAAAAATACTCACCATGCATATCTGGAAGGTACCTGAGGCATTGGAAAATCCAAATGGAACCCCCCAGTAGAAAAATGTGCCAAATATACAACTGAATTTTTCTTCTCTTGATCCTCTAGATCTATAAGAACCTGAAAATATCTAGAAAATTCATCCAATAAATAATAACGTGTCTTACCAACTAGTATATCAAGAATTTGTTCAATAAATGGGAGGGGGAAATGGTCCTTGCGAGTAGATTGATATAGTTTACTATAATCAATACACACACCAACTATTTTGAACCCTCATTGGAACTAACACCTCTATCATTTTTAAAAATAGTAACACCACTTTTCTTAGGCACAACCTGAATAAGAATCACCCATTGAGAATTTGAAATGGGATAAATTATACCTGCCTTGATCAAATTTTCAACTTCTTTTTTAATAACTTCTAGAAGAGTTAGATTTAGTCTCCTTTGTGGCTGCCACACTAGTTTTTACCTATACTCCAAAATAATCTTATGCATACAAATGGAGGGTATAATACCTGATATTTTAGCCAAGGTCCACCCGATTACCTTAATGTTCTCCCTTAAAAGATTAAAAAGTTTTTCATCATGTTTAAAAGTAATATTATTATAAATTATAACATATAATATCTCACCACTTAACAAGTATGAGTATTTGAGATTTGGTGGTAATAGATTGAGATCCAATAAAAGAGGTGATGTATGGATAAAGGAATTTAAGTAACTGAAATATATGCAAAACAAAAATTAGTATCAGAATAAACATAATCAAAATCAGAGAATAATTCATCAAATACATTAGCAAACTAAATAGCCATGTTATAATCAGAGTGAACATGATCAAAATGAAAATTTTAATCCATTTTAAAATCAAATCGAAGAGTGTATTGTGAATTAGAAACATGTGTGGAAGTGCTCTTAGACATCAAACTGGAACCAATGCTCATAATATCCCTAAGCATAGGATAATAAAAATCTATGGAATTTTTACTTGATGGTTCAAAATGGGAGATAACAAAAGTATAATGTTCCTATGAGGGGTACTTCATGGATTAAATAACATTAAGTATGACAACTTCATCTCCAAACACCATGGAAAGTGTACCCTCATTAAAATTTATGATTGTTTTTCAGTTTTTAGGAAGGGACCACCTAAGATTATGTGAGCACATGAACTTACCTGATCATCCTCCATGTTAATCATGTAGAAATATAATGGAAAGATAATGTATCTTACTCAAGAAAGTACTTCCTCAAGGACTCCCGCTGGATATAATATAGCTCTATTCACCAACTACACCACTACCCTCATCAGCTTCAACTCACCAACTTGTAAAGAAGAGAATATAGAGTGAGGAATCACATTTATAGAAACTCCTAAATCACATAAAGTATTAGAAAATTGTAACTCCCCTATGGTGCATGAGATGGTGAATGTACCAAGATCCTTTCACTTTGTTGTAATTACTAGAGTTAGTGTAATGAGTGCCAAAAAATTCCTTTTAATATTGATCCTCTCATTTCCCTTGAGCCATCTTCAATTGGTACAAAGTTTTTTCAATAATTTGGCATACCTTGGGATTTTTTTAATGGATTTAAGTATATGGATGGTGATCTCCACATACTTTAATGTGTCTAAAACCTCTTTTTTCAATACCTATTTAGCCGTATTTTTGGTTTTAAAAACTATATTTAGAAAGGGAAGGGGTTTAGGAGGAATATCAGCAATCTTTTACTTAACTTTATCTTTCTCCTTGGGTTTCTCATCAATTGGTATGGAATGAGGCTTCTCTGGAGCTGAGGTGAATCCTAGTGGAATGGTAGGTGCAAGAGTATCAATTGTTTTCTTCCCATTTCTCAATGTGATGGAACTGCCATTCCCCTTAGGATTTGGAGTAGGTTGGGATGGAAGATTACATGAGTTATTACTTACCAATTCATGGAGGGTAGTGGAAATCTGGCTCATTTGTGTCTTTAATTCCCTCAACTTTAAACCTTGAATCTTCAGATTATTCTATTTATTAAGAACAATTTGTTTCAAAATATCATCAGTATTAAAATCTACCTTTGGTTGAGAAGTCCCATGTTGTTGTCTTGTTGATTCTTGGGCTTCAAATATCCTTTGGGGTTATTGGAAACCCTGTTGGTAAGGTGGAGGCTGCTGGAAGTTTTGTTGAAAAAGGGGCCTTTGTTGTTGTCCAGATCTATACCTCATGTATAATTGATCCTTTTACCATTGGTTGTATGTTGGTGAAAAGGAATCATACTTATTTTTGGGATGTGACTACTGTTTCTAATGAAATAGTCTCCTACAGAATACTGCTACACAATCCTATGACTCTTGTAATTTGGGGAAATAGTCAGTTGGGTGGTTTGTTTCAGTGAAAATGCCACATGGACTCATAGGAGTGGGTTGGGATGTCTTTTGAGCCAAATAAATCTACCTCAACATAGTGGTTAATTATTATATCTTAGTATCAATAAAATGACTTTCAAGAGAGGAAGGACTTACCTAATGTACTTATCTAACATGTGGTGTACCTATATCAAAAAATTGTTGGGAGTTTTGTGCCATCTTGTCAATCAACACACATGAAGTTGCTGGTGTTTTTTCAACCAATCCCCCTTCATCTGGGGAATCTACCATGCTTCTCTCCATAGGCGTGATTACTTCATAGAAGTACTAGATGAGTAGTTTCTCACTGATTTGGTGATGTGGGAATCTTGAACACAACTTCCTGAATCCCTCCCAGTACTCATGCATTGACTCCACTTGTGATTTCTTGATCCCAGAGTTCACTTTTTGAATGGATTTGGTCCTTGATTCTGGAAAAAATCTCTTCCAGAAAAGGAATTTCAAATCATTCCAATAATTTACATCTTTAGGTTGTAAATAATAAATCTAATATTTCATAGCTCCATCAAGTGAGAATGAGAACGCTCTTAGTTTTATTTTATCTTTATAAATATTTCTTGGTTTCAGGGTTTAGAAAACCACATTATGTTCTTTAAGGTGTTTGTTTGGGTCTTTACCAGATAATCCATGAAACTTTGGAAGAAGGTAAATTAACCCAGATTTCGGTTCAAAGTATGATTTGAGATTTGGGTATGCAATGCAATTTGGTTGATAATTAATGTCTGGTGTATCCAATTATCAAATGGTTCTATTAAGTTTAATGTTTTTGTTTTCATCCATTGGTTCTTATTTTATGATTGATTTAGAATTTTTCCAATTTCTGTGTTCCCAAAATGGGAAAATTCTTTAACTGGTTGAATGTCAAAACTTCACATAGACTGAGAATGTCTAATTCGAGCCCTAAGGCTACATTCAATCTCAGGGTCAAGATCTAAGAGATCTTAAGGATTAGTTTGTTTCATAAATAAAATAAAAATAATAAGAAGAAAAATGGACCATAATAAAATAAAAATGAGAAGTTTGAGTTGATGGTCCAAAAAGAAGAAGGAGAAGAAAACAAAAGAAGAAGAAAAATTCACATTGGGTAAAGAAGAAAGAAATAAGAGAAGAAGGGAATAAAATAAAAAATAAGAGGAATAACTCTAAATGGTTGAAATAATTACTTGAATCCCTAGAAACAACTCCCTTTTTATGAGTGATACTGTGGGCACTCTCAAATGGTGTTCAGTTTGGGGTTATTTTGGTGGATCAGGGTGGTTAACCTTGGTCGTCTCTCAAAGAGGTAGTAATTAAAACAACTTAATAAAAATACTTTGAAAATAATGTAAAATAATATAAAAACACTACTTAAATGTGATGGGGGGGGAGGGTGGTTTACCATTTATAAATATAGATTAAGTATGATGGAAGGAAATTGTATTTTTTTTCTTTTTTTGTTTTTGAAATGAAATTTGATTAACAAAGCACAATGAGAATGTTTTTTAGATTTTTTTTAGAAAATATAATTGATCTAAATATACATATCCAATAATTTATTAATAATTATAATTTTAATTAATATCCACTTAATTATGATACCTTAATTTTTTAAACTCTAAACCCCATGAGAATTGACTTTACCATAAAGATTAAGTGAATTTAACTCTAGGATAACTTCAGAACATGAAATCATGGCACCCAGATTTGATTAATATTATAAGGTTAGATTATGGTCAGTGGTAAATTAAGGCACATTTAGTCTATGGAAATTAAGATTTACTGAGTATAAAGATTATATTTGAACACTACAAATGGATCCTGTGTGGTTTTCTATTACTTATTAAGGTTGCACTATTACAATTTACACAATTCCAAACCTCACATGTTTTGTGTTAATTAATAAATTGCTTGATTAGTTTCATTTAAATTTAAAAAAAATTAAAAGATCATATTATGTGATTTAAAGTAACTCATTTATTCAAATTAAATAAATGAAGAAGGATAGAGGTTGATAGATTAATAAAAAGAATTACTCTTCCATGGGAGGGGTAGTCATCGTAGAAATGTTTTGCATGTGTAAAGGTTTAAAAAGACTATAACCAAATATAATTTCAACTCTTTATTCCAGCCCAAATAGGATGAGTAACGAAGAATAGAATTTGAAAACAAACAAGAAAATATAATAAATTAAATAGGAATTAAGAAGTTTGTTACACAAATGAAAACATTGTAAGATAAAGAAAAATAAGGGTTCAATGAGGGGATCCTTTATTCAAGAGCTACCCCTCTTACAATGGTTAGAGAATTTGAGTGAAACCAATTCTCCTCTGCCTTAAATATCTTAATGTACGTCCCAAACCCTCCAAATTATAAAAATACAAATTTATAGAGTATATGGGAGACTAGGTTATAAGTGGTTTCAAGTGTGAATGGGGAGATTATGCCAAATATTTTAATCCCACTTTAACTGCCTTCTTTACCACCAAAACACATGAATTAGCTGTCCTTAAAGAAGGATTATTTGTGGGAAATTGGGTTTTAAATCTCCTCTCAAATTTTTTTTCCAATACAAGAACGTATGAACAAGATATATCCTAATCACTATAGTGATATCCAATCCAGCGGGTCCAACCCATCTTTGACTTCGTGGTCCATTTAGTCCAATCAAATGCACAGTTTATGTCATGAACCATCCCCCGGGGTTCATGCCGTGACTACCCCAAACCCGCCTTCCATAGGCTAGGGGATAGCGACTAGAACCGAAGGCGTATTCCCTAAAACTGGGAAGTCATTGACTTTATAACCTTTGAACACACGCAACTAAACACACATCAAGATACAGACTCAAGAAAACTGTATAGTAAAAGAGAGAGTACAGTAAGAAAAAAGGGGCTATAATACAAGCCCAATTGGAAAGTACAAGAAATTGAAAGTACAAGTAAACTGAAACAACTCATGTGATCACCTGCCAAGGATCTTATCTGAAGGGAATGTACAGCTCTTAAACGGTCATCTCTAAAGTACGCCTCGTCTAAGGTCCAACTTCGAGCTACCTCTAGTCCTGGTACTCTCGTCCTCAGTCAGCAATGTCTATCATCTACACCAAACACAATGAGGTGCGAGCATAACCCGTGCAGGGGTGAGTGTAACGACACTCAGTAGAGACTCTGAGACCCTCATGGTCTCAAAAATCCACAAAGGATAAACCACAAAGTATGAAAGAAACCGACAACCCTACTTAGGTATATGCCCATACATATACATAAGTTATCAAGTAAACCCATCTCAAACATGAGGATTCACAAGGCCCAACTCATTAGCCCAAAGCCCAACTATTCCACAATAAAGGAATACCAAGAAGGTAAGTACCACATAGGTATTCCACATTGAAGAATACCACCAAGGTATTACCACGAAGGATAGTACCACACATATACAGACTCAGCTCATACCAGGTATAACTTAGGTACAGAAGTAAAAATGATTAGATGTAACTATTGAATCATCTTACTCTGTTAAGAGGCTCTGCTGCTGACCCACATAGGATCGCTTGGTGCTAACCCACACAGGATCGCTCGGTACTGACCCGCAGAGGATCGCTCGGTGATGACCCACACAGGATCGCTCAGTGGTGACCCACACATGATCTCTATGTGCTGACCAACACAAGATCACTCAGTGGTGACCCACAATGGATCACTCAGTGCGGACCCACACAGGATCCCTCGTTGCTGACCCACACAGGTTCGATCGATGCTGACCCACACAGGATCACTATTCATTCTTCACGTCACAGCCAACTGCTACGTTCCCATACTAAGCTTGCTCATCTCTGGGAGGGTCCTCTATTAAATCCATTGGTTGATACTCAAAATTACGCAAAGTCCCATGAAAAAGTATCCCAAATGACCTCCATGTCATAGGTGTCTCAACCCGACCGTATTGAGGATTTGAGATTATATGTCATAGGTGTCTGTAAGTTATTAGCCTTTTAGTCTCGAGGGACCAGTTGAATTTGTGCTTGATCCAACCTAAACATATCCCAACTTTATGAAAATCTCAAGTGGTGTATACCAAAGGGACCGTCTCTCTCTAAGGTTTACAACAGTATTGACAGTTTTTCAAACGAACGCTTGATGCAAAATTTATGGCCGATAGAGAGAAAATCTCGTAGCTGGTTCGGGTCCGGTCCTACCCGGCCCGACCCAACCCAATTTGGGTCAACCCGACCCATTGGGTTCGGCCCGCTAGGTCTGACCGGACCCGCGCGGGGCAGCACGGGGGCCGCGGAGCGGCGTGGGGGCTGCAGAGCGGCGTGAGGCTGCGAGGGCAGCACATACTCCATGAGGGATGCGCGGAGGCTGTGAGGGCAGTGAGGCCGCGGGGGCCGCGAAGGGCATGAGATTCCGAGGCCACGGAGGCCACAGAGGTCCATGGGGCGACGAAGGCTATAGGGGCCACGATGTGGTGAGGCCACAGGGGCTTCGGAGGGCCGCTGGGCGGGGAGGCCGTGGGGGCCGCATGGGGGCGAGGCCGCGGGGGCTGCGGGGCAGCGAGGCCGCGAGGCGACATAGGCTGTGGGTGGCATGAGGCCATGGGGCGGCAGAGGCCGCATATGGCAGAGGTTGCAGATGGTGTGAGGCCATGTGGCGGCGGAGGCCCCAGGCGGCATGGTGGCCTCGGGGCGGTGGAGGCCACAGGTGGCAGAGGCTGCGAGTGGCGCGGTTGCGCTGTCGCCTTCGTCATGGCCGACGGTGGTGCCGGTCGCCGTTATCATTCCCCAAAGAGGTTGGTTTCCCTCCTTCTCCATCGCTAGGAACACAATAATTAAACACAAGATTTGCGAAGAGGTCAAACCATATTTTTTTGGCCCGCACTCTCCGCGTTAGAGCAGTATCAAGCGACTATAATCTCCTTTTGATTTTAAGATGAATTATCAAGAATGGGTAAGTGGAAGAAATTTAAACAACCACCCTACCTAGAAGGCTAGTTGATGTTAGTACAAGAAATAATTCGAAGACGTCAAAGATCATCACGCCCACCACACACTTCCGATCCCAGGCTCGTTCATCAGTTTTTCATAGTTGAAGACATTCCTCATTGGTGAGAGCATTCTTTATTGGAGGATGAGTTTCTCCATGATTCTCCAAATCTTCTCACTTTGAAAACAGTTTCCCCAATTCCACCAAAATGAAAAAATAGCCAAATTATTAATTTAAATTAAGTAGATTAATAATGTTGGCACAATTAAAAATGCTGACACATTTCATTAATTTTTGGGGTATCTAACAATTAAATGGGGTATTGCTATATTTAATTGTAACAATTTAATTGGCTCAAATTAATGGAGGAAAGTAATTAATGTGGAGTTTAGAGGTTTCTCCTATTATGAGGGTTTGGGTGGTCCCCACCTTTAGGAATTCAAAATGGGGGTTTTAGGCTCAATGGTCCCCACCTCCATAATACACATGTGGGAGGTTTTTGTTCAGGTGGTCCCCACATTTAAAACATACACATGTGATGTTTCAACAAAAAGAAAAATAAAATAAAAGTTTATTTTATTTTATTTCTATTTCCATGAAAGACTCAAATTCTATCCTTCACCCTCGACATACTACGGTCAAGGTAAAGGTCCCCTTAAGCGAACACCAGTGCTGTGAGTTCAACGGTGCCCTTAGATTTCAATTCTGAGCACCGACTCAAAAGTTACAAAAACTTGCTCGTAGGTTTATTGAACATCCCTGAAAAAAGGTTCAGAAATTCATTCCGGACACTCCGGGCCTCGGAATCACGCACTGTAAATTTTCGCGAACTTGTAAAATTTCCATATATTTAAAAAAAATTACATGTAAATTCTGGGTTTTTACAGTTTAACTCCAATGACCTGAACAAATGTTGTATCCTATTAAGTCAAAAACACAATTACAAAATTTAAAGTTCAAATAATAAATATAAAAATATTTATCTCGACAATACTGTAGTACACTATAAAGGGTAAAACTGAAAGTTTCATAAAACTTGAAAATGAATGATCTAATCCCAAATATTTTATAAAATAACTTATTTAACACAATGTAAGGATTTTTTATCATTTATTATCAATAAATATTCAATAAAAATTTATTTTATCAACTATCAAAAATTCCAAAAAAATTGTAAGGTTACTAAGGAAAAGAATAATAGTGTGCACAAAGTCCAAATTTTATAGGCACATATGGAATGTAATGTAATGATCATACAACCTGTTGATGATTTTCATTTATATTTTAAACTGAGTTTAAGAAAATATTCTTTGATATTTCCTTGTTTCTTTGATAAAAAATTGACTATTGGTTGTGTGACCATAACTACCATAGACCAATGATTTTTCATATGATAATAAGAGTGAGTAAACCTTTCCATAATGGTTATTTCCCTGTGTTTTATTTCTCAATCAACATATCATCATAAAATAATCCCTATTGAGATTTACATAAACTAACAGGTGATAGGGACAATACATTGATAGTTGGTGTTTCCGTTATCTACTAATTCACCCCCACTCAGTAGTGGTACATTCTATCATATGACTATTAGTTTTTCTTTCTTTCTTTGACTAGATGAAGTGGTTTCTTTCATATAGTAGTTAAAATTAGAGGATGATACATTGATAGTTGGTGTTTATGTTTTTTGGGAGTATTTTGGTTTGTAACTTCCTTTATATTAATTATCAAGGATATATTACATTCATTATTTACTATTAGTGGTATTATTTTTTCATCTTACTTTGAAACATGCTTATTTATATTAGAGAATAATGTGTTAGTCCTTTGATCATAGTGATTGAAAGTTCCATAGCGATACTCTAGAATTTTATACTATTAGTGATATAAAAATCATATCCTTTAACTTATAAAATGTGAAATAGTTTTGGGGTTATTACCCTAGAAATAGAAATCCTTTGATATTCTAGGATAAACATATCATACCAAAAATACAATGATTTTTTCCAAAACCGTATACAATTCCAGCAATTCTATTCAAATATTGATCATTTTTTATGAACTATAAGTTGTCCATATCTATTATATTTCTATTATTTGGTATTTTTAACCTATTTGGGTCAGTTTGGGGAAACATAATTCATAAAAACTTCATTTTATACCATTTTCATACTAGTAGGGTTATGATCATTTTTATTCCTCCAAAATTTTATAGTATTTTCTTAGAAATATTTATTTTCAATGAATAAATATTATTTACTATAAATATAATTTTATATGGATGATAAATTTTTGAAAAAACATATTATTTGATGATAAAGGGATTTCATAAATCTCTTCTTTCCACTAATATTATTCTTTACAGATCCATGAACCTTACTATACTTTTCGGGGCCTCATTTATTTTCTAAGTTTTTTGAAATTTTATAGTATTTTCAAATAAAAAATTCTTAAATTTAATCATATGTTTAAAAAATTCATGTTGATGGAGTGATTGTCATCTTCAACATATCTAATTCAATCTTCCTAATCTTCAATTTTTTTATTTAACATTTCTTCCTTTATCACGATTCTTTTAAATACTTAAGATTTTTTTTATTTTTCATTAACCTTCATTTTGGAATCCAGGATATTTATAGAGGAATTTTATAATTTTATAAATACATGAATGAATTATTTATGAAAATTTTCTATCTCATTTTTTCATAGTTACTTCATTTAAAATTTTCTTTAATTTTATAAATACTTTCACCAAATCATATAAATATTTATCATTCTCTTCAATATATTCTAATAGATCATTTCACTCTACACATTCATCAAAGTACATCATCTATTTGTCTCAATTATTCTTATGTATTTAAATTTGAATCAATAAGTTACTTTATATAAAAAATTATATAAGTGACAACATTTATTGGATTGATATTCAAGTACCATTTGATTTTTGTTTAAAATTATTTGATATTTTCTATTATCTCATCTTATTTGGTATCATTAAATATATCCTTTTAATAATTTTTCTATATGCTCTACTACTTTTACATCCTTAAGATTGTGGTTGATCCATCATAAATTATGTTTTATTAAAAATAATTTACTCCAAATTAATATTTTTATATCGTTTTGGTAGTGAAATTTAATCCATAATTAATAGGGATTGAGTCTGAGAACCCCATCAGAGGCTTCTCAAAATTTTCTTAAAATATGCACATTTTTTGTGTTTAATAATAGAAACTATAAAAATAATGTATATATAAACATAGGATGCATTTTTAGATCTAAAACCAATTTATGTTCACAGTGGTGGTCTATGTATTGTGATAATTATAACATCCCATAATTTTAATAATGAAACACCTTGTTCGATAGTCTACATGATACACCACATTGAGCTTAAACGAACAACTAAATATTAGTATTCAAATGTTACCAATATAACCTAGCCGTGAGAATGGAAGGTATGAAAAGGGTTAAATTAATTAAAAAAATATGGTTTATAAATGTTTATATAATTCATTGACCAATTAATTATAAATTAATTCAAAAACGTTTTTTTAAATAAAATGAAATGTTCTTATGAAAAACTTATTAAATGTGAAAAATGTATTTTATTACAATAAATAAATAAATCACCCATGTTTAATTATCTAATCTAAATTTATATAAAATATTAGATATAAATTTTAAAATTCATTACGTGTTTTTGAGACATGATATAAGAACAAAACCAATTTTATGGATAAAACAAATAATTTTCTAAAAATGCAATTTTTCCGCCTTTTGAAGACACACTTGTTTTAAATATAGTTTTGAAACTTTTATAAATTATATTTGAAAAAAATAATTTTTATTTAAAATAGAACTATAATTTATTTTGGTTTAATTATTGATATTTTTCTAATAAGTTTCATGTTTTGATGAATAATGAAAAAATATTTCATTTTTAATTAAAAACTGCCTTTTCATCAAATTAATTTATAGAGTTTAATTATATATTTGAATGGTTTTAAGGTGTAATTAGATAATTTTTTTATCATTTAATCCAATTTTAGTAATTTTAATCAATTTTACACTGAAAATGGATTTAAAAACTTTGTGAACTTTTGAACATTTTTACTTTAAAAACCTTTTTTCTCGATTCGCCAATGAGATTAATTTTTAATTAATTTTACAGACTTCTATTTTCTTTAAATTTTGAAAAATGGATTTAATATTCGTAATTATAAGGTCCAAATTTAGTAAATATTCCCCTTTAATTTTTTGGAAAACATAAATAGTAACTTTAGTAATTATTTTTATTACTACGGTTAAGGGTAATGGGTAAAAATAATATTATAAAATATTATAAAATCACCTCAACACTTACCCAAAATTCATTTTATGAGTTTTTTACAACCAAAATCGTTATTGTACCAATTGTTTGAGCTATTGAAACCATTTTAACGACTTTAATACATTTATTGTATTTTATTCAAGGAAAAGTCAATTTTTCACTCTTGTTTTTAACAAGTAATTTTTTTATTATGGGGTAATATAAGGGATATGTTTGAATATAAATAGTATTTAGAAATATAAAATGTTTACCTGAATCATGGAAATTTATTTATAATTTTTAGGAAACACATGATTAAACTTAATGGTGTAACAATGATGATGCAATAATTATTTCATTAATGGAAGAATCAAATAAATGATATTAAAAATAGTAAAAGAAATATAATTTGAAATAATTTATGTCATAAAAGTATTTTATGGATTATATTGAAATTTTAGGGATTATTTAATAGAGTTTTGTTTCAAAGATATTAGGTTTTTATGATATTTTTAAAAAGTCAAATAATGAATAGTGTCAAAATTGACATTAATAATACTCTAAAATAAATAATATATTATTAAATGATATAAATTTTAGAAATTTTTTTTGGTCAAATAATTTTTATAATCCCTATAAGTTTATAAATGACTCAGTTTTGTTTTCATGTTTTGTTAATTATAGTAAACCTCAAAGTGCAAATTACATGATAACACGATAAGAGTTAAAATGGTAAAATAAGGGTTAAAACAAAAAGATAAGGATTGAAAAAATAATAATCGAAACATTTATAATTTTCATTTTATAGATATAATTAAAAAAATACTCATCCTATATTCTAAATAACTCAATTTTAATTCACTTCGAATAGAAGATTATTTTATATTAATTTAATACTCTATAGAATTCCAAGAGTTCCCCTCCCCTCTCTTATAAAGGGTCACTACTTATTATCATTTCTTTACACTATGAAAACAATTTTTTAGGAAAATATATACATAAATATATTCCTATAATCACTTATCACATTCTAGAGGCCATATTTTTGGCAGAACACCCTCTTTAGAGGTGTTAAGATGAAAATCAAAGGAAATTATCCGAAGAAGAACCATCATTTTTCATTAAGTGTTTCTATTTTATTTCTTATTCAACTTAAATAAAATATTCTTAAAACATGATTACATAATAAATAAAATATTCTCAATATTCTGATATTTTATTATGTTAATATCATCACCTAAATCCATCTCCACTTCCATCAAATGGGAAAATAATTAATCATTTGTGCGTACGTGTGAACTATCACCTCCACAAACCGATATAATTCATTTTCCATTACCATATTTCAATAATGGGTTTTATGATGGAATTAATGTTTATATATGATATTAACTACATATTTATCATTATAATATAATAATATATCAATTACTTTCTTACTCTCTATGAACACAAAAATAATAGCATTGTTCTTACGCACGTGTGAAATATCACCTCCACGAAGCGATGTGATTTATTTATCATCACCAAATAACTTGAATGATATATATAAGTATATTTAAATTATTAATATAATATTAATGATGTTAATATAATTATATAAATATAAATAATACTTACCTAATTTCTATAATGACCATTAAAAAATGAAAACTTTACTCCTGCGTAAGTGTGACCTATCTTCTCCATGATTATAACGTTGTTCATTTTTCATAACAATAAATAAATGGTTTGATTTAAAAGTATAAATTATGTATACCATTTATTTTTATATCATGAATATTATTATGGATATAATGTAATGTTTAAAAATTTGACTATTGACGTCATATCAAATTCATTTTGGACTGAAATATCGAATATCATCATAACATCCGACATGAATGTAAAATTTAAGTAATTGTTATAACATGATAATAAGTTATATAAAAGGAATAATAAATATTAAAAAGGTTCTCAAGAAATTAAATAATTAACCTATGTTTATTATTTAGGAAGATAATGATTGTACGTGATGAGTCAGACTCAAGGTAAGGGACTTTATTTTAAAAACCCCTTTTAAAATTACTCTTTCAACTATTTTTAAAAAATCCCAAAGAAATGTTTTTTAACATATACATCATGGAAATAATTTCTCACCCCCATTTTACTTTAATGTTTTTATTATTCCTTTAAAACTTTACAATTTTATTTTAAAATAAAGTCTTTTAATTTATGAGTGATTGGCTTTGTAAAAATGAAATTTTACTTCAATATGGAAATGTTATTTTATCTTTTATGCCTTTTTAGGTGTTATGGTTTTGTTATGATTCTTGGGAGTTATTTATGAGTAAGTTTGGCTCCATGATAAACCAAGGGTGGTTGTTCCCATTTTATCTCACTAATTCATTGGGTAATAAGACAAATTTAATTGGTAGGTTTTACCCCAGGAGATTAAAGGAATATACTATGGTGGGTATTCCAAATTTAACTATGAAGGTTACTCCCTATATATCCCTGATAACTAATGTAAATGTAAGAGTGATATATATAGATTCTAAAAGTTACCTTTATCATTTAGGTTTTCTATAGAGTTTTACAGGAATCTTATTATTTCATGAGGTAAGATAAAAAGCTTATAATTTTATAACTTTGTGAAAATGTTTTCATGGGTTTTAAGTAATCATGGACAAATAATATCATTCATTATTTTATGTCCCTTACTGAGTTTTTTGTGATAATCCTATGTTTTAAAATGCTTTTCATAGTGTATAATTATGGGAAATAGAAATAAGGAAGTGAAGATGGATGTTATGAATATTTTTTATGAAAGAGAATCCATGTTTTATTTTGAAAAGTTTTATTTTGAAAAAAATGTATATTTAGTAGAAGTTTCTACTTTTTAATAATTGATTTTTATTGTAATAGTTATGGAATTATTCTCTAAAACTATAAACCTGAAATGATCCTCAATGTGAAATTAAGTAGTTTTATTTACTAAATTTCAAGATTATGTTAGATGTGGCCTAATAGTTGGTATCAAAGGCTAATTTAGATAACTTAAGAGGTTAGAGTGTTATTTAAGAATAATTTACAAGTTGTATATAACCATAATGGTTAGCATAATTGGAAGAGTCATAGTTATTTTAGATAAAATTAATGATTTTGAGATAACATGAATAATAATATCTTAGTATTTATCTTATTCATAAGATAATATATGTTAATTTTATTGATATACACACACTAACCTTGTGGGTTT
The DNA here is from genome assembly GCA_963277665.1 of Viscum album. Lineage (NCBI taxonomy): Eukaryota > Viridiplantae > Streptophyta > Magnoliopsida > Santalales > Viscaceae > Viscum > Viscum album. Next base: position 1,032,466,690 of record OY728166.1, on the reverse strand, counting down.
TAGTAAATGGTTGGAACCAGAAAGCACCAAAGTAATAATGGATGGGAATGAAAATTCAGTGGTTCTCTAAATAAGAAACCAAATTAAATGGGATATGCAATGAGAAATATTTTGGTTGCTCTAAACCAACTATCATGAGTAAGTATTAACCACTTGAATCTTGTTGAGTTTAATAATGAATCATATACAAGAGAAATGTTTCCCTGTGGAAGTTCAGGTAATAATGATCATAAAATTAAATATATTTAGTGATATATGGGTTCAGGATGTGTAAATAAACACCTAAGAAAATGTATTAAAGGGATGGAAATATGTTTTAGATGTGGTAATGTAGGTCATAAAGCAATAATATTCCAAATAATAAGGAATAATTTAATTGACTATATTAAAAGTAAAGAAGTTCTTCCTAAGTTATCAATAGAATGTTTTAAATGTGGGAGTATGGTCATTATTAAAATATATGTCCTACAAAGAAGGTTTAAGAATGGGATCATCAGAACCATATAAATATATTTTTATCAATACCTAATATAATTACAAGTGAAAATTAGGAAACTAGAAATGCAATATGAAAGGTATAGATTATTTCTTGGCTCATGTTTTTATGTTATTGAATATTTGGACATGATTCATATTTTTGTTTATAAAAAATAAGTATTAGGGAATAATATGGAAAATCATGATTAAGGGATCATGAAAAATTATGAATGATTAATATGTATAAATATATAGAATTCTAGAGTTATGTTTGATTGTAGGATGATGAAATGTTTTAAAATATTAATACAATTTTTATGATGGTAGAAATTTGGAAGATTTTTTTTTAATTTGTATTATTTGTAAACCTTAAGTTTTTTTTGTAAAAATTTTATTTGATGAAGAATTATAATTTATTTATTGGAAATAATTATAAAGTTAGGGATAACCTTTAGGGTTAATCTGATATTTATTTTTGAGTTAATTGTGGGTTATTAGTTTTTGGGCTGCAAAATGAAAGGTATAATATAACCATTGAGGTTAAATAAATTTTATGGTTATTTTTGAGTATTTTTTCATATTTTTTTAATTTTATAAGAATTATATAATTTTTAAGAAAGGGATAACCCATATTATGGGTGAAAAATTATCACATCCGGCAAGGCCATGGTAAACGAGCCCACAATCGAAGGACCCCAAGGGTGGATCACCTACTACTAGCCTATGTAAAGTCTCGATTAGTTTGAATTTTTATCTTTAGTAAATTATTTTATGGATAAAGAATATGTTTATTTGGTATCATATGTTTTATCAAATATATTTCCATGTAATTGGAAAATGATCTAGTGATTAAGTGAGTAATGTTATTTCGGGAGACGTTTACTATTTTTGGAATCCTATATGATCATGGTAAATAGAATACTATGGAATTTTATTGGAAGAATAAAGGTTGAATTATATTTTGGGAGAATCCATGATTTAGTTTTGGAATTTTGTTAATTTAGGTTATTTATGGAAATGATAATCATATCTTGGAGATTATGTGATTTATGGAAATTAATTTTTGGTATGAGACTTCATGTGTAATTGAAATTATTTAGAGATAATTCCTAAAATTTATGTTAGAAGACTATGTGATCAAATAATTCTATATTTTTATTTTCAATCTTAGTTTGGATTATTTTGAGGAATTTTAAGAACATTTATTTATCAAATTGGATTTGTTTAACTTTTTGTATCACCGTTTAATGTTAAAGATTAAATTAGATTTTTATCACATAAAGGTTTATTATTTTTAGGGAATTATCCTATCTTATCCTAACCATTTTTGTTTTTATTAATGTTTCATGATAAGTAAATAAACAATTATTCTTTTTTGGGTTATGTGATTCTCTATAAATTGATTCTAGTGCATCGGGAATGCAAAATTCATCTAGAAAACTCATCATTTGGAGAAAAAGATAAGTTTGTGGTGGAATTTGATTAATGGGTGAAACTATACTTGTCAAGTAAGTATATTCCTTCTATTCTTATTCTAAGTAGTAAAATAATTCCTCAAATCTGTGAATTTTTTTTTGAAAAAAATACATTATCCATTTAATTTTTTAGCTAATAAATCAATGATGTTTCAATCCATCATAGATTTATGGTTTTACGATTGTTAAATTACACATGACCATATTCTCTATCAATCTCCATAATAACTTGGCAATTTTTTAATTCCATGTACATGTTTTCTTATATTTAATTATAGTATGTGTTATCTCATGTGGCCTTCACACTTACCTTTCCTTATTTTGAATTGGAAATCTCATTAATCCTTTTTACTATATGGGATTTAAATAAAGGTGTTTTGAAAAGTCAGACCTTAGTTATCCAGCCCAAATTTAAAAGTGTGAGTATGAAATTTCTAAAAGTGAGGAGAGTGTAACATCCCATTTTTTAAGAAATAAATACTCTGCTCGATTATGTACATGATACAACACATCGAGCTTAAATAACAACTAAATATTATTATTTAAATGTTACTATTATAACCTGGCTGTTAGAATGGTGGGAATGAACATGGTTAACTGAATTAAGAAAATGTGGTTTACACATGTATATACAATTCATTGAATAATTAATTATAATTTAATATAAAACATTTTTTTAAATAAAAGAAAATGTTTTTCTAAAAAACTATTTAAATGTGCACAAATGTGTTTTATTCCAATAAATAATAAAATCACCCTTATTATATTATATTAATAATATATATATATATAATATTCAATATAATTTTTAATATTCATCTTATTTGTTTTCTTAATATGATATAATGAAAAAAACAATTTTATACATAAAAGTTACATTCTTCTAAAAATATAGTTTTTCCACCTATTGATGGCACATTTGTTTTAAATATAGTTTTTGAAACTTTTATAAATTATATTTGAAAAAAATAAACTTATTCTTTGAAAGTTTAGTATGAAAATTTACTTTTCTTTAAGTTTTGATATTTTTCTGATGAGTTTCATATTTTGATGAATGGTGAAAAAATATTGCATTTTTTATTCAAAACTGTTTTTTTATAAAATTTATTTATAGAGGTAATTATATATTTTAATTATTTTAAGCTGTAATTGTATCATGTTTTTATAATTTATTCAAATTTAATTCATTTTAATTAATTTCAAATTGAAATTGGATATAAAAACTTTGTGAACTTTTGAACATTTTTACTTTAAAAACCTATTTTATAAATTCATCAACAAGATTAATTTGAAATTAATTTTATCCAGTTATGTGTTTTGAATTTTGAAAAATAGATTCCATATTTATAATCATAAGGTCCAAATTTTGTAAATAGGTCCCTTTTATTTTAGGAAAATATGAATAGTAACTTTAGTAATTATTTTTATTACCAATGTTAAGGGTAAATTGGGTAATTAAGGGTAAACATAATATTATAAAATATTATAAAATTACCCTAAAACTTGGATAGATTTCATTATATGAGTTATTTTCCACCAAAATGATCCTTGTTCTTATTTTTTGATCTATTGGAGATATTTGGATGACTTTAAGTCATTTATAGTATTTTATTCAATGAAAAGTGAATTTTATCACTTTTTTTTAAAAAGTAAAATATTTTTAATATGGGGTTATATAAGGGATAAAATTGACTAAAAATAGTATTTAATAAAGATAAAATGTTTACCTTCATGATGGTAATTTATTTTTAATTTTTAGAAAATAAATAATTAAATTAAATAGTGACACAATGATGATTTTGTAATTACTTCATTAATGGAAGAATCAAATAACTGATATAAAAAATATAAAATAAATATAATTTTAAATAATTGATTCCATAAAATAATTTAATGGAAGTTTTTAAATTTTATTGATGATTTAATAGAGTTTTGTTTGAGGATATCATGTTTTTATGATATTTTTAAAAATTCAAATAATGAATAGTTTAAAAATTGACATTAATAATATTTTAAAATAAATAATATTTTATTATATGATATAAAATTAAAAAAAATATAAACATTAGAAATATAATTGGGATAATTCATTAAATTTCAAAAATTACTCATTTATTGGTAGTTTGGCCTCTTATGGTAATTATATTAACCCTCAAAGTGTAACTTACATGATAACATGGTAAGAGTTAAAAGGTTAAAGTAAGGGTTAAAACAAAAAGATATGGATTAAAATAATAATAAAAAAACTATTTAATTATCATTTAATGAATTTATTTCATCCCATACTCATACTACGTTCAAAATAACTCAATTTGGAGCACCATGGATCAGAAAATTAATTTATATTAATTTAATACTTTGAAGAATTCTAAGACTGGCCCTCCCCTCTCTTATAAAAGGGAACTACTTATTATCATTTATTCAAACTTAAAAACGAATTTATTTTGGAAAATATCTTCCTAAATCCCTTCCTACAATCCCTATAGACATTATAGAGTCTGTATTTTAGGTAGAAAACCCTTTTTATAAGTGTTAAGGTGATAATCAAAGGAAATCGCCCGAAGAAGAGGTATCGTTTTTAATTATGTGTTTCTATTTTATTTGTTATTAAACCTCATTAAAATATTCTTAAACCATGGTGAAACAATAAATCCAGTACCTTAATATAATTATATTTTATTATGTTAATATCATCATATAAATCCATTTATACTTTCATCAAATGGGGAAAGAATTAATCGTTTGTGCGTACGTGTGAACTATCACATCCATGAACCGATATAATTCATTTTCCGATACCGTATCTCAAGACTGGTTATGATGATGTAATTAATGAAATATTTATCATTATAATATAATAATATATCAATTAATCTATTACCTTCCATGACCATAAAAATGATAATGTCTTTCATGCGTACGTGTGAACTATCACCTCTATAAAGTGATGTGATTTTTTTTCATCACCACATCACTTGAATGATATATATAAGTATATTTAAATTATAAATATAATATTAATTATATTATAATAATTATTTAGAGAGAAATAATACTTACTTTATTTCTATAATTATTATTGAAAAATGAAAAAGTTACTCATGCATACGTCCGACCTACTGCCTCAATGATTATAATGTTATTAGTTTTTCTTAACCATACATAAATGGTTTGATTAAAAGTATAATTGATGTATAAAAGTGATTATTATTTAATTAATATTATTCTAGATATGATGCAATTATGAAAAGTTTTATTATTGACATCATATCAAATTTAAATTGGACTCAAATACCGAATATCAACAAAACTTACGACATGAACTTAAATAATTAAGTAATTATTATAACATGATAATATGTGATATAAAAGGAATAATAAACTTTAAAAATGTTATAAAGAAAGTAAATAATTAACCTATGTTTATTGTTGAGGAATATAAATATTTTACGTGATGAGTTAGACTCATGGTAAGGGACTTTATTTTAAAATCCGCTTTTAAAGTTACTCTTTCAACTATTTTTACCGAAGACAAAATAAATGTTTTTTAACATATACATCATGGAATGAATTTTTCACTTTAATGATAATTTAATAATTTTATTCTTCCTTTACTTGTTTATAATTTTATTTTAAAATAATTTCTTTTCATTTGTGAGTGCGTGACTTTGTAAAAATGAAATGTGATTTCAAAGTGGAAATGTTATTTTTTCCTTTGTGCTTGTTTTATGTGTTATGATTATGTTATTTTTATTGATAATTTTTATGATTAGGATTGTTTTCATGATAAAAACATGGTGGGTGATCTCATTATATTTCTCCAATGCATTGGGTAATTATATAGAGTTAATTAGTAGGGTTTCTCCTAATAGGTTAAGGGAATATACTATAGTGAGTATTGAAAATATAACCATAAAGGTTACTCCATATATAACCAAGATAGATAATTTAAATGTGATAGTTATATGGATTTCATTCTATATGTTACCTTTATTATTTATGTTTTCAGTATATTTTTACATGAATATTATGATTTCATGAGGTAAGCTAAAGAAATTATGTTTTTATGACTTTGTGAGAATGTTTTCTTGGGTTTTAAGTATTCATGGACTAACGATTTCATTCCTTATTTTATGCCCCTTATTGATATTTTTATGATCATCCAATGTTTTAAAATGTTTTTCATAAGGTATAAGGATGGTTAAAATAAATAAGGAATTCAAGTTGGATTTTATGAATATTTGTTATGAAAAAGAATCTATGTTTTAGTTTAAAAAGTTTTATTTTTTGAAAAAAATGGATATTTATTAGAAGTATATACTTTGTAATATTTGAGTTGTTATATAATATTTATGGCCTAATTATTTAAAACTCTAAATTTTATAAAATCTTTAATTTAAAATAAATTAATTTTATTGACTAAATTTCATGATTATGTAATTTTTAAGGTTGTGTCCTTATAATAAAAGGATGGGAGTGGTGGATTAATGTGCCCAATTTTTACCATGATTTTACATTAACTTAAATTTTCAAACTTATGATCTAAAATATTATTTATTCAAGATATATATATATATAAATACACTATAAACTATTTCATTTTAAATCACTACAAATATAGGGAAGAATAATAATATTTTTTAGAAGGATCAGAAAAACATACTGCTTTTCGTGTAATAATATTTTTTCAAGACATGGTTTTCATTATCTCTATAATTTTTTGTGAATAAAAGGGACATTAAAATTGAATAAAAGTGTTGTGTTGGTATTATCCAAGCCTCCAAGGTAGGTATCAACCAATTAATTTTTATATTAATGGAATTTTTTACTGTACACACTAGTCCTTTAATGGTTCTATATAAACTAAAAAACAATATCCCTTCTATTTCATTTGAATGTCACTATATCAAATGGAATGAGATACCCACCTTCAAACATGTGGTATCTCACTACTAGAATAATATATATTAGAGATCATGCTTATCAGTTTAGTTTTATCAATATAATTTCATTGTTTATTTTTTATCATAGTGGCCTCTTTATTTTTAAATTGAAATGAAAAAAAATAATATAAACATGAAAATTTTTCAGTCCCTTATTTTATCATACTGGGTTTCTATTATATGAATATATCATATGCTCATTCATTACCCTCTTATACATTATAAGTTTTTATTTCATGTTGTAGTATTGGTTTCCCTTATTTAATTAATCAATATATGTTTATTATTTGAGGATGAACAAGTCCAAGTATCTCTACTTTGTCTCACTAATTTTAAAAAATATTCTCTCATACATATAATCCTAGATGTTTTGAATTTTATTTAATTTTTTAGAATAAAGAAACACCTTATTTTTATATTATAAGGAAAATATTCATTAAAATTATCATTCATATAAGTAAGGATCATATTTTAAAAACTATACTAATACTTATGAGGTTTTTATATTCAAATGTTATAAAACATTTCATTCATTATTCTATAAAATATACACTACTTTAAAAAATTACATGTCTCCAATAAAACACAAAAATGTATTTTTATTCGGCAACCAACTAGTGGAACAGAAGCTTCCCGACTAACTGAAATGGCTTAGCTTGTATTTTCTACCAAGATACAATTTCAGTGTTTTAGACCTCAAAAACCGTTGTTTTAATCTTAATTTTTTTTACTTTTATCAATCAAGATATTTAAAATATGATGTTAATCACATGAAACATCATTTTAATTGAATATTATACCATAATTTTCACTATCACATGATTCCTAAGCATTCATACAAATGTATCCTATGTGGTAATAAAATGACTCATATTTTGATATGGAATTACTTACACATAGACATAATATGAATCGTAGATAACTAAATCCTTACTCATATTAAAATTATAATATATTTTTATGTACTTCTCCTTATTATTAATTCCAAATGCATTTTATAGGGATTCTGTATTCCTCTATATGTATGATGTTCATTATGATAATTTTTTAATCGATCATGTTGAAATTCTTTTGAACATTAAAAAATATACCATACAACAGCCATCCATTCATGATCTACAATGTATATAATATCATGAATGTTATATAACTTCTAGAAGACATAACAATTAATTTTTTTAATTAACACTTTATATTAAACATTATCAAACTCTTGATAATTCAATCACATCAACAATATTCTTCTAATAATTCATAATTTATTATTGTATATCATAATAGTTATGAAAAAAATAAATCATGCATGAAACCTTTTTCTAATACTATTAATCTCTTATCATTGAAACATATTCATGGTGTTCTATTATTTATCATATAGTCATCCTCTAAAAAGTTTCACTTAGCTTTATTGACATATATTATCAGTGGACATGGATAGTATGAAAAATTAATTGTTTTTAAGTGTAATAAAATATAAATGACATCATTTTAATCTTCCATAACATTCCACATAAATAAGAATAATAACAGAATGATCATCTATCCCACATTAGAACTTCACTGGTATGAGACACTAGTTTATTACTACAATATCTCTATCACAAAACTGAAAGAATACCTTAGGGAAGAACCACCACAAGGGAATATATTTCTACTAAAATGATGTTTTTATATGAAGTATCCATTTTTATACTCTATTTATTCCAATGTTGGCCCAAACTAGCCTAGTGCACTCCTCGATAGACACTATAATTCAGACCCTTTATTTGATCTTAGCCAAATTAACCCCTTATTTCTAGATGATCGAGTTATGTTATATATTTGGGAAATTACATTGTTTTATAAAAATACATATATATTCTTTTTCTAACATATATTTTTTAAACTTATTTATAGGTAACTGTCACTATAAATTCCTTTCAATTTTCTTTTTCTATAAAAACAATCTTCATAAAATATAATGAATGGGAATAAACTCTACCATTTTAGTCATTTTAATTTAATTTAAAAGGATCTATATGTGGTATTATTCTCTTATAACATTAATTTATTAAGGTAAAACATTAAACTCTAAATAGTATACATTAACAATACTCATACCTTATAAGGAAATGTTGTACTCTATTTCACTAATTTTTTAGACATCTAACTTTTCCCAACACATTATTTACTCCATATTAATATAAAATATATTATATTTTCACACATTCTAAACAGATATTGACACCTCTTTATCATTATCATACCCATAGTTATTAAAAAAATCTATTCCTTTGGCATGGGTTATTTAGGCTTATATAATTATTTTTTTTGAAATTTTAAAATGATATTTCAACATTGTTATTATTTTGGGTTTCAATGTAATGATTTCTGGAATTTGTTTTATTAAATAAAAATAATTTTTTTTGTTAAATAAAATTTTCTTAGTTTTTCTTTTATATCAATTATATGGTTTTAGGTTAATTTTAGAAATAATATTTAATTCAAAAAATTTTATCATTAAACTATTTCCTAGAGAATAGTTTATCTTTCCTAGGATAGGATCTGAGAACTAATTTTTTTAATTGTGGGTAAAGGGTAATTTATAAAAGAAAATAAATTATTTCCTAAATAAATTTTGATGATTAAAATATGAATTTTTATAATTAATTTTTTTTGTTAATATATTAAAAAATATGGATTGGTATAAATGTTTTTCAAATTAAAGTTCTAATGTTTCATTAGTTTAAATAAATATATAAGGAAATAATATTTATATAAAATATAATATAAATTTTTTATTTGTTTAGATAATGTTATGGTAACTATTGTATTATTGGTGAGTCTTTTGATGTTAACATTGTTGTATTTCTTAAGAAATGTCACACAATTTGGATTAAAATATGAATGGTTTTTATAATTTTATTTAATACAATAAAGTGACATTCAAAATTTTTGAATACGGGGATGTGACTTTTAGTGTCTTAATTTAATAAATATTTAATGAATTTTAAATTTTTATACAAATAAATTTGGTGAATGTTTCCTTTGAAAAATTTTAGTTTTAGTTTTCAAAAGTAGTTTTTTTATCAAATATTTTTAACACGACTGACAATTATTTATGTGTGATACCAGTATTGTAATTTTCTGGTAATTACTAGTCTTAATTGATTTTATTACTATGAATATGATATATTTTGAATTCAAAAACATTTTATCCTTTATTAATTTCTTTCAGTGAGAAAGTTTACTTAATGTATTACATGTATAAATATTTTTGGTTGTAAATAAGCGTGTGATAGAGGGGTTTGGTACATGACTTTTGGAATATTTTAAGACACTATATTTTATAATGAGGGGATGAGTGGTATGTGATTATAGGTGATAAAGCAGAATCTATTTATATTTTTTTCATGGTTTTTATTGTGAAAGATTTTTCAAAATTAGTTATGATGAGTGAGTAAATCATTGGGCATTATGAAAGGTAAAGATTCAACAAGATTATTATTTTTCATTTCAAATAAAAAATATTTTATTAAAATTTATAAATGAAAAATGGTTGTGGATCAATTAGATCCAAAAGTAGTGGTGATATAAAATAAGTATAATCTATCATTCACTAAAGGGACTTCCTTTGTGTAGGTCTTTAGAAAATACTATAATAAGGGATAATATTCATTACAAGTATCACAAGAGCATCATATATCAATATAAAAAGAGCATAAGTTCTCTATTATTATCCATTAATGGGACCTCAAGGTGTAAATTTAATCTTATAGATACTCAATTATCTGTATTCTAATTCATGGTAAAGGATATAAAACCTAAAAAGTGGAGAAGATGAACGTTAAATTAATTAGGATTTGGGGGTTAAAAAACTCAAGGAATTTTCCTATTTGAACTGGATATTTTCATTTAGTATTCAAAAATAAATTTCAAATATCAACAACATGGGACTCTATTTATTATAAGATTAATATGAGAATATTTAGAATCTTGGTATGGTTTATCAATATTAACTATAATCAGTAGAAGAAAAATAATGATAAGATGTAGGTGAGATTTCATAATCTAAAATGGGTATTTTAGTGACCTTAGATTCTAAATGGCTTGTAATCCTCAATTAGAGCACATATTAATATAAACAAAGACACCATTGAGGGAAAACTTAGATACTTTTCTAGATTCATGGTACATATCGATCTAATTAATACTCTAGTGGATAGTGATACATTTATTTTCAATGGTGATGAAAAGATATTGAATTAGTGTATGATTTTATACATTTATTATGTGACTGCTATAAGCATGTAGGCCATGGATTCTATAACCATAGGTATATGAAAAAACTAAAAATCAAGAAGTCTACCATTAAAGAAAAATGTAATGGGGTGATGTGGAAAGATGATAAAGGGAATTATAGTGAAATCTTAAAACTTCATAATCCTTTTAAAAAAGAAAATAATGGTCTAGAAAGGAATATCTTGAAAAAATATGCAATTAATGGGAATCCACCATCCCCAAAACCCCTCTTATTGGGAAGGAGGTGTTTGGGGATTATTATTCTCTCTTATGCAGGTGCAAACTATTGAGTGATTCCTATTTTGACTATAGATAACTAATAAATAGATGAATCCATAGTCAGGACTAATCTAATTTCCAAGGAAAATTGTGTTGATGGTATAGAGTAAATAAAATTGTTAGAGGAGGAGTAGTTGACCCCATCAATTTATGGTGACCCCACTCCCAGATAGGGGACTAAATCCTCTAAAAGAAGGATTTCTATCAGATATATGGGTCTGAATATCTTGCAAAAGGTGACAATCTAGCCGATACAAAACATTTAAATGTGGGTGTTTTTGTAGAATTCCATTTATATAATGATGGAAAACTATAATAGAAAGTATTTACCTATGATATTGTGCACAAAATCAATAGATACAATCATGGTCATGAAGGATGTTTTAAGTAAGGGGGAGGAGGATATCCATCAATAGTGTATCTTCCCCAAAGAAACTTCTTAAAATTAAAGGAATATCCAAGTGATATACTAGCTCTAAAAATCTATAATCGAGTGGAAATAAATAAAAATATAAATATGGTATGAAATTAATGTCCACTATTTGAGTTGTCAGAGTAATGAAAATCTGTCCACTACTCATACTCTTAAGAGTTTCATCTCAAATCTTCAAATCCTAATGATAAACAATGATGATTATAAGGAACATCTAAGAAATATTAAGGGTATTGATTTTAAATCCCTAGGGTATTTTACTATTTGGATCAATCAACATTCAATAGGGATGGAAACACTCTAGGTACTAGTTTCCATAAGAGTTACAAGTTGTACTATGAACCAACGTAGTAAGTAGAGGATTACTATAATTATCACCATTGATAGAAGTATCTTTTTTTATTATATAATTTATTCTCTTAATAAATATTAGGGTAGAAAGGATCTATGATAGGATATTGTGAGTCTCACATAGGGTTTATAAGGATTATGGTTGTAGACTAGATATTTTAATATTATTCTGTGTTCAAAAGAGATATGTAGTGATCCTAATCATTCTATTTCCTATATAGTTTGTGAAGAATGCATTGATTAAAATGATTTGGTGTAATATTATCTTTTTATGTATTGATTCACCTGGCATATGATCATAATGAAAATTATTTTAGATTATGAGATTAAATGAAGCTTTATTAATTTTAGTGATCTATAATAACAGGGGGGGGGGGATTTATGCCATGACCCATATGAAGATTAACTATAATCATTACCCCATGATAAATAAAATTTTTAGGAAAATATAAAAGGTACCCTTTCCCATTATATTAAATAATTTTGTGGTTAACACTATGATTATAGGAGGATTATCCATGAGGTATTGTATATGGTTGAATTCATTGAAAACCCCTTTGTTTTGTGATTATACTAAAGAGTTTAAAATCTTGATTATGGGGATTGAGCAAGGAAGCCTAAAAAAACATGGATTGGGATATTTTTTACATTTAAAATGAATTGGAGGATCTCAAAAATATATATAATGAGAATTTATACATTCCACACATTAATATAGAGGTGGTGTTATCTTTTGAATTGAATATAAATATTTATTTGAAGGTGTCCGTATTTATGGAAATGATTAGAATCAAATGGATGATAGAAGGGTATGAAGTAAATTGGACTCTAATACTCAATAAATGGTTCAAAATATCAAAATACCATAATGTATATTAAATATATAAGTGAAATAGTCACTGGGATTAAGGATATCATTGATAACATTGTACAACATTAAAAGGATCTCATTTATAGTGATTCACTTGTAAATCCATCATATTTTAAATATGTAATACAAAAGTGATTTAAAATATGGGTAATGAGCTTCTCACCAAACAATCATATCTTTTAGAGGAAAAATTAGTAACTTATTCTATTATTTATAGATTTTATCCTAACTATATGGCTTCAAAATGTTTCTTTCCATGAATATTGATATTTCATTATGAAGATTTAATGAAACTGATTCTTATGTGTTTTAGGAATTTAATACTTCCATGGTGATTGTACTCTTTATTTTTGGTTCTTATCTTGTGAACATTATTTATGAAGATACCCACATGATCAAATATATCATACTATTTTTTATTATTTGAAATGTGATATCCCCTAACCAGTATGAATTTTTCCATGAAAGGATAATTCATGACTATTTATTAAATTCCTTTAAAAACATCACCCTATAAATAATTACTAATAATCATAGGAATATTTAAATTATATTTTATGTTAGGAAGGAATTTGATACTATCAACTGGGTTTTGATAACTGGGATCGTACCATGGATTAGTTTTAGGGATATAATTACTTATATGATATTTTCCTTTAATAATATTTTTAGAATCTATGATTTGGTTACTGTTATACTTAGAGGCTATTTCTCTTTTTTTTTAGTTATATAGGGGGACCAATGATCTATTTATCTACTTAGCATTGCTTAAAATTAATTATATAGTTGAAATCATGAAATGGTAGAAGAGAAATATCATTACTATATATGTTGGGAGAGGGGTGAATGAACAATGTTATCTTTTTTATGATGATGATCTAATCTTGTTTCTCCACAAAGGGATATAGAATATTAATTCTATCAAGGTGATTCATAAATATTAAAACTCCATCTCTAATCATCAAATTAAATTTCTTAAATATCAGGTATTTATTGACAATAATTTCAATTCTAATATGATATTTATTAACATATGATGACTTAATATTAGTTAGGGAAGCTTACCCTTAACCTATCTGGTTGTACCTTTTTTTGGGGTGGTATAAAGGCTAAAACATTTAGAGTTACTTATGATAATATTATGGTAAAACTAAGTAATTTTAAAGGAAAATACCTCTAATATTCTAGTGTAGTATCCATTTTTAATGTTTCTCAATAACCAATAATATAAAATCTTTTATTAATTATAAATGGCCTCTAGTCATCATTAAAAAATAAATCAATTCTTTATAAATTCCATATGGAGTGGTTTTATCATTGATTGGAATACATTCACAGTTAAGTGGAGAACATGTTATAATCCTCTAAAGGAGGGAGGATTGGGAAATATTAATTTGGGCATGTTTAATGATGCATTTTAGGATCAATTCCATTAGAGAATCCATACAGTTAACTTAGACCATACTCAATTTTTTAGGTATACATTCTGAAACATACTTGACTATAGTACGTTGAACTACATCTTTTCACACACACACACAGATATATATCAATGTATCAAGGATAAACCTTGAGTTTTGATTAGAAATAAAACATGGTTGTCCACTCATAATTATTTTCATAATTTATAGAATGAAAATTGGCTAAGATCTCTTATCTTTGTTGACATAAAGGGATAGGTTCAAGACCTAAAAATAACATCAATTATAAAATTTTCCTTCATCTATATTCCTTTTCACTATATACTAAAGAGTTTATTTATATATATCCATTCATTCCTAACAACGACACCCTCATGTATGATCTAATGTGGCATGCAATAGTAACATGTAGAATATATTATAGTTTTTTGTATAGGAAGGACCGTGGATGTTAACACCAAGATAAATCCATTCAGTAAGCCCTAGATCTAAAACTTTGGGTTCACTATTATTTGGATGAATATCTATCCGATGATTCCAACATATGACTTCTCATAAATTATGGGGTGTATATATTTATGTTGTGTAGAGTTTAGTGCCCCAGGCCAGATAGAGCAATGAGGGTGAGGGGGAGGGGGAGTCAGTGGTATAATTTTACAAATTATTTAATTTTGAATTTATCATCTAGAACATGTTTTAGTTCTCAAACCACTCAATGATATCTCATAGTCTCACTATATATGAAAAAATAACTTGTAAGATCACAACACACAATATTTAAAAGGTTTGGTATTAATCCCTACTCATTATCATGTTGGTTAATCACCCCAACATAGACTCTAAACTATATACGAAGGTGTTTACAATGAATATGGATGAAACTGGTTATACAACACAGTAGTCGATCCTCCAGTTGATCCCTATTCTACACCCTAAAAACAAATTATTTTTCCTTGATTAGTTAGAAACCCCAATAGTCTTCTCTTCTTCTTCTTCTATACTAGTTAGACACCCAATATTTGAGCCTCTTCAACAACTGGTTAGAAACCCCAGTCACAAGCTCCTTCTTATCAATTTTCTTGATCCGCAAATAACATGATCTCTATTTTCTTATGGTTTCCCTTGAAACACTTAAAATATATCTTCCTCCATGAGTGTACTAAATCAGTTATAATTGTGTAAAACTTCAAGTTATTCAACAGCTTCTTGAAATAATCCTTCTAGTCTTGAAACTCATTCATACCAGATATTTAATTAGCCGATTCTTCTCAGATTACTGAATTCTCAGATATGAATGTCTTCTCCAGCAAGTATATTCTAGATTTAGTCTCTTCAACTTTTGATCTTTAGTGAAAATCAGATATTTCTCAGATTTTTGCTTGGGAAATAGTTCTTCCTTATTTTTATGATGTCAAGACATCAAACAGTGTGTGCAAGTGATGCAAAACATTTCTTCAATTTTATATTATTCAATATAAAGACTTTCATAACTCTAAATAATCTGTCTTATAAATATCAAATCAAATACATCATGCAATCATTTGTATTGAATGGAATTCCCATTTTCTTATCCAATTTGTAATCTTCAAACAATATGCTAAATTATTCTAATGATCATGAATTGATTAGAACATAACATATATGAAAATTCGTGTACTATTGGTTGACTTTGTTGATTCTTAAAGAATAGATACTTTCATCGCATAACACTTCAATTTTCCATTCATTGTGTATTTTTCAAACGTTTTTCTAAATTTTACCTATGATCATGAAATGATCATATAATAGAATATATTATAAGTCACGTACTATTGGTTTACTTATTTTATTCTTAGAGTACTGATGGTTCATATCTCTAATTAGTATAAAACTGATGTTTACATTGTATAACACTTCACTTTTCTATTCATAGTATATTCCACAAAAAATTTTCTAATTTTTTTCTATGATCATGAAATAATCATAACATAACATATATAAAAATCCACATACTATTGGTTGAATTTCTTAATTCTTAGAGTACTGATGCTTTTATTGTATTGTACTTCAATTATCTATATACAATATAGTCTTCAAAATTTTTTATAAATTATTCCTATGATCATAAAATGATCATATCATATAATATATAATTATTCATGTACTGTTGGACTACTTCTATGATACATAGAATAACGATTGTCTCATTTAGCATTTCATCTCTCTCCATGTAATTTTATCCTTCTCTAAAAGTATAATGTGCTTTGAAAAACTCAAATGAAGTAGAATAAGATCTGCTGCTCAAAATAAACACTTCTGCAAAATTATCAATCCCATTTAGTTGTGTGCCAACTAGGTATTTATAGGCAACAATAGAGAGGTTATAAAAGAATTTTATATCATGATAATACTGCGAATGTGAATAGCAGTTTAAAGATGTTCTCCTCCACATATCTTCTTGGAAACACCTCATCCAAAAACCGTTGTCTGTGAAGCACCATCACCGGGAACTACATGGAAACCCAAAAAGCACTCTTCATACATGAACCACTATCTATAAAGCCCCATCACAAAAAACTACATGGAAACCCATGACATACTCTTTATCCACGAACCACAATATGTGAAGCTCCATCACTACATATGTATAGAAAACCATGGATAACTTTTTATTAGTGGACCACTATCTGTGAAGAATCATCACTATGAACTGAATGGAAAACTACAAACCACACTTCATCCATGGACCAAAGTCCAAAAGGGAGTTTTTTCAAGAACTTCAACTATGAATTTAACTTATCTGTAAACCATATTCATCATGAACCACTCTCCAGAAAGGAACTCAAACCATGAAGCACTATCTTTGATGCTTGTTTACAGATGATCATGGTATTTTTAATCACCAAAAACCATTAACACATGTCTAAAACTCCATTATCTATGAGGAATTATTCTCCATGAATAGATTTCTTGTGAAGCACTCACCATTGAAAAACATTTTATTACTTTAAATAAAATTTCCTTTGTCACTTTTTGACCTTATGAGTAATATTTTAAGCACTCTCATGGTAGTAGAGTTCGCAAGAGCTCGGTTCTAAAAACCTTAATACATGGTGTCATCAACCATGAAGGAAAATCTCATGTTAGGAAGAAGAGTTCTCCTACGTGATCGGAAAATTGTTATTTGAATACGGTGATGAAATATGAAAGCCTTTGTTTGTTTTGTTTTTTAATTTGTGGGTGAACATTAATAGTGTTTTTTCATCCCACATCAATACAATATGGCTCTAGGGTGGGATATGTTAATTAACTCATACTGCATACCGCTTAATAATCTCCTCTCCCCTCATGGTACCTCCCCATAGTGGTTATCCTCACCACTATGCCTCCCTGCATGTTTGCTCCACCTCTCCTCTACACTATATACATAGGCACCTACATGAGATCTCTTATGCCCACCTTGGACCATTTGTTTAGGACTGGTTTTGTTCCCTTATCCATGGTCGATGCTTTGGGGCCCCACATGTCATTGAGGTTGAGTCGACCAGGGCCAGCCTTAGGTTGGAACATTTTTTAATTAATATTTTAATGAAATATATACTTACTAAATACTAATACAAAGACTTATAAGCTCATCATCAAATTCCAAGAAACCATATCAAATCCTCAAATTCAAAATTAAAATTTCCTCACATATTATATATTTTGTGAAAATAATGTTTTCTTAGTAACACATGTATTAGGTATTGATGATCAATATAACAATCATCACAATTAAATATAGAGAATTTCTCAATCCCGACATCCAATTCCATCAAGTGAGTCCATAAAAATTCTCTAGGTATCACCACTTCAAGCATCCTCAAATCCTCATATCAGTATTCCATATATATTGAATTTCTAATATAATAAAAAATAAAATAAAAACTTCATTCATCAAATATGAACCTGTTCTCTTCAATATTCCCCTTTGTATTTTTGTTGATATATATTCACTTTATAAAGTCAATATTTTTATCCACATTATTAAAAATAAATACAATCGGTAAGTGGTGGATCTTACCATCTCATTTTTTTAAAAACATGATCCCCTCCTGTATATGAAAATTTAGTAATAACATCATAGAGAGAGATTGTATCAAGTGATTATTTTTGAAAAGAGCCTTTAGTTAATCACTATAAGTCTATATGGGCCAACCTGGTGTTAAAAACAATAGGGATGCAACCAAGGTTTTCTAAAATGTCCATAAATACTATGCATGTGAAATATTGCTCCTAAATTATTAAATATCATTACAAGGACTGTAAATAATAAAATTCATCCATGAAATACTATACCCTACACATAATTAAAAAAACATCAGAAAATTCAAGTGAAAATGATATAGCTTCCCCTCTATATTATCTTGAAATCAATCAAACACCCCCTTAATTGATATGATTAATAAAATTAAGAATGAGGGATAAAAGTGTGATTGGAATACCAAAACTTCAAATTTTAAAAATATATTTAGAATTTCCACATTTAATTGTGAATATTTAATAGATTAATATCATCAATTCCCCCTATAGAGATACACACATCTCTTCCATTTTATGGAACAATAAAATCCATGAAGTACATTCTCATCATGCTATCTAGAAGTGATAACCTCAAACAATAGAGCTCTTTTTCTGATAAATAGATATGAAAATATAATACTCTCAAGACTACATAATGGAAGATCCCTATGTTGGAAACATAAACCTTGTCTTAGAAAATGACATATATATTAGAGACCATGATATGAAACATCAAGGGAAACCTCTAAACATGAGGAAATAATTGAAAAATTACTATCTAAGGGGAGAAATAGAGGTTAATATTCCCATAAACATCCTATTAATTCTTACTGATACTAATAATACATACATATATATAATTATAATGGAGAAATATATAAAGGATGTT
Organism: Viscum album; assembly: GCA_963277665.1. Taxonomy (NCBI): domain Eukaryota; kingdom Viridiplantae; phylum Streptophyta; class Magnoliopsida; order Santalales; family Viscaceae; genus Viscum; species Viscum album. The sequence continues at coordinate 1,032,447,229 of OY728166.1, read as the reverse complement.
TTGTAAAACATATATCCAAATAGTGATATTTTTCCCAATGACTTCCATAGATCATTTTACAATGTTTCTTGGGATATCATAAATTTGAACCTTATAGGAGATATGAAGGATTAATTTATACGGGGGTTACTACCAAGAGTAGGTAGAGTATAATACAATTTTTACATTTATAGGTTGAATGACTTGGTTTCCTTCAATTAGTACCAACCAATATTCCTATTCATATTTTTTACAATGTCCTTGCCTTTATTTTTAATAACTGTCTTGCAACATTAATACACAAAATGATTTAATATAAATTATTATAGATCATAAATGGATAGATAATGAATGGAGAAATCATGATGTATTATGAAATTATTGATGATATTAATAGGAAAAAATGGATAAACTATCAGGTTGATCACTGATATGGAAAAACTTATGATAGAATGGAATGAAATTATATCTATATTTTCATGAAGAATTTTTTTTATCAAAATTGGTGTGAGGTATTTATTTTTTTAGGTTATTAATCTCCATATATAACCATTTCAATTAAGTGGAATAGTTTTTGGTTCATATATGTTATTTGATGGAACTAATAGAGTGATATATTATCTCATAAACTATTCATTATGGAACATGGCACTCTTAATAGCAACATTAATGTTAGGTTCACTAGAGAATAATTTTTTCATTTTAGAAGAATAAAATATTTCATTTTAGTGTATAATTTATTTTAAATATTATATCAATCTCATCATAAAGGGTATGAGAAAATATATTCATGGTTGAAATAGGTTTCTTAACAAAACATATAGATTGAGAAGCTAGTGAATCAAATATTTAAAAAAGATTATTTACATTTTTATTGCCTATTGTAATAGATGATCTAAAAGGAATGAATAATATGAGATCATAAAGAAAAGGATCATTATGATAGTACATCAGGAATCCATTACCATATTTCTAAAAAATAATTCACCATTTTGATGGTCTATTAAATCACATTACCTCCCATACACATATCTATAAAATTAAATTATGATCATTTGGTTAAAAAAATAACACTATTTAACTTTATTATCTCATATATTCCCATGAATTTTCATTCAATAATTTGATAACTTAATACTATTATATAGAATATTTAATTCATTATGAATTGGTTTATCTAGGAATCACACCAGAAGGGGGGGGGGGGGTCATTTTTCAAGATGGAATTGACTAGAAAATGCAATTGAATAAGGGTAAATCAACAACAGGATCAATAAAGGAACCATAAATTTATGAAAATCCATGTTTTTATTGGAAATATTGTAAGGAAAAATGATTTTCTCTAAAACCATGTAATTAAAGTATGGATACAAGTATTACATCATGATACATGATAATTAAAGTTCCTATCATTTTCTATACAACAAATAAAATACTTAACTATAATTACTAATCAATCTTGTTAGATCATTAATGGGGAAATTGATTATTTTGGAGTGATAAATATATTATAGGAATATAATTCTTTATAGTTTTTTACTTCCAAATAACACATTATGTGAAGAAAGGAATCATTAAATATTTACCTAGTTTGTTCTTGGTTAGAATAAATTGATTTATTCCACATAATTCATCTTTTTTAAGAGTAGGATCATTGATAATTTACTATAGCTAGATCAGGAAAGTTCTTAGTATCTGATATCCAATAGTTAATCAATGAAAATTAGGTTCATGATGGATGTGAAAATGAGATTTAATGCAATGAATTAAAAAATAAGATTGTTTTCATGATTTAGTGCATTAAAAATCATGTCATTCAAATTTAAATTGAGGTGTAATATAAAGGTATTAATAATTCCTAGAAAATATATTTCTATGTTTTTTTGAAAGTATAAAATATCTCCCACTTATTTATTATTGGATAATGGGTTGTGACTATTTAGGATCATGATTGTGGATGCATGAGAATAAAAGTGCTGGTTTATCCCATTATTTCATTTATCGAAAGTTTTTTTTACAAGATCATGACTATAAATGTGTGTAACACCCTATGATTTCATAATACATTTTCTCTTTAAAGTAATACAATATCTTGTGCCACAGGAAACACCGAGTTCGAGTACACCATTACTTACCAAACTAGCCGTTTAAAAAGAGGTTATGAATAGTATTAAATGCATTTTGAAATTTATATACTCCATATAATTTTAACATCCATATTATGTGATTTTTAGACATTATATAATAACAAATTCAATTTTTTAGATAAAATAAGTGTTTTTCAAAACAAAATGCAATTTTATCACCTTTAAATGGAGAACCCTTTTTAAATGCAATATTTGAATCTTTTATATAATAAATTTTACAAAATAAACTTCTTATTTAGAATCGGGACATAAAAATTTAGTTTGGATAAATATTTGGGGTTTTTATGATAACTTTCATATTTTGATAAATTGTGAAAAATAATAAATTTTAATTAAAAACAACATTTTTTAATCAAAATAGTCTACATTGTTAAATTATACATTTTAAAGGTTTTGAAGTATAATTATATAATATTTTTATCATTTAATCCAATTTTGGTCACTAGAAGTAATTTTAAATTTAAATTGGACATAAACACATCAATCTTTTCATAGTTTTTACATCTCAAAAACTCACCTTTTGGTTTTGACTATGGGAATTAATTTTAAATTAATTAATTAAAATTATATGTTTTGAATTTGGTAAAATAGAAATCATTTTTGAATTCATAATATCAAAATTATCTTAAGGTGAATTTTTGGTATTTTTATGAAAACTTTCAATTTTTTGATAAATAGTGAAAAATACTCCATAGTACACAAAAGATGACTTTTTCATTTAAATAATTATTTTTAATTAATAATTTATCTTAAAATATATATATAATACATATATTAGTAAAATTTAAGTCATTGGAGTCATTTTATAATAATATTAGATATATAAAATTTTATTGAACCATTTTAACGTCTTTTTACCCACCTTCTAGGAACATTTACCCACCTTCTAGGCACATTTGGAAATTTTCATAAAACATAATTTTACCACTTATAGTAATTGAATATCAAAAATCAGAGAGATACATTTGACATCAATAAGTAAAATGTGGTTCAATAAGATGAAAATAATTTTTGGTGAATAGTAACTTTTGAATTTTATTTATCACAGTTAAAAGTAAATATGGTAATTAAGGGTAAAAATGATATTATAGTTAGCCTAAAACATTTCCAAATTATATTGGATAAGTTTATTTCAAGAAAATAAACCTTTGGAATAAAATATGATCCTTTAGATCCACTTGGATTCGATTAGGACATTTATTATATTTTATTTAAAGAAGGGTTAAAAGTGTTAAATTCAAAGTTTAATAACTATACCATTTTTAATATAGTTTTAAACATAATATAATTTAGACTATAAATATTAATTAGAAAGATAAAAATATTTCCCACATCATGGTATTTTATTTATAATTTTTAGACATTAAACAATTAAATTTATTTATGACACAATGATGATGTAGTAATTACCTTATTAATGAAATATTTAAATAATTGATATTATAAATATTAAAATAAATGTTAATTGATACTTTTGATGAATTAAATGAATTTTATAGGTTAATATAACATTTTAGGGATGATTCAATGAATTATATTTGAAGTAAAAAAGTTTTTATAACTTAAAAAAACCAAATACTAAATAATGTTAAAATTGACATAAATGAGTTTTTAAAACAAATACTATTTTATTTAATGACATAATATTTCTAAAAATATAAGGTTTGTCCAAAGGAATTATATAATGATATATATATCATTAATGAACCACTCGAGGTTCTCTTGGAATTTTTTAGTATGTTTATTAACCATGTATTATAATAATACAAGAAGACATGGTAAAAGTTAAACTATTTAACTGAGAGTTAAATCTAAAAGATAAGGTTAATATGGTGACCTAAACTTGTATAAAACCAATATGTTGAGAGGATTTCAACCCATCCCAACATTATCCTATAAATAAATAGATTTGGAGCTATTTGAAACTGAAAATTATTTTAGAATAAATTAATATTTCATGCTTTTCCTAAAGTTCCCCTCCCCTATCTTATAAAAGGGTACTTTCACTTCTCTTAAATTCACACCTCCAAAGCCATTTGGCTCGACCAACCCCTGCTTACTGAAAATCCATTTTTTTTGAATTTTGAAAAACACTTTTTGGCTAAGTGTGAACCCACGAGTACAAAATCACTTTGAGGCTAGGTGAGAACCAGCAAACCATCACAATGATCTATAGATGGGCTGGGAAAAGAACCCTATCTAGGACCAATCCCACCTGGAAAACACCCCCAAAACACAAGACCATCACTTTATGGATAAGTGTGAACCAAAAAAGTAAAATGAGATGCAAATCCCAAAATTAGACTCCCATCACTAGAACCAAACAACCCCATCACAAAATGCCATGAAACCTTTGAGCCTAACCAGTATGGGGTCATGCACGTAGGAACATTGTAATAAGGGTTGAGGAGGGATAATGAATAGTAGATCTGAAGAAAAAGCAGTAAGCCACACGGGAAAAAACAATGCCAGAGCAGGACCACATGCAATCTAGAACGTAGATTCCCACATGTAGAACCAACAAAGGAGGGCAGAGCCCTTTTGTTCAAATCAAAATGAAGAACCCGAAGAAGAGGTAATTATTTCATCACCTCTTTCAAATTTCTTTGCTTCTTCCACTTCCTCTTTATTTGTTGTTTCCATACCAAAATAATAACTCCAGTACCTTCTACATACTGTGATTTTATTATAAATATGGTATAACCATATTAATTATTCTATCCATCCTATGAATGACAAAGTCACCATACATGCATACGTACAACTTACCGTCTCCACGTTGTGGTGTAGTTTGTTATTCAACACTTCATTATTTAGATGGTTGTAATAATGAGTATAATTAAGGTAAATAATAAATATAAAATGTTAATGATAGTATATATATAATATTCCATACAATTACATATGATTTCACCATTAATAAAATTATATAATCTCTCATTCATACATACGGCTTACCGTCTCCAAGACACGATGAGATTCATTTCCATGTTCACAATTCAATGATGATTATAAATATATATATTATTAATAAGTATGTAATATATGACATAATAATGTTACTACAAATATATATATATATATATATATGTATATATATATATATGTATATATTTACATATACCTTATTCAATTACTTTCGTTCAATACGATATGAAAATGGAAGCGGCGTTTATGCATACGTACGACGTACCGTCTCCATAAACGGTATTTTCCATTTCATATATCAATATATTATACATACTTATATTCTAAATATATATGATCCATAAATAATTTTTTATATTTTGGAATCAATTAATTCATGATATAAGTTATACGATCAAGAATAACAAGTTAAAACACATATAATGAAGAAATCCATTACTACCTGCAATGTTATTTTAACATAGAAATTATTATTAAATGGGTATAATAAATCCATAAATGAATAAAGTATGATATCATAAATATGAATATGGTTCTGTTATAGTTTAATAACATACTACGATTATTATACAAGAGGTTAAATGTACCCTCAATCAATGGAAAGTACAAGGTAAGGGTTAATTCTTCAATCTCATTATTATCTGAGATTATTTATGTGTAAGTATTTATTGGGAAATTATTAACATCTATGTCCATGTTTCATAAAAATGTTTTAAAAATCAATATTTTAAGGTTTTTTTGAAGGGACTCTTTATCAAGATCAGAATTTTATATGTTTTGATAATTTATTTTTTAAAATATTTTTAATTAATGTCCATGTTTTAAAAATTATTTTAAGGATTTATTTATATGTACATGATTATTTAAAAATTTTAATTCCTTTCAAAAGTTTCAAAGTGGTATGGGAAAATTTTCTTCAAAAATATCTTTTAAATTTCTTCCATTATAAATGCGTTACTTTTAAATGATTTCACAAAAAGGTATATTTTTCTCAAAGAGTTTTACTGATCATTTTGAACTATGTCAACATCCTTTACTAGAGATTATTATTGATTGATGTTAATTTAGTATAATAAAATCTTACATATTGCATTGAATGAGTTATGATATGTTTGACTGTAGATGTGCTATTTTTATACCATTTGTGGTTTATGGTTAAAATATTGACATTTCATCTGCTAGTTTTAATAAGATTGTTTATGTTATGTTTCAACATCTTCATATGAGGAATGCATTGGACTTAGTAAGTGATGGTTGGAGCCTGCTATAGCTCTTCGATGCATTAGTAGGTCTCTTGAGATAAACTAGTGTCTTGGAACAAGGAATTTAAAAAATATTTATTTGTATTCTTGGCACGCGACCTTGACTATGTGGTTATGATGTCTAGTATTATCCATTCCCCCATTATGAAATTTGTTATTACATGTGATTATTCGACTAGTAGAATATACATGTGCATGTTTATATGGTAATGTTTGATATACTTTTTCCATATTATGTTCATGTTTATGTTTAAAAAGGCTGTTGTTTTTATTAAAAATCTTTCCTTAATAGTTTATAGCTTCTATTAAATTATTTACCCTTATTGAGAATCTGAGCTCACCCCTTTCTTATGTTTTATTTCCCTAGGATTACAAGAAATGTATTATGATTAATATGCAAGGTTATGCTAAGGTAATAATAGAATTCTACAAGTATTATTTATATTGTGTTTTATGTTAGAAAATTTAATGTACTATTCATGTATGTAATCTATTTTTCAAGGCTGTTAAAGTCATCAGTTATTCAATACTTGATTCCTTGTAATCATACCAATGTATTAAAATAATGCACTGGCTCTGGGTAACTGGGGTTGGGGCATTTCAGTTAGTATCAAATAAATTTAGAAACAAACATGGAAATAGATTTAGATAAACTATGATTTTGAAACATTACCCTAAGATAGACTTTGAGGATTAATATAGAATAAATTCATCGAATTTTGGTAATGTAAAGATTTTTTGAATTTTACAAGAAATACATCCCTTCTTGGATACAAATAGGTAGAGGTAGCTCTAGCACATATGTACCTAGGGGTAAAACCCAAAAACACCACTTTGAACTCGACTCAAATGAGAACTGGTGCACGAAAATGAGCCTCATTGCACTCTTGGTTATGAAACTCCCATGGGATATTATAAGGCCCATGCCTTAAACATTACTTAATCTTGAGTTACTTCAAGAATACAGGTTGAGGATCTTTTCAGGTTTAGAGTTTTAGAGAATTAGATCATAAAACATGCATTACATTCCACATTTAAACAAAGTGGTTACATAAAAGATAGTACTCATTTTTCCCATCAATGGAAAGATATTTAAAATAAAACGTGGATTTTTTCTTGACACTTCATTGACACTATCATCACATCATGTACCTTTCCCTTGACCTGTGAAAAACATTTCAAAAACTTGGGATGAGCACAAAAAGCTCAGTAAGGGATATAAAAGTATGAAGTGAAAACATTAGTCCATGTATGAAATCATACTTTACTCATAAAACATAAGCACATTAACATACCTCATCAAATAATGAATAAATCATAGAAATAAAAAGACATAAAGGTAACTTGAGGCATTCATAACATTCTTACGTAGGGAGTAACACTCTTGGTTACGTTTGGAATACCCATCACAGTATATTCCATAAATATCTTTGGAGAAACCTTAACGTTTAACTCCTTCACGTTACCCAATGCATTGGAGAGCTATATCGGGCTCACCCACCCTTATTTTATCATGGAACCACCCGTCTTCACAATAATTCCCAAGAACCATAACATAATCATATCACATAAAACATACATAAAGGAAACATAAAATTTCAACATTTCAATCACAAGATATCAATACAACACATTGATATAATAAAAACATTATGAAAACCATTTTCAATACCAAAATATAATAAAATTAAAACATGGTATTTATTTTTCTTTTAAAAAAAGGTATGGCTTGTAGAGGAAGTCGAAACTCAAATAATGGTCACGGCGGCAGAGAAGTCATTGTCGCCACATACTTACGACAAAAACATTCCCTTTTGTCGTTTAGTAAAACGCTTGTATAAAAAAGATTCCTTTTGGATAAACATAAAAGTAAAAGGGTTTTATACACTGTATAATAGAAGGTTGTGTATAAAACAAAATATGCCTCAATGAAAGGAGATTGAGATGAAGTCCCATACCTTGGGTTCGACTTGACTCGATCGTTCTTTAATGTCCTAAATAATAAACATGAGTTAATTTATACTTTCTTAAGAACCTTTTTCAAGTTCATTATTCCTTTTATATCACTTATTACAATGTTATGAACACTATGTAATTATTTATGTTAATAATGGTTGTTTTGTCGATCATTGGTACTTGAGTCAAAAATAAACTCTTTATAATTACAAGTTGTTCATGTGGTAAAATATTCATTATATCAGGAATTATATTCATGATATATATATAATATATATCATATATATCCAGTATATACATTCATTTATAATATTACATAATCATTTAGAGGTAAGAAATGAAATGCACTGTTCATGGAGATGGTAAACCGTACGTACGCATGAACACTACTTTCATTTCTATGTCATATTAATGAAATTAAAACTAAATGAAAGATATGTAAATATTAATTCAAGAATTATTATCATCATTTAGATGTAACATAAATCATATATATCCATTTTATATATGTACTTATAATATTACATTACATTTGGGGATAAGAAATGAAATGCACCATTCATGGAGACGGTAAGCCGTACGTATGCATTAACACAACTTTCATTTCTATCTCATACTTTAATTGAAAGAAATAATAATTATATAAAGTTATATTATAATTACAGTATAGCATAATATATAATAACTTAATCTCCATCCTTTATATGTCCCACATATGGCATTAACGAATCAAATCACTTTGAGGGGGCGGTAGTCCGCACTTCCTAAAATAAAGATATCGTGTTTACCCATAATAGAAACCATAAAGGTATGCCATAAATGAAAAATAAAGAAGATTAAGTAAAACATAAACATATTATATATCATATATAAATATATTGACATCTTAATGTCCACCTTTTAAGGTGTTATATGAGTGTTGAACAATCATCGTTTCGTGAGGCAAAAATTCGCCATCCACAGAAACAGTGTGTTCTTTAACCATTAGATGTAGGTGTGTGTAAGTGTAGCTCGAATCCTTCACATAAAAAAAAATCCTAGTATATTGAAGATACTGGTGTTGTTACAAAAGAAAGTAATAAAAAGTGTTTAGGGGGTTGGAGAAGCAAAATGAAACATAAGAACACAAGAGAAAACACTACCTTTAAAACAGGTATTTCTTTTTGATTTGAGCTCAAAGGCTTCCTTGGAAAGACTTCTTCCCAAAGTGAGGATTATATCAGTAATAGAGGGATGTGGAGAGACAAAATGATCAGGGGTTTTCTGAGCCAAAGGCTTTAGGGGTGTGGGTAATGTGGTAGAGGTGGGGGCCTTTTATAAGAGGAGAGGAGGGGCACTCTTGGAAAGTTAAGAAAAGATACATTATTATAAAATTATTTTCAGATAACAAAGGTCCAAAAATTATATAATTCGAGGATAAGGTGATAAGATTTCTAAATCCACCCATACAATAGGTTTTTGACATGTGTAGGTCTTATATTTTACATTATCTTTTACATTTATTTAAATCGTTAAATAATGAGGTAATGGCTGCATCACCATGGTGTCATAAATAATTTAATTTATCTAATGTCTAAAAATTATAAAAAAAATATAATGATATAGGAAATAGTTTTATCTTTCTAATTAATATTTATAGTAAAAAATATGACTTGTATAACCTCATTTAAAAATTGTTTAAGTAAAACAACTCATGTTTGTGACAATTTTATTTTAACTTTAAATAAAAAGTTATTTATGTCATTTTCCTACCAAAGTGGCTCCATGGAGTCCCCAAGTTGACCCATGGATTGTATTGGTCTGCCATGACACATCCAATAAGGTTAGGACATTTTTCTAGGTCATTTCATATTATTAAAACATTATTTTTACCTTAAACTACACTAATTACCTCTAACCGCGATTAAAAACTTAAAAGTTACTATTCACCAAAAAATTATTTTAATCTCATTGAACCTCATTTTACTTCCTAATGAAAACCATGTATGTTGGATTTTTGAAATTCAAAGCACAGCGGTGGTAAAATTTCATTTAAACGAAAAATCAGTTTTTTTAACTGCCACTTAGTGGTCTCACTATTCATCAAAAATTGAAGTTTTTCAGAAAAATACCAAAAATTCACCCTAAGATATATTTGATATTCCGAATTCAAAAATGATGTCTATTTTAAAAAATTCAAAACATATAAGTTTAATTAATTAATTTAATAATTAATTCCCGCTGTCAAAACAAATAGCATGTTTTTAAGAAACAATATGTATCAAAAGATTGACACTAGTTTAAGTTCAATTTCAAAGTGAAATTAATTCCAATGACCACAATTGTATTAAATGGTTAAAATATATTCTAATTGTACTTTAAAACCAATTCAAAATATAATCTAATCATATAAATAAATTATATTAAAAAGAGGATTTGAATTAAAATACAACATTTTTCACTATTCATTAAAAAATGAACATTATCGGAAAAATACCAAAAAATCACACAAAGTAAATTTTGATGTCTTGATTCTAAAGAAGAGTTTTATTTGGTCCAATAGAACGTATAAGAGTGACCAAAACTATATTTAAAGAGGGTTCGTCATCAAAAGGCGATAGTTCGACCTTTTAGTGAATATTAGAGTAATGCCAAAAATTGAATTCTTTTCTTATTTTAAGCCTTTATATTTTTCTGGATAAATGTAAAAACATTTAAAAAACATATATATTCATATTTTAGTTATTTATATTCATTCCTGCCAATACAACGACTAGGTGTCAAATACCATTTAAAATAATATTATTTTATTACTAGTGTGCAACGTAAGATTTCAAAGAAACTCTTTGTTGCGTATCGGGTACACTATCGAACATAGAAACCCCTTTAAAGTAAAATTAATATTTAATTTGTAAATATTAATAAATATGAAAATGATTTATTCTTTATTTACCTGGGATGTTACATCCTTCCCCCCTTTTGGGAATTGCGTCCTCGCAATTTTATTCACTTATCAAAATAAGTGGGGGTATTTATACCTCATAGCATTTTCAAATTTCCATGTTGCCTCTTCAACCATATAGTTTTTCCATAAAACCTTTACCTGGTGAATTACCTTATTCCGCAACACTTGCTCTCTATGGTTAAGAATCTGGAATGGTTGTTCTTCATAAGAGAGATTCTCTTCCAACTGAACTACCTCTGGGCTCAAAACATGAGATGTATCTTGCATATACTTTCTCAACATCGAAACATGAAAAAAATTGTGTACCTGAGATAAACTCAGAGGTAAAGCCACTCGGTATGCAACTGATCCAACTCTCTCCAGAATTTCATATGGTCCAATGAACCTTAGACTCAGCTTTCCTTTCTTACCGAATCACAACACACTTTTCCATGGTGAAACTTTGAGAAAAACATGATCACATACCTCGAAAGATATATCCTTCCTCCGGTTATCCTCATAACTATTCTACATTCTATGAGCTGTTCTCATGTGTTTCTGAATCAATTGAACTTTTACTACCATCTTTTTTACCAATTCTGGTCCCATCAGCTTCCTTTCACCCACTTCATCCCAAAAAGCTGGAGTTTGACACCGTTTACCATATAATGCTTCAAACGGAGCCATCTGTATACTGGAATGAAAATTGTTATTATAAGAAAGCTCAACCAAAGAAATATGTTGGTCCCAACTTCCCTAATAATCCATCGAACAAGCACGTAGAATATCCTCCAAAGTGTAAATCTTTCTTTCTGACTGTCCATTTGATTGAGGATGAAAAGCTGTACTAAAATTTAATTCAATACCCAACGACTTCTGAAGGCCTTTCCAAAAGTTAGAAGTGAACCTGAGATCACAGACAGATACAATGGAGAGAGTAAATCCATGAAACCGGACTATCTCTTTAGGATACAAACAGGAAAGTTGATCTAGAGAGAAATTATCTCAAATAGGAAGGAAATGAGCAGATTTAGTCAAGCGATCAATAATAACCCAGATTGCATAATTACCTCGAGATGTCTTCGGTAATCCCACAACAAAGTCCATGGATATATTTTCCCATTTCCACTCCAGCACTGATAAAGGATGAACCATCCATTTCGGTAACTACCGCTTTGCTTTAACCTGCTAACAAGTCAAAAACTTCACTGTAAAATCAGCAATATCTCTTTTCATTCCATCCCACCAGTAATACTCCCGCAGATCTCTGTACATCTTAGTACTGCCAGGATAAACTGAAAATGGAGAACTATGAGCTTCACATAAAAACTATCTATTTAACAATGAATCACAATCCACACACAATATCTTCCCAAATCTCAAAACACAATCATTATCAATGTTGAATTCAGGCAAGTTACCCTTCTGAACCAGCTCAACCTTTTTCTGCAACTCGCTGTCTTGCTTCTATGCTTGCTTAATTCTGTTTGATAGAGAAGATTTTACTGATACCTGAAACAAAACAGAAAGACATCCTGCACCAATAACTTCTATTCCAAAGTTCATCAAATCCTTAACCAAAGGATCACGTTCCAAACGCAACATTGTTAATGAAGCATTTATTTTTCTACTCAAAGCATCAGCCACTTTATTTTCTTTTCCCGGATGGTAATGAATTGTACAATAATAATCCTTGATTAATTCTATCCATCTCCTCTATCTCATGTTAAGTTCTTTCTGAGTGAATATATACTTTAAACTTTTGTGATTGGTATATATTTCACACTTTACTCCATAAAAATGACAGCTCCAAACTTTTAAAGCGAAAACAACAGTAGCTAATTCCAAATCTTGTGTAGAGTAATTTACCTCATCAGTTTTCAACTGACGTGAAGCATAAGTAATTACCTGATCATTCTGCATTAGGATGCAACCAAGTCCTTTCAATGAAGCATCACTGTAGATAACAAACTCCCCATTCCTAGAAGGTAGTGCCAAAACTGGAGCATTCACCAATCTTCTTTTCAGTTCCTGAGAACAATCATCACATTCTTTTTTCCAGATAAACTTAACACCCTTCCGAGTTAGCTTAGTCATTGGACTAGATAACCGTGAAAATTTTCAACAAACCTTTGGTAGTAACCAGACAAACCAAAAAAACTACGGATCTCGGTTACATTTGTGGGTCTTGGCCATTCTTCAAAAATCTTTGTTTTAGCAGGATCAACAATTATGCCATTTTTTGAAACAATGTGACCAAGGAAATAAATTTGTTGTAACCAAAACTCACACTTTCTATATTTTCCATACAGTTTCTTTTCTTTTAAGGTTTTCAAGATAACCCTTAAATGACTTTCATGCTCCTATTTACTTTTAGAAAACACCAAAATATCATCAATAACACAACCAAGATTTATCACCTGATTCATCTGATCCATCACTGCAACAAATTGTTCAGTTCCAATTCTGACCATCTCAAGATGCTGATTCGGGAGGTTATTTCTTTCTGTATGCCTTCCTAGCACTGCTTCCCTGTTTTCTCTGCGGAAAACCATTCTGAACAAACATGTCCTAGATTAAGCAACATGGTAATCTTCAAATGCTATATCATTTCAATTTGACCATAAAAAATATTTTTTGATAATCATTTAATAGAATTCTAACTCCTAAAGTTATCTAAACCAACCTCTGATACTAACTATAAGGCCCCAGCCTTAAAAATTACTTAATCTTGAGTTACTTCAAGAATACACATTAATGATCTTTTCATGTTTAGAGTTTTAGAGAATTAGATCATAAAACATGCCTTACATTCCACATTTAAACAAAGTGGTTACATAAAAGATAGTACTCATTTTTACCATCAACAGAAACATATTTATAATTAACCATGGATTATTTCTTGACACTTCATTGACACTATCATCACGTCATGTACCTTTCCTTTGACCTGTGAAAAACATTTCAAAAACTTGGGATGAGCATAAAAAGCTCCGTAAGGGATATAAAAGTATGAAGTGAAAACAATAGTCCATGTATGAAATCATACTATACTCATAAAACAAAAGCACGTTAACATAACTCATCAAATCATGAATAAATCATAGAAATCAAAAGACATAAAGGTAACTTGAGGCATTCATAACATTCTTATGTAGGGAGTTACCCTCTTGGTTACGTTTGGAATACCCATCACAGTATATTCCCTAAATCTCTTCGGAGAAACCTTAATGTTTAACTCCTTCGCGTTACCCAATGCATTGGAGAGCTATATCGGGCTCACCCACCCTTAGTTTATCAGGGGACCACCCGTCTTTACAATAATTCCCAAGAACCATAATAGAATCGTATCACATAAAACATACATAAAGGAAACATAACATTTCCACATTTCAATCAAAAGATATCAATACAACACATTGATATAATAAAAACATTATGAAAAACATATTCAATACCAAAATAAAAGAAAAGTAAAACATGGTATTTATTTTTCTTTAAAAAAAGGTATGGCTTGTAGAGGAAGTGGAAACTCAAATAATGGTCACAACGGCAGAGAAGTCGTTGTCGCCACATACGTATGACAAAAACATTCCCTTTTGTCATTTAGTAAAACTCTTGCCTAAAAAATATTCTTTTTGAATAAATGTAAAAGTCAAAGGGGTTTATACACCGTATAAAATAAGGTTGTTTATAAAATAAAATATGCCTCAATGAAAGGAGATTGAGACGAAGTCCCATACCTCAGGTCCGACTTGACTCGATCGTTATTTTACGTCCTGAATAATAAACTTGAGTTAATTTCTACTTGATGAAGAACCTTTTTCAAGTTCATTATTCCTTTTATATCACTTATTACCATGTTATGAACACTATGTAATTATTTAAGTTAATAATGGTCGTTTTTCAATCATTGGTACTTGAGTCAAAAATAAACTCTTTATAATTACAAGTTGTTCATGTGGTAAAATATCCATTATAACAAGAATTATATTCATGATGTAGATATCATATATATCATATATATCCATTATATACATGAATTTATAATATTACATAATCATTTAGAGGTTAGAAATGTAATGCACCATTCATGGAGACGGTAAGCCGTACGTACGCATGAACGCTACTTTCATTTCTATGTCATATTAATGGAATTAAAACTAAATGAGAGATATGTATATTTTAATTATAGAATTATATTCATCATTTAGATTTAACATAAATAATATATATCCATTATATATATGTACTTATAATAGTACATTACATTTGGGGATAAGAAATGAAATGCACCATTCATCGAGACGGTAAGCCGTACATACGCATGAACGCTACTTTCATTTCTATCTCATACTTTAATCGAAAGAAATAATAATTCTATAAAGTTATATTATAATTCCAGTATAACATCATAAATAATACCTTTAACTCCATCCTTTATACATCCCACATATGGCATTAACGAATCAAATCACTTTGAGGGTGCGGTAGTCCGCACTTCCTAAAATGAAGATATCACGTTTACCCATAATGTAAGCCATAAAGTTATTCCATAAATGAAAAATAAAGAAGCTTAAGTAAAAAATAAACATATTATATATCATATATAAATATAGTGACATCTTAATGTCCACCTTTGAAGGTGTTATATGAGTGTTGAACAATCATCGTTTAGTGAGGCAGAAATTCTCCATCCACAGAAACAGTATGTTCTTTAACCATTAGATGTAGGTGTGTGTAAGTTTAGCTTGAATAATTAACATAAAAACATCCTAGTATATTGACGATACTGGTTTTGTTACAAAATAAAGGAATAAAAAGAGTTTAGGGTGTTGGAGAAGAAAAATAAAACATAAGAATACAAGAGGAAACACTACCTTTAAAATGGGTATCTCTTTTTGATTTGAGCTCAAAGGCTTCCTTGGGAAGACTTATTCCAAAAGTGAGGCTTCTAGGAGTAAGAGAGGGGCGTGGAGAGAAAAAATGGTCAGGGGTTGGCCGAGCCAATGTCTTGAGGGGTGTGGGTAAGGTGGTAGAGTTGGGGGTCTTTTATAAGAGGAGAGGAGGGGCACTCTTGGAAAGTTAAGAAAAGATACATTATTATAAAATGATTTTCGGATAAAAAAGGTCCCAAAATTATATAATTAGAGGATAAGGTGGTAAGAGTTCGAAATGCACACATAAAATAGGTTTTTGACATGTGTAGGGATTATATTTTACATTATATTTTCATTTTGTTTAAATCGTTAAATAATGAGGTAATCGCTGCATCATCATGGTGTCATAAATAATTTAATTTATTTAATGTCTAAAAATTATAAAAAAAATATCATGATGTAGGAAATCCTTTTATATTTATAATGAATATTTATAGTAAAAAATATGACTTGTATAACCTCATTTAAAAATTGTTTAATAAAACAACACATGTTTGTGACATTTTTAGTTTAACTTTAAATAAAAAAGTTATTTATGTCATTTTCCTAACAAAGTGGCTCCATGGGGTCCCTAAGTTGACCCATGGATTTTCTTGGTCGGCCATGACACATCCAATAAGGGTAATACATGTGTCTAAGTCATTTCTTATTATTAAAACATTATTTTTATGTTAAACTACATTAATTACATCTAATCGCGATTAAAAACTTAAAAGATACTATTCACCAAAAAAATTATTTTAATCTCATTGAACCAAATTTTACTTCTTAATGAAAACCATGTATGTTGGTTTTTTGAAATTCAAAACATAGAGGTGGTAAAATTTCATTTAAATGAAAAATCAGTTTTTTAACTGCCACTTAGTGGTTTCACTATTCATCAAAAATTGAAGTTTTTCCGAAAAATACCAAAAATTCACCCTAAGCTATATTTGATATTCCGAATTCAAAAATGATGTATATTTTACAAAATTCAAAAAATATAAGTTTCATTAATTAATTTAATAATTAATTCCCGCTGTCAAAACCAATAGCGTGTTTTTAAGAAACAATATATATCAAAAGATTGACACTAGTTTAAGTCCAATTTCAAAGTGAAATTAATTCCAATGACCAAAATTGGATTAAATGGTAAAAATATATTATAATTGTACTTTAAAACAAATTCAAAATATAATCTAATAATATAAATAAATTATATTAAAAAGAGGGTTTGAATTAAAATACAACATTTTTCACAATTCATAAAAAATAAACTTTATCAGAAAAATACCAAAAATTTACACAAAGTAAATTTTGATGTCCCTATTATAAAGAAGAGTTTTATTTGGTCAAATATAATTTATAAGAGTGACCAAAACTATATTTAAATAGGGTTCTCCATCAAAAGGCGATAGTTCGACCTTTTAGGGAATATTAGAGTATCTATGCCAAAAATTGAATTCTTTTCTTATTTTAAGCCTTTATCTTTTATTGGACAAATGTAAAAACATTTAAAAAACATATATAATCATATTTTAGTTATTTATATTCATTACCACCAATACAACGGCTACGTGTAAACTACCATTTAAAATAATATTATTTTATTACTAGTGTGCAATGTAAGATTTCAAAGAAACTCTTTGTTACGTATCGGGTACGCTATCGATCATAAAAACCCCTTTAAATAAAATTAATATTTAATTCGTAAATATTAATGAATATGAAAATGCTTTATTATTTATTTACCTGAGATGTTACAGATATGCTTAGGATAATTCACATTTTCTTTACAAACTATTATGAAGGATCTATGAGTAAATATGTTTTCAAAGAAACCATTTTTATGATTATAATACTATATATGTGAAAATATTCTATTAATGTTGGGGATTTTTCTAGTTTTTGGATTATAAAATATGATATGATCTAACCTAGTACATGTATCCATTTAGAAATTGCACCTAGTAGAAGGAATGAGAACTCTAGAAATACGCATGATCCAAGGAATAAGAAGGGTTATATCTTTCATGGTATTAAGCCAACATTTAGAAAGAAAATAGTCACCCACATATTCTAATAATATAAAGAAATAGTATCATGTTTTAATAGGATAAGTAAATAATTCTATGAGTCATATGACTTTGAAGGAAAGCTAGATAAGAAGAGGATGGTAGAGAAAAATATGGATAAAGGGAATAAGTGAAAGAAGGATTTTCCCATATGTGATAACTGTAGAAATAATCACCCTGGGAAGTACTTGAAAGGAATGCGAGTTTGTTATAAGTGTGGAGAAAAAGGAAACCAAGTTCATGATTGCAAGGGTATGAAAAATGTTTTAAATGTACATTTTTTCATCTGCAAGGAGTTGGGACACTACACAAATCAGTGTCCCAATCATCAGAGTATACCCCAAATGATGCTATTGAATAATAATAAAGTTATGATACTACTACAGATGAAGATGAATTATTAGTGATATTATGTCGTTATTATATAATTGTTTCATTTTAATATTATATTAATGTTGTAAAAGTTATAAGAATTATAAAGTATATAAGGATTGTACTGCAGTACATTTTCATTAAGGATTTGATATTGTGTGGTTCCAAGAAAAGTGACTCAATAGATGGTTAAATGTTTTGGAAAATATATGGTTGATAGAAATATAAGCCTTAATATAGTTTTGATACTGAGGTAGTGATTTTGGAATAAGAGATAATTGAGTCGGATAAAGTATATTGGGTATTATTGACATCCTTGGAACTGATTAAAGGTTTGTTTATTACATCATTGTTGGAGTATTCAAAATTTTTGGATTTAAGGAGTATATCTAGTATTCTATAAGCAAAAAGGTAGAATGAATATATTCAATAAGGTTTTATGGTAATTCAGGGTGTAACCATGTTTTAAGAAAATACATGATGAAGGTATTCACATGTTATTACATGGAATAAAATATCTTCAATATGTTTACCATCCTTATAAATTTTGGATGGTGAGTTTAGACAAAAGTATTTTAGATAATTCTAAAGGTTGGAATGAATTAAGTTGGACATTGGATACTATTGTTTAAGGTTAAAAAATTTCTTAAGATTATTTTTGGATTGTTATAAAAAGGACAACCCAAAGGTCGGGCGACAACCTGTCGCGTCCGGTAAGGCCACGAGACTCAAACCCGCAACCGAAGGACGACAAGGCCGCATCACATACCACTAGCCTACATGATGTCCTAGTTTGTATAATGATTTTTTAAATGGTCTAATATATGAATTATAATTTAATTATTTTTGGAACCCTATACGATTAGGATAAATAGAATATATTTGAATTCTATTATCTTTTGGAGTGAAAGATGAGTTTGTGGTAGAAGTTCGTTGAAGGATGGAACTATACCTATAAAGTATTTTTTTACTCCTATTATATGAAGAAATTAATTCTTAAACTTTAGAGAAGGGATATTAAAACCAAAAATTTGTTATCCTAATACTTTATGTTTTGTTGAACTGATGATATTTAAATCATCATAGATTTATGGCTTTGAGGCCCTCAATATCCCATTTATTATTCATTTGTTTGAGATTGATGACCTCAATCACTCCCTATAAATATTTACATTTTTAATCCAATTATGTGTCTCATATTTGAATCAATATTCTTTTATTCTAGATCATAATTTGGTGGTGAATTTTTTATTTCCTTTTCCCTCTTATTAAGACTAAATTTTATTAACCCTATTTCCGATGTGGGTTTTCCACAAAGTTATTTTCTATTTTTAACCTTTTATTTTTGAAGAACAATTTCAAATTGAGAAGACGCAATTTATTGAAGGATGAGAGAATGTAACACCACAGGATTTCATAATACATTATCTCTTTAAAGTAATACAATAGCTTGCGCCACACGCAACACCACGTTCGAGCATACCATGACTTACCAAACTTGCTTTTTAAAAAGAAGTTATGAATAATATTAACTATATTTTGAATTTTATATAACCCATATAATCTTAACATCCATATTATGTGCTCTTTAGGCATAATATAAGAACAAATTCAATTTTTCAGATAAAAGAAGTATTTTAAAAAAAATGAAATTTTACTACCTTTTAATGGCGAACCGTTTTAAATCCAATATTTGACAATATTATATATTCAATTTGACAAAATAAACTTCTTATTTTGAAGAGAGACATAAAAATTTATTTTGGATAAATTTTTGGTATTTTTTTGATCACTTTCATTTTTTGATAAATAGTGAAAATACTAAATTTTACTTGAAAACAACTTTTTTAATCAAAATAATTTATATTTTAAATTATAAATTTGAATGGTTTTAAAGTATAATTAAATTATATTTTCATCATTTAATCCAATGTTGGTCATTGGAAGTAATTTTAAATTTATATTTGATATAAACACATATCAATCATTTGATCGTTTTTACTTCTTAAAAACCCGCTTTCTGGTTTTGACAATGGGAATTAATTTTAAATTAATTAATGAAAATTTTATTTTTTTAATTTGGTAAAATATATATAATTTTTAAATTCAGAATATCAAAATTATCTTAGGATAAAGTTTTTTGTATTTTTCTGAAAACATTCAATTTTGATGAATAGTAAAAATACTATATAAAACATAAAAACAACCTTTTTCATTTGAATAATTATTTTTAATTAACATTTATCATAAAGTAGACACATAATACGTATATTAGTACAATTTAAGCTATTGGAGTCATTTTATTATAATATGAGATATATGAAATTTTATTGAACCATTTTAACGTCTTTTACCCACCTTCTAGCCACATTTACCCACCTTCTAGTCACATTTGGAAATTGGCATAAAAAGTAATTTTACCACTTCTGTGAATTGAATTTCAAAAGTCCTAGAGACACAGTTGAAATTAGTAAGTAAAATGTGGTTCAATAAGATGAAAATAATTTTTAGTGAATAGTAACTTTTGAATTTTATTTACCATGATTAAAAGTAAATAGGGTAATTAAAGGTAAAAATGATATTATAATTATCCTAAAACATGTAATAATTATACTGGATTAGTGTACATCAACCAAAATCAACATTATAAATATAATATGATCCTTTTTATCCACTTGGATTAGATTAGGAAATTTATTATATTTTATTTAAAGAAGAGTTAAAAGTATTAAATTCAAAGTTTAATAACTAAACCATTTTAATATAGGTTTACACATAAGCAAAATTCGACTATAAATATTCATTAGAAATATAAAAATATTTCCTATATCATTTTATTTTATATATAATTTTTAGACAATAAATAATTAAATTTATGTATGACACAATGATGATGCAGTAATTACATTATTAATGAAATATTAAAATAATTCATATTATAAATATTAAAATAAATGTAAATTGAGTCATTTGACTCATTCCATAGATTTTATAGGTCAATATGACTTGTTAGGGTTGATTCAATTATTTTTTTATTAGTAAAGTTTTTATTAATTTCACAAGAAAACAAATACTAAATAGTGTCAAATTTGACATAAATGAGTTTTTAAAACAAATACTATTTTATTTAAAAATATAATATTCTTAAAAATATGAGGTTTAACTAAAGGAAATATATAATAATATATATATCATTATTGAACCACTTTAGGTTCTCTTGGAATTTTATAGTAAGTTCATTAAGCATGTATTATAATAATACAAGAAGACATGGTAAAAGTTAAACTATTTAACTAAGGGTTAAATCTAAAAGATAAGGTTAATATGGTACTATAAACTTGTATAAAACCTATTGGTTGATAGTATTTAGACCCATAACCACCTTATAATCTAAATAAATATATTTTGAGCAATTATAAATTGAAAATGATTTTAGAATAAATTAATATTTCAAGATTTTCCTAAAGTGCCCCTCACCTCTCTTATAAAAGGCTACTTCTCCTTCTCTTAAATTCACACCTAAAAAGCCATTTGTCCCGGAAAAACCCTACTAAAATCTTCTCCCAACTACCCTCAATTCATTATATGTGCCTCAATTAGATCATAAATCCAGTCTAAGGATCCCTTTTGTTCAAATCTAAAGGAAGAACCCGAAGAAGAGGTAATTATTTCATCACCTCTTTCAAAGTTCTTTTTTTCTTCCACTTTCTCTTTCTTTGTTTTTTCCATACCAAAATAATAACACAAGTACCTTATAATTACTGTGATTTTATTATAAATATGTTAAATCCATATTCATTATTATATCTATCCTATGAATGACAAAGTCACCATACGTGCCTACGTACGACGTACCGTCTCCACGTCGTGGTGTAGTTTGTTATTCAACACTTCATTATTTGGATACATATAATAATGATTATAATTGATGTATAAAATAAATATAACATGTTAGTGATTATATATATAGTATTCTATCCAATTATATATGATTTCACCATCAATATAATGATATCATCGCTCGTGCATATGTACGACTTACCATCTCCACGACGTGGTGAGATTCATTTCCACGTTCATCATTCAAAGATGATTATAAATATATATATTATTTATAAGTATGTAATATATGAAATAATAATTCTACTCTAAGTATATATATATATATATTTATTTACATATATCTCATTCACTTACTTTTGTTCAATATGATATGAAAACAGAAACAACGTTTATGAGTACGTATAACCTACCATCTCCATAAACAGTGTTTTACAATTCATATATCAATATATTATACATACTTATATTAGAAATATATATGATAAATAAATAATGTTTGATATTTTGGAATCAATTAAATCCTGATATAAGTTATACGATCAAGAATAACAAGTTAAAACACGTATGATGAAGAAAGTGATTATTACCTGAAATGTTATCTTAACATAGAAATTATTATTAAATGGGTCGTATAAATACATAAATTAATCAAGAATGATATCATAAATATGAATATGGTTCTGTTATAATTTTATAACATACTATGGTCATTATACAGAAGGTTAAACATACCCTCAACCAAAGGAAAGCGCAAGGTAAGGGTTAATTCCTCAATCTCATCATTATCTGAGATTGTTTATGTGTAAGTATTTATTGGGAAATTTTTATCATCCATGTCCATGTTTCAAAAAAAATGTTTTCAAAATTACTAATTTAAGGGTTTTTTAAGGTACTCTTTATCAAGATCATCTTTTAAATGACTTGATGATTTATTTTTCAAAATCTTTTTAATTAATGTCCATGTTTAAAAAATGATTTTAAAGATTTATTTATATGGACATGATTGTTTTAAAATGTTAATTACTTTAAAAAGTTTTTAAGTGGTATGGGAAACTTTTATTCAAAAATATCTTTTAGATGAATTCCTTTATAAATGCGTGACTTTTAAATGATTTCACAAAAAGGGATATTTCTCTCAAGGATTTTTACTAATCATTTTCTACTATGTCAACATTATTTACTAGATATTATTCTTGATTTAGGTTGATTTATTATAATACAATATTCCATATTGTATTGAATGAGTTGTGATATGTTTGACTATGGATGTGATATTTTTATACCATTCATGGTTTATGGTTAAAGCATTGACATTTCATATGATTGTTTTTATACGAATCTTTATCTTATGTTTCAAAATTTCTATATGAGGAATGCATTGGACTTAGTAAGTAATGGGTGGAGCCCGCTATAGCTCCTTGATGCATCGATAGGTCTCATGAGACAAAATAGTGTCTTGGCACAAGGCCTTGACAAAATTTTTATTTATAGTCTTGGCACAAGGCCTTGACTATGTTGTTATGATGTCCATCATTTTGCATTCTCTCATTATGAAATTAGTTATTACATGTGATTATTCGACTATTAGAATATCCATGTTCATGTTTACATAGTAATTTTGATTTATTTTTTCCATATTATGTTCAAGTTTAGGTTTAAAAAGGTTATTGTTTTTATTACACATCTTTCCTTAAAAGTTTATAGCTTCTATAAATTATTTACCCATACTGAGAATATGAGATCACCCCTTTCTTATGTTTTATTTTTACAGGATTCCAAGAAGTGTATTATGATTAATATATAGGGTTTTTATAAAGTAATAATGGGGTTCTCAAAGTATTATTTATGATGTATTGTATGTTATAAAGTGTAATGTAACGTTCATGTATGTAATCTATTTTTTGAGACTACTAAACTGATCAGTCCTTTAGGACTTGATTCCTTGTAATCATGCCAATGTATTAAAATAATGCACTGGCTCTAAGTAACTGGGTCGGGGAATTAAAATGTGGATATCCATGAACCCATCAAGGTTATAATAGTGAGATGTTTTATTATTTTGGAGGCCTAGAATGAAGTTATGGACAATGGTATAAATAACACATACCATTTACTATCATTTTTTGTTTGGTCACTCTTTTTAATAACAGAGGTTATAAAAAATAGAGGACCATGTGTTCTTATATTTGGAATCCTATTCCTTGATAATAAAAAAATACTAGGGTATTATCCCTCACGGACTAGGGTACTAGGTCTATTAAAATGCACTAATAAATGATATTGGAATCAATAGATATGGTTACTATAACCATGGTGTCATCTGTAGAGGATGAAATATTTTTGATAGGTCAGGTAAGTTATAAAAAAGTATTGTGTGTATTAAAAGATCATAAACTCCCTTACAAAAAAAATAATGTGATATTAATTGTGATAGTTAATTATGAGTTCTTTAAAACATTAGGATGGTTGATTCAAAAATTGATTCAGCTATATTGTAGAAATTATTATGGGCCACAACTTTGGTGCACTAGTAATTTTATTATTAGTTCATGTAATTTTGAAATGAAATGTGTAATCATTTGAAAATTTCCCAAAATAAGAAGGATAATAATCAGGAAGAAACTACTATATCATAAAAATTAGGAAATTAGCCTTCTTTATAATTTATTATTTTCATAGTTTGATTCAAACTGATTGTATAGAAATTATTTGAGATGATTCCTTGGGGATCCATCACATTAAACCACCGTGAATTATCTTTATAATTATTTATCATTTAATTAAATAAATTATCTGGTGTAATGTTTTCCCAAGTTATAACCAGTCATAACAAACATGGTTATACCTCCATTAAAAGGCACATTATTGTTATGATGACCTAAACAAAAACAATGTTTAGTTGTTGTTACTTGTTTTTAAATTTTTTATAGAGTCACAGTTTTACCTCAGTCATGTTGAAGGCATGGATGTTTATTCTATCCCTTTAGAGTATGGTTTTTGGATTGTGACTCAAGGTTTGGAAAAGACATGTGTTTGGGTTTTTTTTCCTTAAGGGATATAAGAGGCATTGTTTAGAGAGTTATTAATCTCATTATAAATTGGGGAATATTTTTTCTATACCACATCTATTGAGTTATAAATAGGTGTAATGAGTAGATGTAGGATCATTATGAACAAATGTAATATAAAAATATTTATGCTATCTCAATAACATTGTTTTTCATACACTCTTAATAAAGCAACTATATTTTTTATGATTAAATTGTATATTATAATTATCAACCAAATTATTGAGATTATTTTAATAATTTATTCATGTACATTAACCACCTACTATATAATTTATACCATCTCATTACTATAACCTTCAACTTATTTTTATAACCTTATTGGAACTAACAATCTCTAATTTCTTCACAATATCTTCTACTGTATTCTTCATTAGAGGTATCTTCTTCTCCCTTAATTTCATTCAATGGTATCTAAATATAAATACTCTAGGATATTTTTATTGAACATATTTAACTTCCAAAATCATGGGAAAATATTAAGTGATATGAACCTTTTATTCATATCACTATCACTCTTCACTAAACCAAATAATGAAAATTTTCAACATGTCACATTATTATTATATAACATGTTTCCAAACATTGTATTTTTTTAGGGATGTATCCACCAATTTTTCCATCCCATTATTCTAGTTAGACTTAAATTTTATTTCTTTTAAAAAAATATTACATTATATGGGCGTTACAACTAATGGACCAATAAGGACTATAACTACTCAATCATCATCCCAAACCAATCTTCTAAAAAATAAGAGTAATTTTCTAAAACTTATCGCTATGAATTCCTTTTCACCTCTTTATAATCAAATACAACACTAAGATACTCTACAAATATTCCTCTTTATTATATATATATACGATATTTTATCTTCCCACACCTTAACAGTCATCCCATTGAATATAGAATTTATAGGGTAAAATAGATTTTGAATAGCCTTCATTTGAGTTATTTTATTAAATTTTCTCAACTTGTATTGAGAATAAGAATTTTTAAATATTTTTCCATCAGTTTTATGAATCATTGGTGACCATTTTCTCTATTAAATAAATCTATGTGAGTCACATTTAAAAGAATATGCTTCTCTTTCTTTCAACATTCTCCCACATCACGATATGAAGTAAAATGATTAAATTTTATTTTTTTTATTAATTATTATCTCTATTAATTTCTATTTGAATGATCAATTTTATATCTCATATGAAATACTATTATTTATGAGTAATTAAAATTTTATCTCATGATTAGTGAGTATATACATTACTTCCTAATTAATTATGATAATATTAACTTCATTTTATCTGAATTGTTTCCTATATAATTCAATGACATTGGATTAATTCTCAATTATAATATTTTATTTATCTTGATTACGAATAGATATTACACATTAATTATTTTTCATTATGAAATTCATTTTATATTCATAAAAATCTTTATCACTATTTGATGAAACCTCTAATTTCTTTATTGAGTAATATTCATTACATGAAATCTTTAAAACTGTTATTTTATTGAATATATTCTCATATCCATCACATGTGGATGAAACTCACTATCATTCATGGAAGGATAACTCCTCCTATTGTAAAACAATATTTCATTCATAAATAAATTGATGACAACATCAATCTTATAAAATTATTGGAATGAATCCTTGAAACATCATGAGAGGAACCATCTTCATATTTACATTTATCTTCTTCATAATTTTGGAATATTTACAATATGATGCCTAATACACCCACAACTAAAATAATTTATTGATAATATATAATCAAATTTACTTTTTACTCATTATAGAGTTTATAAGATGAGTAAAATCATTTTATCAATCTTCATATTGATAAAAAATCTAAATATAAACATACAACATTATCATAATCTTTATAGATAATTTTATATATGAAATTTCTGTTATTCATAGTATTAGCTGTTATTTCCATCCTAGACGAACTCTTCTATATTATAATTAATCATTTTCTCATCATGTATACATCTAAGATGTTGTGTAATTCATCTAAAGTAAGTGTTTCAGGATCAATATCCTCAATTAAAAAATAATTGGCATTAACCATGTCTTTATAGATACAATGTAACTTAATGATATTTTCTTACTTATTTTTGTTAAATAAATAATTTCATTCTCAATATGCAACACCACATTAAAATAAAATTGTGATATATTATATTTCCATTAAAACATATCCATTGAAATATGCGATATGTATAAAAGTAACTGAATCATAATGTGTATACATATAAATATATTTAAAGGAAATATTATAAAAAGTTATTAAGTTAATTTTGTGCATAGAAATATTTTTTTACTAAAATTAATACTTTTATATTATTCTTTTAATTAAATAAAAATATTTATATAATTTTATATATGATAATGTTAATAAAACATAATATATATTGATTAATTATAGTTTTATTATCATTGTATGGAATTTATGTATAAGGAAATCTAGTATTATAAAACACTATTTTCCTATAAAATAATTTTTCATTATATTTCATATTTATATTGAAATGATATATTCCAAGATTTGAGATTATGACTTTTAAAAAATAGAAATAATCTCTATATTAATCTTGAAAATATTATAATATGATAAAATTTTGTGTTTTTTATAAAAAACATATATTTTTTAGTTGAGTAGTGCAAGATTCCATTTAACAATTATAATGAATTTTATGAAATTATTTATATATAAGTATAAAATGATAATTTATGAGAAAAATTTCAAAAAAAATTGTTTTTTATAATATATATTTAAAATTAAAAATAAATATTTTAATTTACTTAAATACTTTTGATATTTGGAACATAAGTTGCACTTGGAAATATTTTAATACAATATACATTTATTATTTTTAAATTTATATCTACCACTTCTCAAAATTTAATTTAATTAAATTCATTAAAAATTTGGAATTAGAATTTTTATAAAATTTAATTAGTGTCATTTTTTTATAATAGAAAAATATTTACTTATTTAAAAAGCTGTTACCATGGTAAAAGAAAAAAGGGTAAAAATGGTTTACCAAAGAGGTAAAAGGAAAAATATGTTAAAAAATGATTTTAGTTGAGTGGTAGGGGTTTTTATTTATCAAAACACATCTAATATATCATATTTTTGATTTTTTATTCTTCTAGAAATATGAACCATGTTCTCTCTTTATATTAATATTAAATATTTACAAAAAATATAATTTTTACCACTTCATAAAGGGTCTTCTACGCACCCCATCAAGATGAATACCAATTTTCAGTTTATATCAGAAAGTCATACCTCTTTATTTACACTATAATCCTAATTCACTTTCGTAATCTTATGGATACAGTAATATTTATTAATTCCTCCCTTCCTATAGAATCCTCTATGGGAATATCAGTGTTCTCAATGTAACTACTCTCTTTTCCCTAATATTTTTTCAATTCAATCATTCCTGTTAAAACAAATTATTCCCAATCTAATAATATTATTTAACTATTTATGGTACTATAAATGATTTTATATTTTGGGAATAAATATTAACCTCCTCTAACCTTTCCAATTATGGAAAAAAATTTGTGAATATTTGTGGAATACCATATATAAGAAGCATTATTTTTCAATTTACTTCACCAAATTACATGGTTGTTACTAATGCTTGATTTGATAAAAAATATGATATTTATAATATGATATTATTCTAAAAAAATATATCGTATTATAAATTTCTCCTATTATATGGAATATCAAATCATAATTCATGGAAACATGTTAAATGACACCTCAACAAAACACCATATTCTATTTTAAATAATAACTTTTTTAATACCCACATATTATATATATATTTCATTTAATTAATTTTCATGAATTTTATATCAATACTTACACGCCACCTGAATTCTATATTAACCAAAATATAGTAAACTTCACTAACTTATCCTTTTAATTAGAATGAATGAATAGTAATGTCCATATAATAAAATATATTAATAAAGGTTTAAAATAGTGAAAATGTATATATTAATTCAAATTAAATAAGTAATAAATTTTTAGTAAAGTTATTTTATGATTCAAAAATATATTTTCCTCAAAAATGGTTTTTGGTGCATTTTTTCATGTGAACATTACAATTAATTTCAAAAATATTTAGAAATTTTATTTGAGGAAATTAAAATAATTTTTGAAATAATATTCTCAATATTATCTTAGGGTGAAATTTTAGTATTTTCCTTAAATGAATTATTTTTCTCTTAGTAGTGAAAAATAAATATTTTTTGTAAAAAATATCATTTTTTTAGTAAAACTACAAATATGTTTTTAATTTAATATTAATGTAGCAGAAGTATACTTTAATTATATATAATATATTTAATTACTTAGATACTATCAATATAATTAATTTTTGTATAATTTTGGGCTGAAAAACATTTTCATAAAAAAAATCTTATACCCAATGTGTTATTATCTTAATAAATTACAATAATATATTGTGATTAATAGTTTTAATGAGGTTTAGAGATTATATTTTCAATCATATATTTTAATATTCATTTTATGGTTTTGAAAAGTAATTTAACATCCCCATATATGAAATATCCAATCCTGTGCTAAAATCCTATACATTACATTTATGGAATTGATATTAAGGAAGGTTACCCAATTTTCCCCATTCAAAACTTACCAAAACTATTTTAATTATTATATAACTTACATACCTAAGCACATTTTAGGGTTAAAGTTTTAAATAATTAATAAAAACTCTTACATAAATAATTCCCATGAACTCAAGGGAGTATTTATCTCACAATTCCAAACTTTTCATATTCAAAATTAAGTCTGAAAAAACTCTCACAAATATCATCAAATTAGAAATATTTATAGACACAAACCATTTAATTATCATTATTCATAACCTTGGTAATAGGAAAAAAAATAAAAGTGATCCCAAATTCTCAATAAGGGTAAACATAATCATTAAAAATTGAATGTAATAATTGAGCATAGAAATAGTATAAGGGTATGTCAACATAATAAAAGTACATGAGTATAACATAAAGAAAATCATACCTAACAAGTCTTGGATCATAAATCATGAAACATTTTATAAATATTTATCAAATTCAGGAGATACAAAATTTAATAATCATGAGGCATTTAATTTCAATCTTAATCAATGGAATAATTAAAACACCATAACTTGCACAAATAAACCATGTGGGTAAATTTGAGACATTATTTCTAAATAAATCTTACAATAAATCTTAAAAATGTAATAAACATATATTTTCCTTCCATATATAGTGAATTGGGTTAATATTATATACATACTCATCCCTAGTTCATCATTGAACCACCCATCCTTGTTTTTTCATGGAGACGCCCTTCCTTGGTTAATGACATAAACACTCATTTTAGGTTTACAATGAAACCACCATTCAACATGAATAATTATAAATAACAATAAAATTATAATAAAATTTGGAACTTCACATTTCATCATAAAACTCATAAACAAACCACTATTCCTTTCATAATACGATTTACCCATAGAATATAAATGGGTTTTCTGAAAATCTCATCGAAACAATCATAATCAATCCCGGGAAAGAATAATGTAGATATAATTTCAATATATTCTAGTGGAGAATAATTAACATCAAGGGTTATTAATGTTTATGAATAAAAATACCATAAAAAATATCATTAAAAATATTATTAAGAAAAATAACCTTTTCTCTTTGAGTAACATCAATTGATGTCATGAGAGATGAAAAATGATTTTGAGAGATCACTTGGAACATTTCTTGTGAAAAATATCCTCTAAATTTTTGAAGCAATTATTTAATATCTAAAACTTTATCAAACATTAAATAAATAAGATTCTTTTCAAAAAAACTTTCATAAATAAAATTTAAGCTCTAAAATCATTGAGTGGTCATAATAGTGGGAAAGTCCGTTCATGTTGTAAATATAAAAAATAAAAATTCTTTCCAAATTTCTTAAAGGGATTAAAATTGACCCATTTGGAAATTTTCTTAAAAACTATTTTTTAAAAACATTTAAAAAATGTAAAAATAAGGAAATAAACTTTAGGAAACCATTTATGTTTAGAATAGTACAATTTTAAACCATTTTAAAAGAAATTGATATGAAAGAGAAAGATTCCTACTCAAAAATAAAGATACAATATTAGTAACATTTTAAGCATATATATTGATATTTCATAAATAAATAATATAGGAAATGGAAGTTAAAAAACTTAATTACATTCATAACCATAATAGAATAAAAGAGTCTCAACAAAGGGATATTGAGATGAAGTCCATTACTACTTCGGTAATCCCTGGATACAAACTCATGAAAGGGAGAAACTCATATTGATTATTAAATCATGATAATTTTCATGTAATAAATAATAAAATACATTAATGTGATGTATATACACTACAAAATAAAAACAAGTGGTGAAAATTAAAAATGTCTCAGAGAAGTAAAAGTGAGATGAGAAACCCTTACCCCGAGTCCAGAATATTTATATATGTCCTTTAACACATGCATAATAAATTTATATAAATTATTTTATTCATTAAGAACCATTTCTAGGAGAAATATAATATAATTAAATCATTTATTTTATTTTTTCTTGAGGACACATTTAAATATTTAATAATTTAAGTCCATGTCGGGTGTTTTGAGAACTTTCAGTCCAAAATTTCAAAATTCCTTTGGTGTGTTGACTATTGTCAATGGTGTAAATGCTCTATAATATCCAAAATAATAATATTTAAATAATAATATTTTTTATACATCATTCATAATTTTAAAACTAATCAAAAAATATTGTTATGAAAAATTAACTATGACACATTCATGGAGAAGGCATGTTGTACGTACACATGAGTAAGATTTACATTTTTAAATGATCATTATTTAATGAAGGTAATAATTATTTTAACATACATAATTGATCATAATATCATAAATATAACTCTATATACTTATATATATATATATATATCATCCACGTGATTTTTTTATGAAAAAGTGAATAAAATATATTGTGGATGTGGTAGTCAACACGTACACATAAACAATACAATCATTTTTAGCGAGTGAAAGGTAATAAGGAATATAATATATTATAATTTTAGAGTGATAAATATGTCATAAATATAATTATTATTTCATATATATCACATAAATTCATGAAGAGTATACTTATTACCATCCATATAAATAATTACTAAAAAATGCATCGCATCGCTTCGTGAGGCGGTAGTCTGCATAGACATGAGCAACGTTATCATATCCCCCAAATAATATAATTTAAGAGAATATATGTGATATCATAATACCCTGAGTGATATTATGTTACAAATATCATACATAAAATTTAAATCCATTATTTTTTACATCCATGAGAGGTGATTATGGAATTGAATTTCATCGATCTACGAGGCGTTAATCTTCCATACACATGAACGATGGTTTCATTTCCCACATGATGGAAGATGATAAATATTTTTTTTAAAATAAAATAATTACACCCATCTCAGTATATGGGAGATATTTTTATTATAATTTTATCATAATTGATGAATATTCTAAGGAGGTGGAGGAATAAATAAAATAAAAACACTCAGTTAAGCCTGATAACTCTTCTTTAGACAACCTCCTTATGTTAGCACCAAAAGCCTTCATTAGATGGATTTATAATAAGAAAATGCTTCTAGTATGTGGTTAAGTAATTAATGAATATTTTTAAGGTATTTTCTAAGATATAAGTCTTTTATGGTGTGATGTGGAGAGAATAGTGGGTTGTATTTTATAAGGGAGTTGAGCAGAAGACTTGTAATTTTTGAAATGAAAAAGTTATACCATGTTTTTCACATGAAAATGGACTAAAAATTAAAAATTATCAAGACTTAGAAAATATAATATAGAAATATTTCATTCCAATATATTTCAGACCTGTTCTTCATGTCTTTTGAACCCTTATCAATATTATTTAACCCCTGGTGCATCCATTTTTACCGTAATAATGATAAAATATATTTATTGTTTTCAATATTAATTATAGAAAAACATTAAGTTGAATTTATTAAATAATATAAATAATTATGATTCCAAATATTGAATAAATTTTACCAAAATTAATTAACATAATTATAAGAATTTAATTTTAAATCAATCCAATAGGCATGACAAAAAAATAGGGTTTTCAACAAGTGTATTTTTATAGAAAAAAAAAGATTTTATATTATCCCTATGACACGTATTAACACATATATTAATTTTAATTCATATTAAAATATATATAATATAAAAAATAATTTGAATCTTTCCACATTATGGGTTATTTTAATTAATTAAAATGGAGATACATTATGCACTTTAAAAACTTTTCATAAAAATCTCGTTTTGCACCAAAAAATAAACTTATAATAAAATAAAAAATAAGGATTATTCAAAGGTAATTTGGTGGAATAAAGATTAAAAAATAATACTTTTGTTACGTAGAATCATATTAAAAACATAATGGTACTTTTAAAAAACTTATTTTTTTGAAAAGAAATTACTTTTTTAAAAAAATATGTATTTTTCACTATTCATAGAAAAATAAATATTTTAAGGAAAATTAAAAAATTTCAACCTATAATAATTTTTATATGATGTTTTCAAAAATGAATTAAATTTTATCAAATAAATTTTCAAATATATCTAAAAATTAATTATAATATTTTCTAAAAAAAATCAATAATTTTTTTTTATTAAAACAAATTTTGATGTTTAAAAAAACATTAATAAAAGTAAATTAATTAATTACTAAAAATTTATCATTAAATTGGAGTATGGAAGGTAGATATGTTTCATTATTTAGTAAATATTTTTCATACCTACAAATTTAATATCTATTTTATATTGTTCATATTAAGAATAATATTATTTCATAGTTCCATTAGTATGATTGTTTCATGTCTTGTATGCTATCAAGTATTGTTTATTTTTGAAAATATCGGGGAGTTATATTCTCACCCATTTAATAAATCTCTTCCCCTAAATTTTAACATTATATTGGTTATTAAAGGTTTGAAATTTTAAAATACATTTTTTGATGTCCCATGTTGTCACGACCCGTCCCTCGGGGATCGTGATGCGACTACCCCATGCCCGCCTCCTAAAGGCGAGAGGCTAGAGACTAGCACCAAAGGCATTAACCTACAAGTGGGAGGAATTTTTATAGTACCTGTACACATGCACACTCATAACCCCAACCCACCAAGTTGAAAGGAAAACATGTATGCCACTAAGACAACCACTGAGAGTATATAATACAAGCTAGAAATAAGGGGCCAAAATACAAGCCCAACAAAAACAAGATGAAAGTAAGAAAGTAAAAAGGTCTCTAAAAAATATGTCCGTAGAAAACCCTACCTGAAGGTTAGGTCAAGAGTATTTGTAAGAAGCTGTAAGAGTACGCCTCGTCTTTCTAAACTCACTTGGTGCTGCCTAGTCCTGTGCCACCAAGGACTCCGTTAAGACGCCAATCGTCTATATAAGACACGACACGTGCATGCAAAGTCTGTGCAGGGTTGAGTAACACAATACTCAGTAGGGATCCCAAACCACAATTAAAATACTACAAATGAAATCACACACGAAGTAATGGACAACTCACATAGGTATAACCAAAAGTATAGAAAGAAATATTATTAGTCGTAATGATGAATTATCTTGTACTGCTAAGGGACGCATCCCAAATGAGTCACTAAGGTCTACTCGTCTGTCAGGCCACTGAGGTCTACTCGGATACTGCTCATCTTTCAGGCCACTGAGATCCACTCAGCTACTGCTCGTCTATCGGGCCACTAAGGTACACTCGGCTACGACTCTTCTACCAGGCCACTGAGCTCCTATCGGCTACTTAGCCACTAAGGTATGCTAATCTATTGGGCCACTAAGGTCCGCTCGGCTACCAGATCACTAAGCTCCGCTTGTCACTTCCTTCTCATAACATATAGACACATGATTTCTACCCATATCGTACATGATTCCTAGAGAATATACTCCCTAATCCACTAGTCATAACTCAACATCCACAAAAACTCACTTAGAGCATGTAAAAAGAATTGTCTAATCGCAAGGGTCCCAAAACCGCAAACAGCTCATCAATAATACATACAATTTGAAAGTTATGACCGTTTTACTAAAAGGAGGTCAGTCGGGTCTGGGTCCGGTCTGTCTGAACTGACACAACCCGGCCCAAGTCAAAACTGACTCGGATTCAAGCCAATCCACTGGGTCTAGGCCGGACCGGTTGGGTCGTGGGTCCAACTTGTTGTGCCACTCAGGGTGGCCCACCTCCTCCTGCCTGGACCACTGTGAGCAACCTGACCTACTCTGGATGACATTCAGTAGGCGAGACGCATCTTCCAAACACCCCATGGGTCAACACATGGTCCTCCACCACCGTAGTCCAGATAGACCACTACCTTCCAGCTGCATGCTGTGGCATGGCCGCTGCGTCTGTGTGCAGCACCGCCGACTTGATCCACCACCCAAGAACAGATGCCACATGTCTTTTCTACCACCATAGTGCACACCACCTCCTGCACGTGGCCACTGCCTCATGTCACCTCTCACACGCGGCCGCCACCAGTCGTCGCCGATGCCATTGTGTCCACAATATCTTACGTGGGCCACCGGGTCCGCTCTGGTTGACTTTTTTCTTATTTGTGAGCATATTTGGGATCCACAGGTTGATGTTATCCCTACTAGAACCTCAATGTTGTATTTTCATTTATCTCTAGGTTCAGTTACAAATAACACAAGAATTCCCATGGCGGAGGGATCTGAGCCTTGTTTGTGTTGGCCCGAACCCTATGTGTTAGAATTAAAAAACAAGTTGGGTGGAGGTTTTATGAATTCTAACATAGATAATCCCCAAATAAAATCCCTGAGATCAAAACCCTACTGAAAAGCACACACAATCCATGAATCATTTAATTCATTGAATTATTTAGGTTCATCATGAATATTGAAAAATGGGAAATAAAAATTATTCAAAAGACACCTTACCTCGAAGTCAGACTATTCATTGGCAAGGATCACACCACTACATTCATCACTCCACAATCCATCATTGGTGGACGTTCATTAATCATCACTTTCCAACACTAAATCTACAAGGGTTTAGAGAAATTATCCAACATGCCAACGATTGGTCTTCAGTCAATCCATTAAAGATAGAAAATGTGTTTCAACATTTCAGTTACTTTGCGTTGCAACGTCATTATGCTGTTTCATAAATGAAGCAAAATTTCAGTTATGATCGAGTTACAATGCCGTTACATTGTAATGAATTCAAAATAAACTTTGATAATAATTTTTTTACCTTAAGAAATTATTTTAATAAAATATCTTAAAAAGTCCAAAAACTAACTTTTTCCCTCAACCCACGCCGGATGATGTTAAGTAGTTAGGTTAAGTCACTATTTCAGATGCAACGATGCCCTTATATTTTAATCCGAGAACCCATTTAGATGTCTCTAAAACCATGCACGTGCTCTCTTTTAAATAAACTTAAAAAAAGTTTGAACAATTGTTCCAGCCTCACCGGTTCACAGAATCATGTGCCGTCTAAGCACCTTATTTTGAAATAATCCCATATAATTTAAAAAAAATTACATGGAATTTTGGGACATTACACACATTATTAAAATGTATATTAAAACTTTCTCTTGATAAGAGAGATAAGAAAGTACGGAGATTATCTTGATTAACACATACTAGGATTCCAAATAGAAGAACATTGGTGGTTAGTGAAGATATTGAAATTCTAATTTTTTTTTTCTATTTTTGAAATAATTTTTGATAATGACATAGATCATTGATCATAATAATGTGAGTGATAATTTGAAATACAACATTAACAAATCCATAATTGAAAGAGGCGCGAACATGGCCATTTTTTATAATAAATTTACGTAATATGATAAAATTTTAAATTTCAATATCATTTTCTCATGATTGAGTAATTCATTACCATATAAGAAAATATAGAAATATACTTACTTGATATGTTTAATTTCACCCATTTCATCATTTTTCCCCACAATCTCACATTTTTCTCTAAATGATGAGTATTCAAGTTGAATTTATCATGCCTAAATCACTAAAATACATTTTTAAAGGGATACATAACCATAAAGTGACAAAAAATATATTAGAATAATATTTATACATTATAAAAATCCAATATTTTTAGAACATGATTTAATAATTCTCAAAGAGAATTATCCTTCATATGGTTAAATAATACATTAATTTCTAAAACTCAATAGTAATATCCAATATTAAAAATAAACCATTCCATATATAAATGAACCTATATCCAAAATAACCTCTATAAAATTAATATTAAATAGTGTTTTAACCTCAATGGTTAAATCATAAAATTTATCTTACAATAACAAAAATATAGTGATATTATTCAAAAATTACATTAATCACTTAGTCACCAAATACCTTTTCAATATCAGGGTAATATATATAATAATTTTTTTTACCATAATTGGATTAATATCGAAGTTCATATAAATGATAAATGGTATAAATATCATAAATATTATGTACAAAAAATGTAAAGGAATACTTCACATTAAATTGTAGCCTTATATATACTTAAACCCAATAAAATGTCTCCTAAAGTGACACTATTCACTTTTATATCTAATCTATTAAAACATTAAATTCAATATCTAAGACTTTAATCATATAATAAATATTAATTTCATAAATATATTGTGGTATCCTTAACAATTGTTATTACATCAAATTAAAACATCCATAACTCCAAAGTTATCTAAACTCTTCTTCAATACAAACTATAATAGCCCTACTCTTGCACTCCTAGATCTAGTGATAAAAATATAAAAATTTCATTTATGTATTTGATACCGATCAAGGTGACCTAATTTTTAAAATCTGGGAACAATCGCGAAAGTGACACACACACAAGGAAGAAAATTACATGTAAATCACAATCCCGTGGACTTAACCCCGTGACCTAATTTTCATTATAAATAACATACATAAATAAAAGTAATTATTGGATCACATATATACTCAATTAAAATTTAGGTTTAGAGTTTTATAGAATTGGGAAAAACTCTTACATAATTAATACCCATGAATTGAAGGGATTATTTTTTCTAGTATACATGGCTTTTCATATTACATATTAAGTCTTAATCATATCTGATATAAAAAATCACATTAGAAATATTTATATCAAACAAATAATTTAATCACTATTCTTTATAACATGGGAAACGAGAAACATAATAAGGGTGAGATCAAGTTCTCAATAAGGGTAGACATAATAATTGACCACTAAATGTCATAACTGAGGATAAGAAGAGTACAATGTTATAGAGAAATATTAAAAGTTCATGGGTATAACTGAAAAGAAATCATAACCGTCAATAACTAAATCATCAATAATGAAACCTGAC
Organism: Viscum album; assembly: GCA_963277665.1. Taxonomy (NCBI): domain Eukaryota; kingdom Viridiplantae; phylum Streptophyta; class Magnoliopsida; order Santalales; family Viscaceae; genus Viscum; species Viscum album. The sequence goes on along the minus strand of OY728166.1, from coordinate 1,032,408,231 downwards.
ATAAATAATTTTCAAAGGAAAGAGTCACAAAATTCAATAATTATGAGTAATGAAATTTAAATCTTAATAAAATGAATCATTTAAACCCATTGAAAGAATAACTAAATAATGTAGGTAACTTTTGGACATAATTACCATATCATTATTAAAATCCATTTTAAAATTAAATAAACATATGCTCAACTTACATACCCAATACGTTGGAAAAATATCATATACCCACATGTCATTGGTTTATCATGGAACCAAAAAAACTACGTTTATCATGGAACCACCATCCTTTGTTAATAGCGTAATAACTTATCATTTTTTTATAATGGAATCACCCATCATCATGATAAATTAAAAATAAGTATAACATAATAATAAAAAATCAAATATCACATTTAATCATTAAACTCAAAATATATCCATTCTTCCATTGATTACATGATTAACTCATGGAATAAAAATGGGTTCCATGACAATATCTATAAAACAATCATTATCATTCGAGAGAATTAATAAGGATGGTATCATTTCAAAATATACCAATGGATTATAAGAAACATAAAGGTTTCTTGACATTGATAAAATGGAAATGATATTAAAATATTAATAAAAAAATTATTTAGTAAAATAACCTTTTCACTTTGATTGACATAAATGGATATCAAATTTGATGGAAAATGTTTTTGAAAGATCAAACAGTACATTTATTGAGGAAAATATCATTTCCATTATGAAAAAAATTACTTAAAATTTAAAAAATTATCTAATATTAATGGAATGATTTTCCTTGAAAATAAATTTTGAAATAAAAAATGGATGCTTCAACACATTCAATGTTCTTAAAGTGGGGAAATTTATTCATTTTTTAAATGTTATAAATAAAAATTATTTTCAAATACTTTGTAAAGGGATTCAATGTGGACCATTTGAAAAATGATAAGAAATATAATTTTTAAAATAATTTAAATGATGTTCAAAGATCATGAAAAATATATTTAGGAAATAATTTATTTTTATAGAAGAAAAATTTTAAAATCATTTTAGAGAACACTAATATGTAAGAGAAAGATTTTAGATTCAAAATAAAGATATATGATCAGTTTCAATTATAAATATATTTCATGTTATTTATTCAATCAATAATAGAGGAAATGGAAATTAAATTTTGGAACCACATTCATAACCACATGGAAAAAAGAGATTTGGTTAATGTAAATAGGATCATTTTATTTCCTCTAAAATAACCTTCCACGTAAACAATGCAAAATAGAAATGAGATTATAACATAAATCCTTGTCCACATTGGTAACTATTCACTCATAATCCCCATGAAAAAATATTATCAAATAAAACAAAAAATATCACGAGCATAAAGATATAAAAAATATAACATGCACAAATGGAAGTCTACACACGTAAAAAATTAAAATAGGTGCATATCATTAATGTATGACTTAAAGAAAGAAAATTTAAGATAAATAACCCTTTTATAGAAACTACAAATTTATTTTGATAAATAAAAAAGAAATATATTTTTTTGTATGAAATGTAAATTCACATATAGAAATTTTTAATAAAACATAATTTAATAAAAATTAATTATCCATGAAATTTTATAATATCAAATATAATGAAGAATTAATATAACCAATAAAAATAAATTGAGTTAGGAAATTATTTACAACTTTGAAACATTAATGTCAAACAACTTGGATGAAATTATTCAAATTGATACTTAAAATAAAATTATTTATGAATTATTTATGACATTACATGTAAAAGTGTAACTTTATATACTGTATAAAAGAAATTAGTTTCATTATATTTAAATATTCCTCAATGATCAGAAATTAAGACAAAGTACCTTACTAATTTTCTAATCCCCGGTTCAAAACCTCATGAAAGGGGGAACCTAAATTTTTTTATTTAAATCCCAATAATATTAATTAAATAATAATAAATTAAATTATTTGGTATTATATACACCATGTACTAAAAATAAGTGGTGAATCTGGCATATGTCTTAGAGAAGTAAAACCAAGATGAGATACCCTAACCTCAAGTCCCGACTTGATATATATGTCCTATAACAACTATATAATAAACTTATATCAATTATTTTATTTCAGAAGAAAATTTTATAGATTTAATAAATTATACATAAATAAATTATTTTATTTATTTCTAATGATATATTTAAATATATATTCAGTTATGTCCACTGTAGGTGTTTTGAGGATGTTCGGTCCATATTTTTAAAACGCCTTTGGTATATTGAGCTATGTAAAAGGGGTCATTATTCCGTAAAATCCATAATAATAATTATGAAATAATTATAATTTTTATAATTAATTTATACATTTAAAAACATTTATAATATAAGGTTATTAAAAATGAACTACGTTACAATCATGGAGAAGGTAGTTCATATGTATGCATGAGTAACATTTCAATTCTTTAGTGATTATTATGAAAAATGTTAAGTATTATTTTGTATTTACATAATGATAAAAATAAAAATGTAACCATATTATATACTTATATATATCCTTTTTTTTGATGAAAATAGAATATAATTTCGTCGTCGAGGCGGTAGTCACATGTACGCATGGACAATGTTATCATTTTTCATTGAGTTGAAAAGTAAGAATGAAAATGATATATAGTATCTTAAGAATGATAAATATATCATTAATATAATAATTATTTTAAATATATCAAATATAAATTCCTTAAATTTATTTTTATTACCTTCCATGTAAATAGTCAGTGAAAAACTAAACACATCGATTCATACGGATATAGTCCGCTGTCCACACGAACGACATTATCGTATCCCCCGTATATTGGAATATAAGAAGGTATATGTGATATTATAATACCAGGAGAAATATTTTGTTAAACATATCATATATATAATTTAAATCCATCATTATATACATCCTTGTGTGACAATGACGTAAAACGATTTAGGCTAGTCCGTGAGGTGGTAGTCCGATGTATATATAAATGACGTATTTTTATCTCATTTAATAGAGGAGGGTATGAATTTAGGTTATGAAATTAATATAATAAAATATAATTATATGTTATATAATATAGATATTACTCTATAGTAATTTAATTATATTTTAAGGAGGTGGAGGAAGAAATAAAATTAAAATGCCCAATTAAGCATGATAACTCTTCTTCAGATAACCTCCAATACTAGAAATCTAAGCATTTGTGCCTGCTATAGCAGAAGAGTATTAGAGACTTCTATTTCGTAGTCGCTAAAGTGTGTATTAGCGACTGCCAAATGGCGGTCGCTAATGATGAAACAAAAACCGGTGGGATTTTTCCCGCCTTCCACCCGCCTTTCACTTGTCTTCTTCGACCCACCTTTGTAACATAAGCCTACCACCTCACCGCCACCCCCTCCACCCCCACCGCCACCCCTGTCCCTCGCGGTCATCCCATACACACCACACACACCTCCAACATATTTCCCGTAGACCTCCAGTCTCCCGTAGATATCCAATCACCAAACCCCGACTGCCCTTAATATACTCAGACACTCCCCGGCCGCCGTGCATCTGCCATAGAAGGAGAAGCAAGCTTTTATCAAACCTCTAACGTTAGCATCATGTCACCCGCATTTCCCACTATGTCACCCGCATCGCCCACTGTATCCAGGGTAAAAATCACAAGATTTTGGGGTGGATATTTAGTGTCCTCCAAATGATGGATTCCAAATCCATTAGCGACAGGACAAAAATGTCCTCCATTTGGCAGACACTAGCGGGACACTAAAGGGCTTTGGCGATGGCTTTAAGCGGTCTCTAAAGCCCTTATTTCTAGTAGTGATCCTGTGGTTAGCACCATAAGTCTTCTTAGGACGGATTTATGATTATATAAATACCTATATGATGTGTATAAGTATTTAATGATGATATTTGTGAAGTTATTTTTTGATCAAAATAGATTTTAAGGTTTTAATAGTATAAGAGAATGGATGTCCTTTTATAAGTGAGGAGAGCGACACACTTATAATGTTTAAAAAGAAAAATTGATAACCATGTTTTTCACATGTTAGAAGGCTTAAATTTTTTTTGGTCCTTATACAAGATAAGGTCTAAATATATACATGAAATATATTTTATACAAGTTATTTTTTAATTTTAACACTTATACGTTTTATTCTATCCCTATTAAATCTATTTTTACCCTAACCGCGATAAATTTTTTTATTATTATTTTAACTATTCATCAGGACTCAAAATTATATTTTACATGATTATATATTTTATATTAATCCAATTAAAAATATTAAATCTATTTTGAAAAATATAATTTACATAATTTATAGAATTTAATTTAAAATTAAATTAGTAGATGAGAAAAATGTGGTTTTTCTAGAAGTGTATTTTTAAATAAAAAGATGATTTTATATTAACTATATGACCAGAAATAATCATTATATCAGAATAAATTAATATTTATAAATACATATCTATAAATTTTCTTTAAATCTTTCTTAATTAAGGTTTTTTACTTAATTGAAACTGATGAACAATATGTACTTTAAAACTGTTTTCATATATAACTTATTTTCAAACCCAAAAAATATTATACTAAAATAAAGTATAAATATGTTTAAAATGTAATTAATTGGATTAAATATAAATTAATAATACTTATGTTACATTTAATCATATTCAAAACTTAAATTTAATTTTAAATTACTTATTTTATTCAAAAGGAGATGACTTTTTTTTACAAATACCAGTATGTTCACTATTCAAAAAAAATATTTCCTGAAAAAGAAAAACATTTCACCCTAAGTTGATTTTGATATGATGACTTAAAATATAAATTTCATTATTTAAAATAAATTTTTATTAAATTTATATAAATTAATTGTAATATTTTCTCACAAAATATAATAAAAATCATTTTTTGAAGAAAACATATTTTTATGAATAAAAAACATTACTAAAATTTTATTTAATAATATATAAGAATTTATCAATAAATTTCTCTAAGATATATATATATATATAATAAATTAGTAAATACTAATTATATTTTACAATTTAACTATTATGTTAAAAGGGTCATATTTAAAATAATATTATTTTATGGGTTTTTATGCTTGGTGTTGTTTGTCAAGTACGCTATTAGGAGTAGATTCTTTTTTAAAATATTAGGGTTTCATTAATAATGTAATGGTATAAAATTATTTATTATTATTAATAATGGCTTATTAAATAATGGTTTATTAAATACTGGTTTTTCATTTTTGTTTTTCTAATTTATTTAAAATAAAATGCTGTAATATATGGAAACTGAATCCTGGAAAATGATTTCCTTATTTTCAATCATCATATTTTTATATGATGTGATAGGGTTAAATTATTTTTAATTTATAGTTTATAGTAACACTAGTACATTTTTTTTCACAAATTTTAAGGTTTAAACGGATTTTCCGGGTGTTAAACCAAGTGGTAAGTGTAGGATTGCCTACCAATCATTTATAAATTTTAAAGGTTGAATAAATTTCAAACACATATAATAAAATAATTTAATACATATACATTTTTTTACCACTTTAAAATTAAATTGATTTTTTATAATTGAAATATACTATGAATTTCCAACTGTGTCCCTCCCCTTACTTATAAAGGAGAACCACTTCTCCCCAATTCAAATAATTTGAGCCTTATATCTCAAGAACTACCAACTAAAAACCCTTTAGAGATTAATCCCATTCATCATACAGATTATCTTATTATACTATTGAAAAAAATTCAAGTAACTCAGTAAAATTATAAAGGATAACATTTTAATCGATATTGTATTTGACACGCAACACTGAGGTTAAATAACACCTGAAATATATTTATTTATATTTAATTTTCTTCGATTTCTTGCAGAAGACACAACCTTGAGTCTAAATGAACCCTAACATAGTATACATTTATAATATAGACATAACATCATAGGAAATAAATATAACTAACTAAATTATAAAAATTATGGTCATCTATTGATTATAAATAAAATAAGAATCATTTTATAGAAAAAAATTGTTTTTTATTTTTTTGTGTGAAGGAATGTTTTTCGAAATTTGTAAAAATAATTTAAAAATAATTTTTCCAAATTGTATAAAATTTATTTGATAAAACTAATTTAATTTTTTCATTCATCATATAAAATTATCTTACATTTAAATTTTGAGATTTTTCAAATTTTTTTGATTTTTCGATGAATAGTGAAAAATATTGATTATTATTGAAACATGCCTTTTAATTTAAATAATTATCCTTGATAAATGAAATTTAAAATTGGTTTTAATGAAAAAACAGTTCAACTATATTAATATTTAAATATTTTAGGTCATTGAAATCAATTTCTTATTGAATCGTGAGACCTTCTTTACTTATGAGAATTCTCTCTTTGAAAACACACTTTCTCGTTGCATCTAAGAGTATAATTTTAAATTGGATTCTACCAATTTTTTGAATTTAATATAAAAAAAATGGATTCATATTTTTTAATAAAAATAATTTTTTCTATCTAATACGCTCAACTTAATTTTTGACCATTATGAACAATAAAAGAAGTAGAAATTAATACCGCTAGTAAGGTAAAAACATATTTACCAGGGTTTAAACTAAAACGTTATGGGTCAAAATAACCAAACATCATATCCAAAACCCATTTAATAGATTTTTTTATCATTATAACCTTTATGGTCTGAGAAGTATCCATTTTTTATTCTATTATCATTATAAAAATTTGGATGTAATTGATTCTTTTCAATAATTCCTTATGTGTCCTCTCCCCCACTTATAAAAGGGAACCCCCGCTCCTACCCTATTCAAACTTAAAAATGCATTTTTTAGACAATAACTTTCCAAATTACATCCTTACACTCCTACCAACATAAAATATCCTTTATTATTATAAATTCATCATAGGAATTCTTTTGGTGCAAATTAAAACAATTTCCCTGAACAAGAGGTGATGTTCTCAAATGAGCGTTTATATTTAGTTTCTTCTTCCACCTCATAAAATATTATTAAAATAGGAATTTATAATAACATAACTATATTTCATATAAATATATCTTATAATGTTATGTGGATGAGCTATAATCATATCCTCTTTCATCGAATGGAAAGAAACTATTAATCATGTGTACAGTGGACTTCTGTCTCAGGAACCTATGTAATTCATTTTCCATCACCACATTTAAAGTAAATAAATAATGATAGATTTAAAAAATTTATATGAAATTTATGAATTTATTTTACATATTTAAATTTAATACCACATATGAATGCTTAAATTCTATGAAATTTTAAAATATGATAACTTCGCTCGTGGGTACGATAGAATATTTCCTCGCGAAGTGACGTGATTCATTTTTCATTTATGATTTACATAAAAGTAATAAGGATAAATTTAATATATTTATGTGATATAAATTACATGATATTGATTATTTAATATTTTTATATCACTCACTTCATTATCCTTTCACTCATTAATGGAATGATATCGCCACTCGTTCGTACATACGACCTACCATCTCCACAAAGCAATGTGATTAATTTTAAAATTCTAATCTTCATGAATGATTATAAAATGTTATATAATTATTAAATATGATATTTATAAAATTAATATCATTTTAGATATTATTTATCACCCAAAAACAAAAACTTTCATGAAAAAACACGCATGAAAAAAGAAGTAGTCAACTTATAAAATGAAATATTATTAACAAAAGAGTAGTAAAATATTATAATAAGATACTATATGATATTATAAATATGAATATACTTATTTTATAAACCATTAACATGATTAAAACCATTATAAAAGAGATTAATGCATGGTCAACCAAAATTAATCATGAGGTAAGGGACTTCATATCAATTTTCCTTCTTCCAGGAATATTGTAATGTTATTCACCAAATTTATTTTATATTGTGTATATAATTAAAATTTTAAATGTTATATAATAAATAATTATTAATTTATAGTATTATATGTTTCAATTTGAATTATTTCACCAAAGGTTATTTGACTTTAAAATTACCATGTGTTAAATAATTTTATAACTCAATATCTCTTCATTGGGTTATATTACTTCTTCATTGTCTCTTGGTATTATTAGATTATATTTTTAATGAAATATGAATATATTGGGTTTTATTTACAATTGTTTTATGTGGATTACAAATTGATACAAATACTCGATTCACTGATTAATTTTCACATTAACATTATGATATTTTTAAGTGTTTATTTCACAATTTCATTTTAATCAGGATTATTTACTCTTGAATTTCCATTTAAAAAAATTATGTTTTAATTGTCTAATAAAACCATTTCATTTTATTAACCTCTGGTTATTCATGTTTTTGTCATGTAATAGTACTATATTCCTCTATTTGGTACTTAAAATAATTGATAAATTATTTTTTAATTAAATATAACTTAATTTCTCTCTATGGTCAAAAATCCATTTTCTTCCAAAACCATGTTTTCTAAAAATTATTTCAAAGTTTATTTTAAAATTTTAAGAGTAATTTATCAAAGGAATTTTATATATTTTTGTGTTTTTTTAAAATTGAATGAAATCTTGATGTTTTTTTCTAAATAAGGCTCTTCTGGATTTTACAGAAAATATAAAATGATTCTTTTTTATTTACCTTATAATACATGTAAAAAATCATATCTAATAATATTTTCATGGAAGAATAAGGGGTACCTATTACAGGTATAGAGATCACATACATGATAGATATAAGATTAATTCAAGGTGTAATCAATCAGATCTGGCTGTTATTCAGCCTAATCGTTTTGGGAACAAAGAGATTTTTCATATATCCTTCAGTTTTAAAATATCATGATAAAGGTATTTTTAGTAGAGGTATCATGATAGTTGAGATAATTATATCTTATAATTAAGCATATTTTTATTGAAAATTCAATTATTATTATCCATGAGGTTTTGATAATGATATTACCTTCAAATGAATTTTTTTTCCCGTAGTTTATTAGTTAAATGAAATTTGTTTTAATTTATTTACATTTCCATATTGATTACGACCGATCTAGTTATGGTAGTCATGTTATTGATTTAATGGAATGTGTTTTCAGTTATTTACCTTTAAATTTTTATTATTCTTGTCAAATTATTTATATTTCATGTGTGTTCAATTAATTTCAATTCAATATTTATTAATATGGTCAAATTATTTTAATATAATGGGTGTTCAGTTATTTACCTTTCCATGTTGATTATACTTTTTGATTCATGAAATCTTCATATATATTTAACCCCTATCGATAATTTTATCTCCCCCATATTTTTTTGCTATTCCTAGTAATATAATAAGTGCTCTATGATTGATATTGAAGGATATTCTAGATAGAATAATGTTATTATAAAAAATTATAATATGTGTTTCCAAATGTAATATGAAAATAATATATGTATCTTTTTCTCTAAGACTACTTAAAAATTTGTCCCTTCAAGATGTGATTACTTGTATCTTTTTATAATGTAATAACATAAGACACTGACTCTAGGTTACTAGACTTGGGATCATTATAGTTGGTATAATTGGATGTTTATAAGAAACTATGGGAATAAGATTTAGTAAAACATAAACTAGGTATCATAAACCTATGATAGACTTTGATGTTATGTATAGAAAAATATCCTACTATTTTGGTAAGGTAGATATTATTTGGTTTTTTCTAAAAATATATCTTTATCTATATACTAAAAGTAGGAATGGTTTTTTAAAAGATATACCTAGGGGTAACAACTCTGAAAAGGGTACATTAGTCTTATCCCAATCATTACCTAGTGCATGAAAAAGGGCCTTACTATGCTCCTGGTTTGAAAATCCTAGGGAATATTCTTAGTATAATTCAAATTTTCATTAAAAACCATTATGTAGGATTTTAATAGATGATTAAATTTAATTTCCTGGGTTAATACCAATGTTTCATTGATTGAAAATATGGTTTCATGAATTAAACATCCTCTAAAGGTATATTTATGATTATATAGTTTCAGACTTTGTTTATGGATGCTCACATTATACTTTTTGGTTTTATTCAATAGTTGGAACTTGAATGAATCATGTTAACATTGAACATGATAAATAATGTGGTTACTATTAGAGACAAAATGGGATGATTATAGGAGTGGAAGATATAATTGTTATGCATAATCTATTATCTCAAAATATGATTGAAAAACCAATACCTTAACCAAATCCTGGACTCACGAAGGTAAATATGGATGATGTTTAGTACATTATCAAGTAATGGAGACCATGTTGGAAAGAATGATAGATTTACTTATTATTTTGAATTTGGAAAGATCCATATATTAAAGTGTTCGAAAGGAATTTGAAACTTTTTTATGTGTGAAAAATAATGGAATAAATCAATGAATTATTGAGGAAAAATGAACCGTGTGATGGAAGGAAATAAATTTCACCCCCATAATCCACTTATATATTGTTGTGTTAAATGTGGGGGACCTATGAATCATGTGATTCAATACCCTCTTTTAAAGGATAAATCCCATTCTATGTAATTAAATATGTCAAAATGAAATAGTTTAATTAGCTAGGCATTGAGATTCAATAATTAAATTTTATAATTATTTTTACCAATGGTATTTTTATTATAAGAATCATGAAACATATAAGGATTGATTTAAATTTTAAATTCATATATGTCTTGATTAAATAACGTGTTATGGATACTATCATGGTTTTATATGTTTTAGGTTGATCATAATTTAAACATATAAAACAACCATTTTGATTTTTTTCGAAGATAACATGGTTAAGGACACTTTGGGAGAAATGTATTGCAATAAAATCCATTGGGTTATAATATGTTTTAATAATAAATTTTTTTCAAGGGATAATTCCCTTTCATTTTTAGGGAATTAGTTTAAATGTATCAGTAACCTTTATGGTTTATATTTACTCGACATTATAGTCATTATAGATTATTTCACTTTGGGAGAATTATATGAATTATAATAATATTGTTTTAGAAAATGGACAACTTTATTTCTAGGAGATAACCCATCGTGTCCTACAAGGTTATGGGGATTAAACCCAATACTGAAGGACAATATGGGTTTAGGGCCCACTATTGGCCTATATGGTGTCTGGGTTAATATTTTATTTTATTTAGTAAAATTATTTGAGTAATAAATATTAATGACGAACTAGTGGTACTACTATGGAGGTTTAAATAATAATAAATTGTATTATATTAGTTGTTCTAACCATATTGGTTTTGTAAAATATTTAGAGATAGATTGAAAAACGTTTCATTATTTTATTGATCTTAAAATCCATTAAAGGGATTTTTTTTCCTTTAAGAATAAAAAATTCATTTTGGGATATTTATTTCTTTGAGTAAGAGATGAATTGGAAATTGATTAAAGCACAACAAAAAGATTAAATATTTCTTATTAACTCCATATCTAAGAAATAAAATGGTCTTTTAAATAATGATAGATTCATATATATCGAGTTTTTACCTTTCCATTGATCATTCACATTTTTGTGATCAATGACCTCTATCAATCTCTATAATTATTTATTATTTTCTTCTCTGTACATATCATCACATGCCACCAATGTTCTCCTACTTATAAACCTAGTCATGTATTATTCCATATCAACCTTTTACTTCCCTTTATCTCTTATTAATATGATTTTTTATATCCCTTTTTAAGATATGGGTTTTCAAAAATATAATTTTCAAATATAAAACCAATGATTTCTCAACGTAATATAAAATTATGAGGAAACAGTTTATTTAATTTGTGGGAGAATTTGACACCATGAAATTTTAGATAAATAACAAAGTATTCAATAGAATATGTGACAAATAACCCTGAGCTTAAAAAATCCATGATACATGTTTCATTAAACTTAATCTCTTGATAGCTAATAGAACATGCAACCCTGAGTCTAAATGACTTGTAATATAGTATACCATTACAAACTAACTATTTAATTGGCGTATATGAATAGTAATAACTAAACTATGATTTTTTTGGTATGTAATTGATTATAAATATAATGATAATCATTTAAATGAAAAATACATGTTTTCTATAAATTTGTATATTTTCTAAAATACGATTTTTACACTTTGAAAACATAATTTAAAATTAATTTTGACAAATTAGAAAATTTTATTTTATAAAATGAACTATATTTTTTAAATAATTATTTCAAAATTATTATGGAGAATATTTGGGATTTTTCTAAATTATTTTATTTTTCGATGAATAATTGAAAATGCTAATTTTTATTCAATTCAGTATTTTTATTTAAATAATTCACAATGTTAAATTAAATTTTAATTTTTTTTAAAGAAAATTCAGTTCAATTATATTAAAATTTAACTATTTTAGGTAATTAGAATCAATTTCAAGTTGAATCTTGTTATTAAAACCTTATATATATATATATATATGATTTTTCAATTCTAAATCCCTCTTTTTCATCGAATATGTGGGTATAATTTTTAATTTGATTTTACCACTTATATATATTGAATTTAGATAAATGGATTCCATATTTTGAATTAGATAAATTTATATTATATATTATGGTAAAATTAAATTTTTACCATTATAAATAGTAAAAGAAGTAAAAAAATAATTATCACGATTAAGGCTAAAACTAATTTATCTGGGGGCTAAACAAAAAAGATAAGGTTAAAATGACCTAAAAAATTATCAAAAATCAATTTTATGTCCATATATTGACCTTATCACCTTTAATTGTTGAAAACATATCATTTATTTGGCTTTTGGTTTGATGAAATTGTTAGCATGACTGATTATTTTCAAAAATTCAATGTGTGTACTCTCACCCTATTATAAAAGTTCACCTATCTCCTTCCTTATCCACACTTCAAAAGATATTTTATTCAGCCAATAAATATAAAAATAACTTCCTCGACAACATCCCAAAATTTTTGTTCCATTTTTTTGATCATAATTTTATCCTTGGAAGTATTTTGTTGTAATCCAAAAGAAGTTCTCGGAAGAAGAGGTAACGTTCTTAAATGAACTCTTTCGGCCTCAACGGCGTGGTGCAACGGCGCCGCGCTCCTTCGCCGCGGCCCGCACAGGCCGCGGTTCCCCTCGCTCCCGCGCGGTGTGACGACACCACATCACATCCATTCCAATCCATAACAAAGCACAACAACAATGGGGAAGAGGGTCGGTCGTGTTTGTGCGGTCTAAACTCCTCCCGTTATTTCGATAACAAGCATCTAATTAATTAATGATGAATTCCAAAATAATCTCGAACGAAAAACAATCCCCTACCTCAAATAAGTTCGAGGAAGTTCGCGCCGCAGAATACATCGTCGCGGGTGAGGCTCCGTGTACGTTGACGGTGAACATCTGAGGAGGAGCGGCTTCTCCCTTCCTTTGACGCGGAAAAAAGATCGAAAGAGGGTGCATCGTCGTTCTTCGTGAAAGGTGTCACACACCGGATGCGGAGAGGAGAATAGACGGAACATCGATCTCTCCTTGCGGTGATGGCCTTCTTCGTCGAAGTCTTGTCGTTCTTCACGAAGAAGATGAAGTTCGTCAGGAGTTTTATTCTACCAACCCCCTTACAACACAAGCCAACCTAATAAAATAAGATCCCTCTCATTTTATTATCTTAAGTCATTCCTTTCAAAATTACAAATTTCAAAATACATAACTCACTTAATTGAATTAAAGAGTTGGCATTGAATAAATGCGGGGAGAGGGAAGGTCACAAATTAATGGGACGTTTTAAGGGTTACACACTTAAGAGGTAGATTAGAGGAGTTAGGGAAAATGAGAAGATGGGGTCTCGTGTGAGCCCCACCACCCTCATAACCTCACATGGGATGTTGTGTGGTTGTGGGCCCCACCAAAAACTTCCCATGAGAGAATTAATCTACCATGGGTAAAATAAATTTGCACACAATTTATTTTACCTAACATTTAATTCCCTAATTTTTAACAACTCCTCCCGAGAAAACGCAACTCCCATAAGGGTCTTTATAAGCAATTACCGGCACTACAGTTTCATTGGTTTCCTCAGATTTCAATTCTGAGCATTGGTTCAAAAGTTAAAAAACCCCGCTCGTTCGTTCACTGGACGTACCCAAGCTAAACTTCAGAAATTGATTTCGGGCACACCAGGCATCAGAATTAGGTGCCTTCAAGAACTGCGTACTCATAAAATCCCAAAGAATTTAAGAAAAAATTTTCCTTAAAATTTACCAGTCTTTACATTACTCCCACCTCAGGGATTTACGTCCCTGTAAAGATACACCACAAACTAGGGGAATAAATGAGGGTACTGAGCACGCATCTGATCCTCCTGCTCCCAAGTGCTCTCCTAGAGGTTCCCGTGCTGCCACCTGATACACACTATAGGAATCGACCGCCCACGTAGGACCCGCTCCCGTCGATCCTCGATCTCCACCGGGACCACTGCAAAAGTTTCCCTATCATCGATGTTAAGCTCCCCATGGTCAACGATATGCATCGGGTCATGCACATATCTCCTCAGCTGAGATACGTGAAAGACGTCGTGCACCCGGTGCAACTGAGGTGGTAGTTCCAGGAGATAAGCCACCTCACCTATCCTACTGGGAACCTGGAATGGTCCGATGAACCGCAGAGATAACTTACCGCCCAGGCCAAATATCTGTAATCCACATCGAGGTGAGACCCGTAAAGAAAACATGGTCTCCATCCTCGAACTCTAGTGGTCTCTGCCTTCTGTCAGCGTAAGACTTCTGTCAGCTCCGTTCTGTCCTCATCCACTCCTGGATGACTTGGACCTTCTCTATCGTGGCCTGGACCATCTCTGGTCCCACAAGTGCTAACTCCCCAAGGTTTGTCTAGCACAGAGGTGATCTGCAAGGTCAGCCGTACAATGCCTCGTATGGTGCCATCCCGATGGTGGAGTGGTAGCTTTTGTTGTACGCAAACTCTACCAAGGGTAGGTGATCCTCCCAGCTATGAACAAAGTCGAGGAAACATGAATGAAGCATGTCCTCGAGAGTTTGAATGGTCCTCTCTGTCTAACCATCCGTCTGAGGGTGAAAAGCGGTGCTCAGGCATAACCGCGTCCTAAATTCCACCTGCAACCCCTTCCAATGCCATGAATTAAAGTGAGCATCTTGATCAAAGATGATAGATGATGGAACACCATGAAGCCATACGATCTCCTGAACGTAGAGGCGTCCCAAGCTCTCCACTGAGCCCTGCTCTCTGATGGGTAAGAAGTGGGCCGACTTGGTGAGTCGGTCGACGATCACCCAAATGGAGTCGTGTCCTTTGGAAGTACGTGGAAGTACAGTCATGGAATCCATAGATATTCCGTCCCACTTCCATTTCAGGACCTCCAAGGGCAGTACCAAGCCTGCTGGTACCTGGTGCTCCTCCTTCACCTGCTGGAAGGTGAGGTATCGTGAAATGAACTCTGCTATAGCCTTATTCATACCTGGCCACCAGTGCTGTTGTCTGAAATCCTGGTACATCTTCACCACTCCTGGATGTACCGCTAATGGGGAAGTGTGAAACTCTCCCAGCACCTCTCCATGCAAAGAAACTGGTACCATGGTACGTCCTCTGAAAAGGACGATGTGCTCTCCTCCTACAGAGAATCCATCAGGTGCCTATCCCAAGGATATCTGTGCATGTCGCATCTCACGGTCAACATCCCCACGCTGTGCCTCTTTGACCCACTGAAGAAGTGGATGAGTGACTGTGAGTGACCGAAGAAAGGATGCTCCATCTCTATCCACGAAGGATATCTGCAAAGCGGATAGCTGCTCTATCGCCTCTCCAAGTAGCTGAATGCACATCCTCCTGCTGAGAGCATTAACTACTAGGTTCCCCTTTCCAGGAGTATAAACTATCTCAAAGTCATAGTCCTGGAGGAACTCAAGCCATCACCACTGTCTCAGGTTCAGGTCCTTCTACGAGAAGATATAATTGAGACTCTGGTGGTCAGAGTAGACTATAAAGTATTCACCCATCAGATAGTGCCGCCACATATTTAGAGCGAAGACCACTGCTGCTAACTCTAGGTAATGGGTAGCATAGTTCTTCTCATGCTGCCTCAACTGTCATGATCCATAGGTGATCACAACCCACTCCTGCATCAGGACACACCCAAGTCTGATCCCTGATGCATCACAGTAGACTACGTACCCTACTCCCTCCTCTGGTAGCCTCAAGATGGGTGCACTAGTCAATCTCTTTCTCAGCTCCTGGAATCTCTGCTGATATCTGTCTGACCACACGAAGGGTTCCCCCTTCTTCCTCAAAGTTGTAAGCGGTGCTACAACTCTGGAGAAGTCTAGCACAAATCTCCGGTAGTACCCAGCCAAACCTAGGAAACTCAACACCTCTGTTATGCTCCTGGGTGGCTCCCAAGCTAGCACTGCCTCGATCGTCACAGGATCCACCGCAACTCCCGCCTCAGAGATGACATGTCCCAAGAAGTGGACCTCTCATATCCAGAACTGAAACTTCGAGAGCTTACCATAAAGCTGGTGCTCTCGGAGTGTGTCCCGTACAACCCGCAAGTGGTAGGTGTGCTCCTTCTCAATGGTCGAGTATATCAATATGTCGTTGATGAAGACTACGACAAATCGATTGAGGTAAGGCTGAAAGATCCCGTTCATGAGACTCATAAACACTGCTGGAGAGTTGTTTATGCCGAAAGGCATAAGCAAGAACTCATAGTGGCCATACCGACATCTGAAGGCCGTCTTCTGCACATCATCATCTCGAACTCTGAGCTGATGATAGCCAGACCTGAGGTCTATCTTCAAGAACCATCGTGCTCCCTTGAGCTGATAAAAGAGGTCGTCAATCCTCGGAAGTGGATACTTGTTCTTCACAATCACTTGGTTTGGGCGACGGTAATCGACACACAGTCGCAAGCTCTCATCCGCCTTCTTGGAGAACAAAATTGGGGAAGCCCAGGGTGAAACACTAGGTCGGATGAATCCCTTGCCCTGTAAGTTCTCCAGCTATACCCATAGTTCTCAATGCTCAGCGGGAGCCATCCAATATGCTGGAGTAGATATCAGGATTTTCCTAGGGTACATGTCAATATAGAAGTCTACCACTCTATGAGGAGGTAGTCCTAGAACGTTGTTAGGAAAAACATCCGCATACTGATCCACCACAACAGGAAAACTCGGACTACACATGTCAACTGCTCTTGGGATGAGGCTAGCCAATTGATGAGTGATCAACTATCCTCTCCTCTACGTGAGTCCATCCTATGCTGCAAAGGCTCCCTTCTCTCTAGTGAAGGTAAACCTTCTCCCATTGGTGCAGACACACCGCACCTTGCATCTAATACAGTCGATCTGATCATGGACTGTGGATAACCAATCCATGCCCAAGATGACATTGTAAGGCCTCGATGTCATTACAAGAAGATCCCAGCCGAAGCGGTCGTCTCCTAGAGTAATCTCACACTGCCGACACCAGTGCGTAATCGTCGAGTCTGCTCCCGTAGGAGTCTCTAGCCCTAAGGATCGAGCCAACGGCTCCGTCGGAATCTCTGAGCTCCAAACAAGGGCAGCGAAAATGAAGGAATGACTCGCTCCTGTGTCCATAAGAACTTCATCAAGGGTGGAGTAGACATAGATTGTACCTCGAATCATCTCAGGTACGCCATGGTCATAGGCCTCCGCTGCCCGAAGCTGAGCCTGCCTCTGTCTGCCAGCTCCCTGTGGTTGGGTTGGAACTCCTGGTGGTGGTGGTAGAGCCTCAAAGCTTCGCCCACCACCTGATGCTTGGCCAGCTCCTCTGCCTCGTCCGCCTGCTCCTTGAGAACTTCCACGGTCGAACCTATGCCTCTACCTGGGTGGTCCATCAACCGTCTGTTTCTCCTCTACATGGAGGGTCGGGTAGTCACGAGCCATGTGGACCTGCCCGCTGCATGCATAGAACTGTCTAATCCTGGTAAGACTGGCTCTATGCCGTGTGCCCCACACCTCGGAGACAGTGTCCTGAGGTCATCCGCATGATGGTCTGGTCCGCTTGGACCCCTGTGACATCCGTCGATTGCCAGCTGCAGAAGACTCTACTACTTGCCGCCCTACAGTAGGTCTCACTGCTGGTGTAGGCTCAGCAAGAAAGATCTCCACAAGAAGGGATCACTCCAGTACTCCTGCCTGTGTTAGAATGCTAAGGGAGGTCATCGATTCCCTGATCTCATGCCTCAGTCACTACTCGAAGGTCCGTGACAGGAAGAATGGGTCCTGTACCATGTCTGTGGAATAGTGCGAGAGATTGGTAAATCTCGCCGAGTACTAGGCTACCATCATGCTACCCTGCCGCCGCTGCAGTAACTCCTGAATGTGCACCGTACAGAGGGTGGCTGGAACAAGCTTTGAGTAGAAGAGGCTCTCAAAGTCCGTCTAAAGTAGAGATGCCTCATCGTGTACCTAGAGCATCAGGCTACACCATCTACCTGCTGCCGCCTGCAGGAGACTCGCTGCAAGGATCACAATGAGGTCAGCTGGTGTCCCCACTAACCTGAAAACTCATACAACAGCCACCAGCCAATCCTCGGCTGCCTGGGGGTCCATCTCCCCATGGAACCTGGGCGGTCTCTGATGCTGAAACTCGTGCATTGCACTAAGGCGACATGCACTCTCAGCTGCTGGGGTTGGTGGCATCGGTGGCTCAGCGGGTAGAGGTACCGCCGGTGCCTCCGCTGTAATAGGGCCCAAAACTGAGGCCTCATCGCTCGGTGGGCTATCGTCTCGCACAAATCATAGAACCCTAGCTGGCTGCCATCATGGGGCCATCCTGAAAAGAGACAGGTGTGCCACGGTCAATACAGTATACCTGGTGAGCTGACACAAGTAATCACTAAGAAAACTTTGAAACACACACGCAATAAATGTTTTCGTGCATTGATTTTGAAATCAGAAGTCAGGGTCCTGGTGTATGAATATGCCGGCCGCCACACCAACAATGGACTCCCTAGACTGATAACCACACTCAATACCCTTAACAATATTGCTTCAAATATAAGGAAGATCAGAGTCCTGAGTTCTGTGGTAGAACCAAAATCCTCTGATACCAATTTGTCACGACCCTTCCTCGGGGCCCGTTCCGTGACTACCCCAAGCCCGCCTTCCATAGGCCAGGGGCTGGAGTCTAGCACCAAAGGCATAATTCCCGAAAAATGGGAAGGCATTGCCTTTATAAAGTAAACAAACACCACAGAGTACGCAAGCTGAGTAAACACTAAGTAAAATGAGTACAAAAGTAAGTGCTGGAAAGTAAATGGTCCTGAATACAAACCCAACTGAAAGTAAAGTACAACTAAAATGGAAGAACAATAACTAAAAAGTAAAGCAGCGAGTCCGATCCATCCTCTGGAAATCCCACCTGAAGGGTGGGTACAGATAGTCTCCTCTGCTCCTTGGCTCCAGCCGTCTGCTCTGAGCACGTCCCGTCCATTGATCTACCTCTAGGTACCATCTAGCTCCTCGTGCTCCCACCTCAATCATCGCTGTCTGTCGTCTGCATCCAACACAATGTAGTGTGGGCATAGCCCGTGCAGGGGTGAGTATACGCTACTCAGTAGGGACCCCGAGACCCCGAAGGTCTCCCATAATCAATGAAGGATAAACCACAATGGAATGATACAATCACGAAGTAACATCCAACTCTTTTTAGGTATATGCCCACACATATACGTAAGTCGTCATTTACAGTTCGACTCTAACATCCGATCCCAAGTTCGATCTAGTCCACACAGGATAGCACAATCCAATCCACACAGGATAACACAACCCAATCCACACAGGATAACAAAACAATCATATCGAAGATAATGATTGAAAGTAAAGACTCAGCTCACATAGGTATACTTCTCATAAGGCGATAGAGATGATCAGATGTAGCCATTAATTCATCTAAGCTATCGAAACCACATAGGATACAAGACCATCTAAGCCGTCGAACCCGCAAAGGATACAAGACTAGCTACTCTGCTGGACCCACATCTGATACAAGTACAAAGTCAAATACTGCTGATCCCACATAGGATATAAGAACAGTAGTCCAGTACTGTTTGACCCACATAGGATACAATAATAGTAGTCATCTCCATCGAAACCACGGAGGATTCTAGTATGGTCGTCGTCGATGCCGAACCCACGGAGGATCCCAGGACAGTCGTCATCGTCGTTGCATTCGCAGCCAGCTCTAGGGTTCCTGCACACAGCATGCTCGATTCCGGGAGGGTATGCTCCTCAAGCCAAGGGGGGTTGATACATAAACTGACATGAAGTCCGGATTTGAGGTATTCCAAAATTCCGTCTCGTCAATAGGAACTCAACGCGACAGACGACGCGTCAATCGGACACCCGATCTGAGAGTTATTGGCTTTTTCGTCCCAGGGGCCCGGTTGGTTTTTAAGATAAAACCAACCCAACCATACTCCAGCTACATCCAAACCTCGAGTTGATTAAGATAAAAGAACCATCTCACTAAGAGGAATCCAACAAAGTCGACATCACGTCAATCGGACGTCCGGAGCTCAAGTTATAAGCATTTCCGCTCCGAGGGCCCGGTTGGTTTCGTGTTCGAACCAACTCGCCCATACACAAAGTTCTCCAAAACCTTGAGTGTAATATACCAAAACGACTATCTAGATCCAAGGATTTCTACGTAACTGACGGTCCATCGATCTGATGTCCGTAGCCCATGTTATGGGTGTGTAAACGGATTTGTCCGGAAACAGGGGGTTTGGGCCCGGTCTGACCCGGTCCAACACCCCCTGGGTCCGGGTCTGGCCCGGTTGGGCGCAGCCCAGCCCGACACAGGGGTCCAGCCCAGTGCGGGCGACCAGGCCCAGTGCGGGTGGTCTGGCCCAGCACGGGCGGTCCGGCCCGGCGCGGGCGGTCCGGCCCGGCGAAGGCGGTCCGGCCCGGCGCGGGCGGTCCTGCCCGGTGCGGGCGGTCCTTTCCGGGGCGGCCGGTCCGGCCCTGTGCGGGTGCCCACGTGCTGAGCGGACGTGGAAGGGGGGGGGGGGGGCGCTGCCCCACTTGTTTTGAAACGACGACCCCACGTGGAGGGGCCCACCCTTTGCCAGCCGCCGGGGGTTACAACCCCTGGACTTCCCGAAATCTGGCCGGCCGTAATGGCGGGCCGGTGTGCCACCGCAGGACCCCCCGCGGGTCCTCCCTCTCGAAGCACCGACGGATCCAGCCGCCCACCTCTGCACCGCCGCGACCTTAGGCCGTGGCGCTTGTCCGACCGGCGCAATGCGACGGTGCCACGCCCCTCCGCCGTGGCCTGGCTCCGGCCGCGGCCTCTTTCGGCCTCAATAGCGCGGCGCGATGGCGGCACGCTCCTTCGCCGAAGCCCGCACCGGCCGTGGTTCCCCTCGTTCCCGCGCGGTGCGACGACACCGCGTCGCCTCCATTTCAATCAATAACGAAGCACAACAACTATGGGGAGGAGGGTCGACCATGTTTGTGCGGCCTGACCTCCTCCCATTATTTCGATAACAAGAGGCTAATTATTTAACGATAAACGCCAAAATAATCTCAAACGTAAAACAATCCCCTACCTAAAAGAAGTTCGAGGAAGTTAACCTTGCAGAATACGGCTTCGCAGGTGAGGCTCCGTGTACGTTAACTGTGAACATCCGAGGAGGAGCAGCTTCTCCCTTCCTTTGACGCGGGATGAAGATTGAAAGAGGGCGCATTGTCGTTCTTCAGGAAAGGCGTCACACACCGGCTGCAGATAGGAGAAGAGACGGAATGTCGATCTCTCCTTGCGGTGAAAATGTTCTTCGTCGAAGTCTTGACGTTCTTCGCGAAGAAGATGATGTTCTTCAGACTTAGAGTTTTCTTCTCTCAATCCCCTTACACCAGAAGCCAACCTAATAAAATAAGATCCCTCTCATTTTATTATCTTAATTCATTCCTTTAAAAATTACAAATTTCAAAATACATAACTCACTTAATTAAATTAAATAGTTGGCATTGAATAAATGTGGGGAGAGGGAAGGTCACAAATTAATGGGAAGTTTTAAGGGTTACACACTTAAGAGGGAGATTAGAGGAGTTAGGGAAAATGAGAATATGGGGGCTCGTGTGGGCCCCACCACCCTCATAACCTCACATGGGAAGGTCGGTGGTTGGGGGCCCCACCAACAACTTCCCATGAGATAATTAAACTACCATGGGTAAAATAAATTTGCACACAATTTATTTTACCTAACATTTAATTCCCTAATTTTTAACAACTCCTCCCGAGAAAACGCAACTCCAGTAAAGGTCTTCATAAGCAATTACCGATGCCGTGGTTTCATTGGTGGCCTCAGATTTCAATTCCGAGCAACGGTTCAAAAGTTAGAAAAACCCGCTCGTTCGTTCACTGAACGTACCCGATCTAAACTTCAGAAATTGATTTTGGGCACACCGGGTCTTGGAATCAGGTGCCGTCAAGAATTGCGTACTCATAAAATCCCAAAGAATTTAAAAAAAAATTCCTTAATATTTAGGGGTATTTACATAATGTATATTCTTAGTAATGTCCAACCGTAACTTATTATAAAATTTCATCATGGAGGAATCACTATAAAATTATAAGCAAACATTTTAGGGTAAAAATATACAATTTTTATAGATAACAAAAATAAAGGTCACAAATAAACATTAAAATTATACTCCACCTAAAATTATACAATTGATATAATCACAACACTATCACTACACCTAAACAACCACATCATGAGTCCCTAACTAACTATTGGTAAAAACCATATTCTAATTTTCAATCATTATGTTCGACAAAAATTTATCAAATAAATTTATCAAAAATATATTTAAAATAGTTTAAACTTTTTTATTGGGATGAAATTCATTTAAAAGATATCATAAAAAAATCAACTACCCTACCTAAAATAACCAACTTTTCTATTTCAAGAAAAATACCATAACATATTTTCCTTTGTTTTCCTAATATAATTTATTTATCATAAATATCAAAATTTATAATAAGATGAATTCATGAAAAAATTTATTCTATATCATTCCATTAGAAAAATATCATAAAATCCTAACATTAAATGACAAGTGTTTCACCCAATATGAAATAAAATTTTGACAATAATAAAGTAACATCAGGAACTGTAATCCCATCCATGGAGTCTCGGGTTTCCCCCCACACATGGGTTTGAAACATTGATTTATGAGCCCATTACCAAGCCTCGAAAAATCATTTTTTCATATCTTCTTTTACCTAATAGTGAATAGAAAAAATGACCTAATGACATTTTATACAAATGTGTAATTTCCAAGCCTATCATACTCAACATAATAACTGAATTGATTCATTATGTGACCACTATCATGCATCCACATACACTAGAGGTTTCAAAAAAGTATAGATGTTGAAAAAAGGAACCTAGTTATACTATATGATCTTTATCTAGGTAAAAATTTAATAAAAACAATGAAAAACAATGAAAAAAGGACCACATCACATAAATAATTCCCATAAATAGGTTATTTTCCAAAGAAAATAAAAAAATGATGACCTTTCCTATTAGTATCATGATTTAAAAGGAACCCAAAATTAAATAAAAAAAATTAAATACCCAAAATGGGTCCCAACATCAAACTCGGCCCCCTCATCTATTCTCCATCCCACATCCCAAATAAACCATAAATCATCATTCCTTTACTGTTACCTAGAGCTACAATCAAGATTTCTTCTTTCGTACCAACAGTTTCTCAAGTATAGATAAGATAAAACTTAGTTGAGACCTAGAATCTGTGTCGAAAGTGATATTCACTCAACAAGATAGTGTATATAGATGTGAAATGAATAATGGAAAAGTAACCAAATGAAAATGAGTCCAAAAAATTGTCAATTTTCAATTATCCTTCTTATCCCTTGGGCTCCAATGTGTCACTTGGCCTACCCATCCTGATTATACAAATGTCGGACAAGTTTTCACGTTCCATTTGGGATATAGAAATTAATTAAAATAAATAGGCTTCATCATGTAATTAAAACTAGGTAGTAAGGACCCCCAATCTAAGTAACTTCACCATAATAAATTCTTTTAGTACCTAGAACATCAACCGATGCCTAAACTAGGCATACATATCACCATGTAAAACATCAAAAATCATTGATTTGTAATTTAATTTCCCTCATTCTATATCATATATTTGGAGAATCATGTCTATCATCTTAAATCATGGATGTATAGTTGATTTTCTAACTTCTAAAACTGTCTCACCAATAATAAATTTCTACGGACTAAAAAACATGAACTCTAAACACATTAAAATAAAAATAAGTGTTATATTTTGACATTTATTTTTAGCCATGGTATGACATACAAAACATCATTAACCCTTTTAAAAAATTTAACCATTTTATCCCTTATTCATATATGACAACCATTAAATGTTCTTTAAAATAATTTTACTATGTATATATTACCATTTAACCATTTAAAATTTCTTCCTTTTATCAATTTAGAAAATATTTAATATCTCATGTCATTGAAAATAACCCCTTATTCCATGATAACCAACTAGGAAATAAGTACAACCATGTTAAACTCATAATCCCCCTCTTCCACCATTTCAACCCCATTTTACAATTTGAAAGGAATCGACACACCCCATGGGTGGTCCTAGTTCATTTCCTATAGTCATTAATAGAATGATCAAGATCCATTAATGGTTTAACCCATAAATTAAATACCTAACCAATTTTTCATAATCATGGAAAAAATTCAAAACACATTAGAGTAATAGAACATAACACATACACATGAGAAAATATGATAAATATGGGATATATCATATAGACCACCTACCATATTCTCATTAATAAACACTCATCCAACCCCAACATTTGAAGCATACTAAAATGGGCTCATCTAAAAAAGAAGATAACTGCATGAAAATCGAGATTATGATACATATAATAATAGGGAACCAAGAACTAAGTCTTTTTGAAAAATTATGGAAATAGACCCATAGATTTAATTAGGTATTAGAATATCATTAAACCAAACTTTATATTTCCAAAAATAAAAATACTTATACAAATGAATGATTAGGATAGTTTGGGTTTCACTCTAGCCTATTTTGAGTGAAATGGTGGTGAAATATAAGTGATTTTATAAAATGGTTTGGAGGGAAAAGTGATAAATTTTACCCTTTTAATTAGGAGCATGATTTGAAAGAAATTTTTTCCAAACCATGAACCAACCATGTGAGGTATGGAATACAAAGAAAAAACAGGTTACATGATTTTCTAGGCCACCCATATAGTTTGAAAAACCATATAGAAGCCTTGTGAACAACTCTGGACCAAACCCATAAGGTTTCCAGGCCACCTATCATAGTTTGTAGAACCATGATCCCACTTATACTATGTCAAATAGTCATCATTTATGGTTAGCACTAACCATGATCCCTATTCATTAAAGAACATTTTCTATATTATTTAGGCTCCAAACCCCCATAATTCTTTCGAGAGGTTAACCAAAATAAAAAAACATACATCGACAAAGGTTTATATCTTATAAAAGGAATTATCCAAAAGAGACATCGATAGATATGATGAATTTTTTTTTATGTTCTATCAAAATAGAGAAGGATATCAGAGTCATAAATCAAACTCATTCATTTGATAAGAAAATAATACTGGAGTTTTAATGAAATTATACTAATAAATACCATGGAGGGGGGAAGATGATTTATTATTTATTACAAAAATGTAGAAAGTAATAGTGAGGAAATCGTCTTAAGGGGACTAGTAAATTCATTAATTATAAAAATGTATTCCATCAAGAAAAAGAATTTAGATTTAATTTGGAGAGTCTAGTAATGAATGTAACGGTTAAAAATCTCAATAGAATGAACTAACCACACTCCAATTTATCAAATTAAATGATTTTTGGAATTAAACCAACCAGTGTTCATATTATAGGGTTAATGGACTTGATTGACATTAGTAAACTCTTTAGAATAGAGTAAAAGGGATATCACATGAAATTAGTGTTACTGATATGGAGTATGATAATAAAGTATTGTAATTAATACATATAATCCACTCTATAACTGATAATTCCCTATTTTATCCTCTTTCAACCCACTCTTTTATATCTAAATACATTAATAAATGTATAACATTACAAACTCATTTATTAGATGTTACACTAGAAGTAAAGAATCATAATCCTTTGATGATTTCATCTCATGTAAACGATTCTTCCGCAATTTAAATATTTTGGAATGTGCTTCCTAAAAGTCTTATTATTATTTCAATAGTATAATTTGTTTTAATTTAAAGAATGGATTGGATTTCATTATATGAAGCACATATCAATTATAAAACAAGGGAATACGAATTATATATACTATATGAAACTATGAATTTCTATGTGTTTGAGGAAAAAAATTAACATCCATTGGAAGTTACATCAATTACATGGGTCATGAATCATATCTAAATAGATATTTATCACAAATGTTTGGGGATAAAATCAACATCGAATACATTTATTTTGTATAATAGTGTGCTGATACGTTTTTAAAAATGATTCATATTCTTCACATGAATAATAATGTTGGGTTTTCAATATAAATCATAAAAATTGCTTCACATATTTCAAAGACTTTATATTAGATTTTCTTGATTGAGTTGAGGTAATATAAAAAGAAATATAAGGAGAATATTGATAAGGGATTTATTTAGCCAATTGTATCACCTTGACAGCCACATATTCGTTTTTTAAGATAAATAACGGGTCAATGAGACTCTAAATTGATTATTGAAAACCTAAAAACATTATTAATTAGAATAAGTATCTTCTACCCCATATTGATGATTTCATTTATCAATCACGAGGAGATTAATAATTTCCCAAGATTGATCATTAATCTAGATACTATTAATTGAGGGTCAAAAGGGAAGACATAAATAAGAGAACCCTCAGATTGAGGAATATAAACTATGGAATTATTTGGATTCTATTTTTTCTTAGTAATTAACATATTATCTTCATTAGTTTAATAAATTTTTTACAAAGATTACATTGATTAGTTTTTGGTAGTATTTATGGATTATATTCTCATATATATTATATAAAAAATAAAGATCACAATAATCAATTTAGGACTGTATCAAACATAATATGGAAGGATAATTTAAATTAAAAATTTAAAAAGTTTGAATAGTGGATAAATAGAGTCTCATTTTTTGGTCATATTATCTCCAGAGAGGGTATATTGGTGGATCCATAAATGATAAAAGTTATCAAATATTGGCACAGACCAATCACTATGATCCAGATCTATAGTTTTATTAGATTGGATTTATATTATTAAAAAATTATGAAAAAATTAACATGTATATATTATCTACTCACCAAGTTAACTCCTAATAGATTTATGTTCCTTTAGACTGATGAAAGTGTAGAAAATTTCAAGGAACTGAAGAGTGGGTTGGTCATTGAACCTATTATCACTATACCAAATAGTGGAGAAGGTATTGTGATTTATAGTGATCTATAAAATAATGGGATAATAATTGTTCTCATAAAAAATTATATGGTAATAGTTGATGCCTCACACTAATTGATGAATCATGATAGTAATTACAGGACTCTTGATTTTGATTTTAAATTAGTAATCCATGAATCAAAGATATTGAGGCAATATATATATAGAGAAATATGTATCATATATTCTGATCATAAACTATTAATGTATATATATTCACCCATAAATAGTTTATCATGTCCCATGAAATGTGGTTTGAGTTGATTAATTATTTTTATTGCTTAATTCATTAACCCTTAGGAAACTGAACAAGGTGTTTGATGTTTTGACTCAAAAGGATCATTTTAGCTATTCAATTATGAGGATCATTGAAGAAATTTTTTTTATAGATTTTAATATTATGGACATTGAAATCTTGAAGTAATTTATAAAATATTATCTTTTTAAAATGAGGGTTCAACCATATATCCATGAAAAGACTAAAGGTGTATTAAAAGAGGATGTGGATCTACAAAAGAAGGAGAGAAATGTTCCTGAGCTAAAAAATGATTTTTATAAAATTATAAGGCTGAGGAATGGAGTCTGTGTCCTATAAATGATTGATAACATGAAATATTTTTAGAATAAGTGAATAGAATATAATTATCTATTCATCTTGGAAGTGAAATGATGTATATAGATCTGAAGGAGGGTTTTTGGTTGGATGATATAAAGAGATATTTTACTAAATTTATATCTCGGTTAATTTTATATTAGTCATTTAAGGAAGTTAAAAATAAGTCTAAGGTAATTTAATAAAAATTACCCATACCATAATATAAATGAGAAATAACTCTATAGATTTTTTCATAGAGCTCCCCAAAAAATCTTGAAGTTATAATGTTATTTGGGTTTTAAATGATATTCTTTTGAAGTTATCACACCTCATTACCTAGATAAATTCACTTTGGATCGAAATTAGTTGATATAAATTAATATATTGGAAAGGTTTTATGGTTTATAACATTTAATTGAATCTAAACACTATTTTAGGATTATATTAATGTCTATGTGAAGTCTTTAATAATCATTGGATATAGATATATATTTTAGTACTATTTATCATCCAATGAAAGATGATCAGACTAAGAGAAAGATTAAATACTTATAGGATATGATGATATCATACTATCTAAATTTCAAATATTTTTGGGATCAACATCTTCTTTCAGTGTACATTTCATAAAATAATATCTTTTACATAAGAATTCATATAGCTCCTTATGAATCCATATTTAAAAACAAGTGAATAACTTCAAAATGCTTGGAATAATATTGAAAAATAAATCTATTATAACTAGATAATTATAAGGAAATTAAAGATATTGTTATATCCATTCACTAGAATAGTAATGCATCATATATTCAATAGAAGAGTTATAGTGAAAATGTTCAGTGAAATCATGGATTTGATGATGGTGGGAAAACATTTCTATGAATTTATCTATGGAAGAAGGTTATGAGATTCAAAAAATAAAATATGTATAATCATTATATATTTTTATCTATTGAATAATATTGATCTAATTTGGAGAGTTTCTTATCACTTGTCACTACCACCAAACCACTATCAAGTTCACAATGTGTACCATGTATCTCTATTGAGTAAGTACAAACATAATACACTACATGTAAAAACATATGAGGTTGTACTACTGGATAATGATATTTATAATGATGAAAAACTAATTTAAATCTTTTATTATAGTGATAATGTTCTATGGAATAAGGTTTCTCACTTGGTTAATGTTCTTTGGAGGAAACATAAATTAGAGAAGTGTACACGAGAACCTCATAATGTCATGAAGAAAAGATATATAATTATTTTAAATCAATGTGATTTCATTTAAATGGATAAATTCATTTAAGTGGGGATATAATGTGACAAAATAGTTATATATATATATATCTATTGAAATAAAGGCGAATATTTGATAGCTTTTCATTCACGCATCCTTGAGTCCTTCTGAATTATGATATAGCAAATCCTTATAACCATTCTACTATATCCGTAGATACAAATAGTAATAAACTCATTATGAAATATATATATATATATATATATATTTAGATTTGGAAATTTATTTCTTATTTCATAATAAATAAGTAATAAATTTCGAATAATGCAATTTTATGCTTTATTTTTTTTTCCAAAATGGTTTTGTCACATTTTTTGAATGAAAAAATTATTATAAAATTGAAAAATTCTAAACATTATACTTGAGGGAATTAACATCATTTTTTAAACCATCATTAAATATTATCATAAAGAAAATTTTTATTATAATTTTAACAATATTTTTTTTTCAAGGAATATTTAAAAAGACAAAAAAAATAAAATAAAATATTCACTTTTATTTTTATTAATAAGTATCATTATGTTTTTAATTTGATCATTATAAAACACAATTAATCTTAAAAGAGAAATCAAAAAATTATTTACATTGGAATCATCTGTATAATTGATATTTTTATAAGTTCAATTTTAGGCTTAAAAAAGTTTTCCTAAAGAATATTCTAATGATCGTATTTTGTTTTTTATACTAATAATTTAAATAATTACCTTTTTATTAATGTTTTTAATGTAATTTATAGATTATATATTTAGTAATATACTTTATTATTCATTTTAGGGGTTTTATAGGGAATTATATGGAGATAAATTATGAGTTATGATAAAAAATACTTTAGTCTAAAAGAGGTTTTGTTGCGGTTGTGTTTGATTATTTAAATTTTACTTCTACCAATTATAGAAATTAAAATTCTTAAATGGAATAAATATTGGGATTCATAATAAAAAATAAAATTTAATTAATTTAACTTAATGTTTTAATATTAAATAGTAGAAATCGTAACTTTTGTTCCACAATTAAGGTTAAAATAGGTTTATTGTGGTTGTTAAATCAAGAGATATGGGTGTGGTTCCCAAAAAAATGTCTTATTTTTATTTTTTTGAATATATATCAACATTATATTATCATAATATTTAATATCTAGAATTTTTGGATCCACTTTACTATGAATGTTAGGTTATATCCTTAAAATCATTTAAGAAATTGCATGTGTGTCCATCCCTCACTTATAAAAATGAACCATTTCTATTCCACTAATCACATTGTTTGAGCAATATATATCATATTTTTCATACTAATATACCATAATATATTCCTTCCATTAATACTTCAGATTCTTTAGTTATCATATGTCCAACCCTTCATGGAATTATGTGTAAACAAAAGGTGGTCACTAAACAAATAGGTATAAATATTAACCAAGATGTTTCAATTGTATTTATTTTTATAATTACTCTATTAAATTTTTACCCATCCTAAAATGATGAATCTTGTATGATAAATATTGTGATATTTTATTAAAATTATTGAAGAAACATTTATCACCTCTTCGCTATAATATTGGAAATGAAAGTATTACTTATGCATACATGTGGACTACTGCCACCATGCAATGATATGATCCATTTTCCTTACCCATCTTTCATGGTCAGTTAAATGTTATATTTAATATATATATATAATATTAATTTTATAATATTTTTTATATATTGGTTAGTTATTATTTACCTTTATTTCATTCAATCTATCACAAAATAGAAACATCACTTGTGTATATGTACGGGCTACATATCTACGTACTAATATAACTTATTTTTCATCACAAAATTATATTAATGTTCATACATGTGTATATAATAAATATATATTATATTTATACAAGGGTGATAGTTCTAGAGATTAAGGAACCATGGTCGAAGTGAAAGGAATATAAATTCCCAAAAAAAATGTATATTACAAATCAAGAAGTTAACACATGAAATGATGATGATAACGAATGATTGTAATGAACTGGTGATAAGATGTTATAAGTAATCCATATTGGGTATTATATGTATGATTTTTTTGAAATATATTTTTTATAAATTTAAAATTTTTGTAGTGGAGGTTATAGAACTTATGAAGGAAAATGGTCTTGTGGTAACAGTATCATGTTACAATATCATTTTTACTAAGATTATTCATTCTTAAATATCCTTTTGATGAAATTATATGATCTATCCCCCAAAATAATATATATATTTGTTATCTAATTTTTATTTCTATATATCACATATTTTTCTTTATTTTTTCATTCATTAGGTACTAAATATTCCAAAGAATGTTTATAAGTAAAAACTAATTTATTTATATCTTTAACAAGGAATCATTATTTACAAGTTCGAATTTTCATTAAAATATTTTCATTAACATTTCAAATATTCCCAAAATATTTTTTAAATTAATTTTTGTGAATAATTGATATTATATAAAAATATAGTGATGGAATATTCTTTCATTTTTTGAATGAGGTAGTCTAGTTTTTTTGAAAAAAATTGGAAGGAATGTTTGTTCTATTGTGGATTGCATGAATAAACATAAACACCATCATGACTTATCATTACACTAAATCTTAATTAACATTTTTCATTTATTATTTTAAAATAAAAAGTTTTCCATAATATTCTGAAAATTTTGAGATGTCAAATAATTTATTTCAAAATTAACAGGTAATTATACTCAAGAAATGTTCCAATTACATTTTTAAGGTATTTTCATCTATAAAATAATAATATTATATCTATTATATTTTAATATGGTTATAATCCAATGTTATAATAATTATAATTTATCTAGGGGGTTTATTATTATGATGATATAATTTTTGTGAAACCTATTTTCATTCCATGGATTATCTTTTATTTAATGATAAATGGTTTAATATTTTTTGGAATATATATGAATGGATTATGATTATTTTATTTGTGGTTCTATTATAAACCAAGACCAAGTGGTTCCTTTATAAACTAAGTATGGTTTGTCACATTATAAAACATGGATGAGTGGTTAAATTATCAATAAAGGTCATTTGGGTATGTTAAATCCCTCTAATGCATTGGGTAATGATGATGAAGCATAAAACTGCAAATATACAATGAAGTTAGTAAAGTCCTTAGTGATGAAAGAGTTAACTAGGTGGAAGTTACTTCTAATAGAATATTGGAAATAACCAGGTTGGTATTTCAATTGTGGGATATTTTAAACAATGATATACTTGGGAGTGAACTTTAACTATGGAATCAATAATTTAATATTATGTTTAAACAAAAAAATATATCTTATGCTCATAATATATTATCACAGGTCATGAATTATTATTGATGATTCCATCATATTATGTATTATCTCATTTGATTCAAAAAACATTTTTCTTTAATTAATTATTAAAAATATATAACTGATTGGGTATAATCATTGTAAGATTTGATCATGTTCTAGCATCCTTATTCTTTTCTTATTATTTATTATGATCATTAATTCAGATATATTATGCTTACCCTTGTTGATCATCTAGGCACACCCATTATTATTTTTCCTTTCCCCATTTTCTGAAGAGTGGTTTTAAGTATGATATTCCATATAAGGGTAATATTTGTGATGAAATTAATGGGAAATAATGTAAATATTGTTTGAATTATTTTTTATGTATCAATTTTTCCAAAGGAACTATACATTTATGGCTCTAGTTTGGAACATATTGATATGTAATAAGTATTCATCCAAAATAATGTAATATTTATGTATGATTTTTCTGTCCATATAGCCTTTCTAAGATGGTAAATAAAATAATTTTAATTGACAAACATGATTTATATATAATTATTAGGATCTCCTGAATAAAATTGTGACCAAATATTCATAATATCATTAATAAATTATCATTTTAAATTCAACCATCTAAAATGAGTGTAAAAATAAAAAAGTAATTTATCCATACTATGTTATAGTTTTTTATACATTAACCCCTCTCATACATCACTTTATATATAATTTATCACATTACTAAGACCTAAATTATATAATAATTCATTTGAATAATTATATTACATCTAAATCAAATTATGAAAATCCATTAATTATAGTTTGTTCAATTTTGGGTTGGTCTGACCACCTACTTGATGAATGATATAAAATCATATCATGCATGACTTTGAGTACATAATTACTAATAAAATATGAGATAAACAAGTTAATGATGACTTTATTTTTGGTTTTAATGGTAACATTAATATTAAGATAATTAATTATTATACCAATTTCCATTTGTTAAAAATCGAAAAAACATGCTCATCACCGACTTCATCATTACAGATTATGAACAGAAGACACATTTAATGAAATTATAACATTATAAATAATCATAAAAAATGAACAGTAGTACCATGTATGATATTTCAAAGATTAAATTTTGGAGAAGAATGAAAATCAACACTAAAATTAAGAAACTTCTTCAAAATGATCATCATAACTCATAACCAATATTGAAAACAGAAAATATTTAAATAGTATACATGTAGAGAATAATTATTAATGAAGATTACAAAAGTTTATGGATATGAATAATTTTATTATATAGGTCATTAATATATTTATTTTTTTATATAAGAGGATCAAATGCTTTTTGGATGTTTGGAATTGTGGAAACTGTTATTTGTCTCTATTTTTTTATTCAATTAGACATGTTTGACGTTTCACACCATCATTTATTCTATATTGTGTATTCACTATAATATTTGAACCCAGAATATTATTTATCATTCATTTCCAGATAATTGAATATATATTTCATAGTAACCCTCTTATATTCTTCTGATTTATATATTATAACTACCATAATGGTTTTTAAATATCAATTTACCTTTATTGAGAAATGATGTGCATTCAACACGTGTTTCTTTTTTGAGGACTATATATTAGTAATATATTTCAATTACCGTATTTTTTTTGAAATAAAATGGATTTAATTATCCATATCAAATTTTATCTTACATTCAATTTTGAATCAAAATATAACAAATTTTTAGTGGATTGTTTCTTAAATATACCCCCATGGTTGAGTTAAAATGGTTCTTATTAAAAATATTTATTCCATGATTTTTTTTCTTACACCATATGATTTATTTAATAGAACCTTCTCTTTCACTACTGAGGAAAATTAGTTTTTAATTTAATGATTTTACATTTAGTAATTTTCTTCTCAAATATTATGTCATTATTGAATATAAATATCATCCTATTTATGAATAATATTCACCATTTTCAATATTTTCCTTTCCCACCATTGTTCTCCTTTATATGTGGAATCCCAGTTGTATTTTATCTCTTATTAAGTTGAAATTTCCCAATTACTATTTTCAATGAGAATATTTTTTATAAATTTTTATAATGTGGATTTAAAAAACATATTAAAATATAAAAATATTTTCCATATATTATCATTCTATTTTTATTCCAACACACATTTCCTCGAGATAAACATTATATTTTTTTTCTTAAGGATAAATTATTTAGGATTAATTTTAATATTTTGTGTTTTCAAAAAAATCCATATCGCCTTTACCAAATATATAATAGGTTTTGAAAGTGATATGTAACCACCTCTATTATAAAAATTTTAAAAAAACATCTTATAGTTTTGCTTCAATTTTACTTGTTAAGACAAAGAGATTTTAATCTGTTGGAAATTATTTTCTATAAATTACACTCTATATTTTATTATATTATTTTTGGGTATTAAAAAATGGAACTCGTTTATTTTTGGTGAATTTCATAATTGTCCACTTTGAATAATTGTGTTTCTTTTTTAAATTCCTTTATAACACCCCCATGGATTTTTAAAATAAAACTATGTTCGATAGCATATTCGACCCGCAATGTTGAGATCAAAAGACCCATGATATATAAAATCATTATAACTTAGCCATTAAATAAGAAATAATGAAAAATAGTAAATACTTTATAAAATATATATTAATATTTCCTAATCAATATAAATTATTTATAAATTTAAAGTAATTAACAATTCAATTTTCAATAAAGGAATTTTATTCTTCAAAAATATGTATTCTTCAAAATGATTTGTATGAATTTTAATGAAAAAATATAATAATTAATTTTTGGATTTTTTTAAATTTTTTTTGGAAAAATGAACTTCATTTTTGAAATTTGAATATCTGAACTTGTATTATTTGATTATTTATTTATTTTTTAGAAAATATTTATTTATCAGTAAATACTAAAAAGTACCAATTTTTGAAAAAGTTTCATTATTTTAAACAAACTAATAAATTTAAAAGTCACATTTTGTTATGAATATGATTTAAGATAAAATAATAATTATTTATATATATTAAATTCACTTAAATTCTTTTGAATTAACTTCATATTATATTTTAGTATAAGTTTTTCTTTGGGTTTTAAATGTTATTTTTATAATTTTTTTATTATGAATAATGTTTCTCCTTTTTTATTAATTAAAACAACCCCTAATGAGTAATTATTTAAATTAAATTCATATATAATATATTAGAAAATTTTTATTTGTATTATTATAATTAGTATAATTATTATTCATACTGTTAATATAAATCATCTTTTTATTAAAAAATATACTTCTTGAAGACCACCTTTTCTTCACAACTGCGGGTTTAATTTTAAATTCAATTTTACCACTTTTGAGAATTGAATTTGGTAAAATGAATTCAATATTTTGAATAATCATAATTTATGTTAACTAATTAGTTAAACATAATTTTTGACCATAATGAATAATGAAAACAATAAAAATAAATTACCATCGTTAATGTGAAGACAGGTTTACTTGGGGGTTAAAATAAAAATATAAGGGACAAAATAACCTAAAACATTACATAAAAACTATTTTATGGAGATATTTTGAATTTATCATGTCTAAAGATCTACAATTATCTATTTTTCAACCTCGTAGAATTTGAAAATTGTTACACCCTGAGTTTTTCTGAATTATTTTTATCTAAAAAATTGAATTTATTTGATATCTTGCATTGCATGAAACACCAATTTAATCTTGTGATGCATACAAATCTAGTTTTGCTTGCATTATACAGAACACTATTTTTTACTAAACCATGATATATTATTAATATAGTTATTTAAACCTGACTAATATAACCAAGTAGTTAATATTATAAATATTCATTATAATAACTAATATTAATATATTAACTAATTTTTTTATATAAATGAAATATATTGAAAAAAAGCTATTTCATTTTTGGTAGATTATTTATATGTTTTAAAAATATAATTTTCTCTATTTTTTATTTATTTTTTTAAAAACTAATAAAATTATTTTTTACACTTAAAAATTTTATCGTATAAAATTAACTTCATTTTTTAAAATACTGATGTCAAAATTAGATTAGGGTTAATATTTGGGATTTTTCTAAAATGTTTCATTTTTTGATGAATAATAAAAATACTGAATTTTTATTGAAAACTTCTATTTCGTTTAGTTTTTTATGAAGTTAAATTGTATTTTAAATTTATTTCAAAGAACCATTATATATATTTTATATACATCGATACAATTTAGTTCATTGTAATAAAATATATATTAAATTTTGATATAAAAACATTGTAAACTTTTGACCATTTTCTCTTTAAAAACTTTCTTTCTCACCATGTCTATAGGATTAGTTTTAATTTAGAATATTCTAATTTTATGAATAAAATTTTGAAAAAATTAATTCCATATTTTTAATAAAAATAATTTATATTATTTAATATTCTCAACTTAATTTTTTATCGAAACGAATAGTAAAAACTGTAAAAATGATTTACTGTTGTTGATGTTAAAATGGGTTTACCGAGGGTGGTTAAGCTAAATAGAGAAGGGTTAAGAATAACTCAAAACATGTATGACACCCATTGGAATTCCATATTTTAAACTTATAATTCTATTCTTATGAATTTTCCATTATTTTATCCTTTTTTGTAAAAACAACATGGGTGGATGTCTTTCTTTTAAAAAATTACAAGCATGCCACTCACCTCACTTATAAAAGGCTACCCCTTATCCTCTTATCTTCGCACCTTAAAATACTTTTGGTTATTCAAATAAATTCCCAAATAACTTCCCATATTCCCCAATATAATCCTATAAGACTTATTTTTTATATAATTCCAACCATGGATGTCTTTTGGTGAAAACCTAAGTAGGATACCTAAAGAAGAGGTAACGCTCATTTGTGAGCATTTTTATTTTATTTCTTCCACCACCTCCTTGAATTAATTTTAAAACATGTTGATATAATAACCTAATTTTTTTAGATATACAGATATATTTTTATGTTTAGTTCATGACCTAAAACATTCTACACTTTCATCAAATGTGTTACGAAATAATCATTCAACTGTACGAAGGACTACCACATCACAAATTGATGTCATTCATTTTTCCATGACCTCCTATAAAAATTGGATAAAATGATAGACATACTATTTATATTCGATATTTAAGAGATTATTATGATTTATTAACTATTATATCACACATATATTTATGG
This sequence comes from Viscum album, assembly GCA_963277665.1. Lineage (NCBI taxonomy): Eukaryota > Viridiplantae > Streptophyta > Magnoliopsida > Santalales > Viscaceae > Viscum > Viscum album. The sequence goes on along the minus strand of OY728166.1, from coordinate 1,032,370,121 downwards.
TTTCTATTTTTTTGAGTAAGATAACATCACTCTTGTTTACAGTGGACTACCTCATTGTGAAGTGACATGATTCGTTGAAACATTACATAGAAGTTATTAAGAATGAATTTAATAAAAACATGTGATATATATGTTATAAAGATTATTCCTGAATGATAATATATCATTTATCTTTATTTTTTTAATCTGAAAATAAAATGGAAGAAACGTTTATGTGTATGTATGACTTACTATATCCATGAACGATATATTTGTTTTCTATAACTAAATTTTATTAAATACTATAAATACATATATAATAAATATATATGATATTTATATCATGGTTAAAATTATGTATGTAATGAAATCATGATCAAATAAATATTAATAAAATTAACAAATCAAAGCATATATGAAAAACAAAGCGGTTATTACCCAAAATGTAAATTTAACATGGAACTATTAATAAATGGATTATAAAAGGTCATAAAAAATAATATATGGTATGATATATATATATATGTATGTATTATAAAAATTTATTTATTATGAACAAGGTTTTAATGAGTACGAAAGAATTCAATACTTAAGGTAAGATATTTTTATCTCAATTTTACTTGTTTGAGACATATGTTATGTTATGAACCTATATTTTCAAAATTTTTATATAAATCCATTTTAAACATAACATCATTAATTTATTTATCCTCATGATATCTTATGTTCCATTTTATGTTATTCCATCATGGTGCTTACAATTCACATTTACCAAAATGGTAATGATTTTATATTATAATCCCATCGTTTATCTGGATTATTTATATTCATAATTCCTATAATAAAATAATTTGATCCATTTCCAAATAAACTCATGATTTTTATTATCTTATGGTTACTCATGATATTTTCTAGTCATATTATCACTTTTATAATATTTTCTACTTAAAATAATTAAAAATTTTTCAATAAAAGTTGACTTTATTTCTCTCTCTGGTCAGAAATCTGTATTCTAACAAAACTATGTTTTCTAAAAAAAATTCAATTTTTTTTATTCACCAATGGTTTTTTTTAAAATAAATTTTTATCTATAATATATATATTTTTTACAAAAATGTTTTCAAAGTAATATTTATATCATTTTCTAATAATTACTCATTTTCTTTTACCAAATGTGTGTTATGAATAAATATTTTAACATGTACGATATGAAAAAACTTCCATTCACAATGATGATTATTGTCAATGAATATTTCTTTATAAGTTTCAAGATTATTTTCAAAGAAATATATTTTTAAAATTTTTTATGTTTTAAAATGTGTTTTTCAAAGTGGGAATGATTTTTAGAGAAGAAATGTTCTAAATGATGATCAAAATTATTTTCCATATACTATGACATACATTGATGTAATCTTTTCCTTATTGGGGATATAATTCAAGGATACCATTCTTATTATTTATCTAAATCGATAATGTTTATGTTGGAATCATGTTTACAAAATCGGTTTTTCTTCATTGGGTTATATCATGATAAACGTTTTATGAAACCTGATTTTTTTCCATGGGTTATGCTATGATGAAATGATGAAACGATTATAAAATCTATTTATTTTCTATAGCTTATGATATGATAAAATTTTTATGAAATTTATTTCATTTCATTGGTTATGATGTGATGAATGTTTTATGATCTTGTAGAACACATAATATAGTTTTTATTAAGAGATCACTGAGACCTATATCTTCCTTATTATTTATGTCAAATGAGCTTCCAATATTTATTCCATGACCTAAGATTATCAACTTTGATATATGGGATATGGTTCTAAAATGTTGTTATTGAGTTATCATACTATTATAATCATGTTATGATTTCTTATCTCCCATGATTACCCTTACTGAGAATATAAGATCACATTTTTTTATGTTTCCTTTCCCCATGTCACGATAAAAGGTTTTAAGTAGCGTATTATTTTGAAGAATACTAATGGGGAATATATTTGTGGGTGAAATTTAAGATATTTCTTCAATTAAGGAGATTGTGTTCCATGTTTCAAACAGATCTAAACTATTAAGGTCCATAAGAATGTTTTTTAATGTTAATACTATTAATATAAAAGATGTGATATACATGTATGAGAATTATAGATCTCTATAGTTGGTATCATAGGATAGGATTAGTTACCCACTTATAAACTAAGCTGATAAAAATCTAGTGAGATCCCTAAGCACATGTATAAGGATAAGTCTACAGATGAGTCAGATTATAGTAAAATTTCCTAGAATTTTAGAAACATATAGAGTAAGTGGTTTTCAAGAAATTACATACCTGTTCGGATACTACAAGTGAATGTGGATATAGAACAAAGATTACTAGGGGGTAATAACTCTGAAAAGGAAACATTTAGATATACTCAATCATCACCGGATTCACAATAGCGAGCCTTGCTGAAAACCTAGTTTGACGCTCCTAGGGGATACTCTTTGAAAATTCACCAAATCATTATGAACCTTCTTTAAGGATTCAAATATATCATGACAATGAATGATCTAAGATAAAAATAAGGTGTCAAAGACTAAAAAAGGTCTCATAGTTTAGATATAATACAATTTATTTTACAAGATTATGTGGTTACCCATCCTGATTATTGTTTTTTACACAATGTTTTTTGGTTTTCATCAATGGCTAGAACTAGAAGGAACTATGTTAATAATGAGTGCGATGAAAAATTCAATGATTTTCCTCTTATGCATCCAAACATTTTGGGAGATGTAATGTAAAATCTCTTTTATATACTCATAGAATATTCTAATTCTATGAATTAGATTGGATTTCCATACAAACAAATGAGGGAATAACATTTTTCTGAGTAATTAATAAGGAAATTTCAACCTTCAATCATTGGGACTTTGGATCCAATAGTTTCTAAACAATGTATTAGTGAAAAAGAAATAATATTTTTTGTTCTCCAGTGTTTGGATCATGAAAAATTCATTTTTAATGTATATTATTTCGAAGTTTAAGTGGATAAATGGTTGAATACGATAAACAATACAAGGCAATAGGATGAAATTCATTCCATGGAGTGAGATGAGTTGAATAAATTTTTTTATCAAGTACTTTCCTTATATTCTTTATATGAAGATGAAGAAGGAGTTCCTTTAGATAAATAAAAATTATGATTAATCTATTGGTACCTATGAAGAAATATTTACACGACATATGAGGTATGAGTTTGGTATTATCATCCAACATATATGCAAGGTTGATTTATTCCTTAGTGTATTATAACAAATTATTTTAAGAGAATTTTCTATAAGAGAATCTAGTAGCTGTGGAGAGATTTTTTTATTTGCTATAAAGGTTGAAATTATGGTCATAGTTTCATATCAATATTATAGATTAGTTAAGAAAATGAAGATAGAGTTCAAAGGAAAATATAAATACCATGGAGTGAAGAAGAATATCTATCCATTATGATTAAATCGTGGGAAGATACATAAAAGAAATTGTCTTAAGAGGGATAGTAATTGTTTTATGTGTGGAAGATAAGCTCATCGGGAAATTGATTTCCCTAGCGATATGATGAAGTTATATAACAACGAGAATACAGAGAATGTTATATGGAATGAACCACCCACACTCTATTGTTTAAAGTGGAAGAAATATATGAACTATAAAAACGGATGACCAAATCCGAAGACTAATGATGATGATTAGAGTTAGTGACCTATTTAGCCAAGGGATAAGGGGAAATATCTAGTGATCACTATTTGTAATGAGGGGTGTGATAATGATGTGGTGAAGGGTATACTTTCCATCCACTCTCTAACTTATAATGTCATATATAACTATATATCTTCCCATTCTCTCATATATAAATAATTACTAAGGGTATCAAGATTCCACCCAAACCTTTATATTTTGAAGTTTCTATGAAATCCCCTAATGGTTAGATGATTTCATCTCAAGTATATGATTCTTCTCTAGTTGATGTTTGGGGGGATTTTCTTCCCTTAAAACTCATCATTCTTCCTCTTCTTGAATTACATATCATATTATAGATGGATTTGATTTCTATATATAAATCCCAAAAAATAATTCAAGGAATTGAAGTATATTTTTATAGTCCAAGGAAACCAATGATCATATATCAATATGAAACTAAGTAAAAAATTCCAATGGAGATAACATCCTTTGTATGGGTCTTAATTACAATTCAGAATGGGTGTTTATCTTAGATGGTTGGGGAGAAACTCGATATTGATGATATGCCTATTGTGTGGGAATTTTTAAATGTATTTACATGATAGTTTCTTATACTTCCAAAAAAACCAGAATTTGAGTTATAAATATAACTCATACCTAGTTACACACCAATTTAAAGAGACCCTATATAAATGCCTCGATTGAGTTGCAAGAATTACAGAAGAAACTCTAGGCAAACCATGAAAACAGATTCAATCATCCAAGTTTGTCACATTGGGGTCCATCTCTTATTTTTTTGATAAACAAAGATGGATCGATACAATCTAGAATTGATTATTGGGATATAAATAAGTTCACAATCAATAAAAAGTATCAACTTCCTTATATTGAAGACTTTTTTGATCAATTGTGTAGTGATCAATACTTTTACAATATTGGACTACATTCTATATATCTTCAATTGAGGGTAAAAAAGTAGGATATACAAAATAAAAAATTATATATAATTTATTATTACTATTAATATACTGGAATACCATTCAGTCTTAAGAATTCCCCCAATATCTTTATGGATTTAATGAATATAGTCTTTAAAAATTACTATGATCAGTTTGTGGAAATTGTAAAGACCCGCAAATTTCAAGGAAATTTTTTTCTTAATTTTCTTTGGAATTTTACAAGAGCGCAGCTTTAGACGGCACCTAATTCCGAGCCCCGGTGTGCCCGGAATCAATTTCCGAAGTTTGGCTCGGGTACGTTTAGTGAACGGACGAGCGGGTTTTTCTATCTTTTGAACCGGTGCCCGGAATCGAATTCTGAGGGCACCGATGAAATCGCAGCGCCAGTATTTTCTTAGAAACGCCTCTTCCGGAGTTGCGTTTGCTCAGACGTGGTTTTTAAATTTTGGGGCTTTAAGACAGAAATAAAATAAAATTTGTGTGACAACTTTATTTTATTTCACTTAAACTGCTTGGAAGTCACTTGGAAGCCACTTGAACTGAGTTAAAGCGGATAGGGTGCTATCCGGAAATATCCTACCCTCTTGGTAGGATATTTGTGAGGCAGGGCCCGCACGAGCCCCGCCGTTTCTTTCGCTAAGTAACGCACCCGCGAAAACCCGTCAATGTAACTGAAAAGTCAACCGACGCGTTTTCTTTATTTCTTAACAGACCATTTAATTGGGCGGTTTATTTCGTGAATTAAATGGGCTGTTTCATTCGTTTGAATTAATTCAACGAATTTAATGGGTCGTTACTTACGCGTTTTGCGTTTGTTGGCAAAATAATAAAATAGACAAACTTGTCTATTTTGGAGGATCCTCCTGTTGTGCGAGATCCTCTAAACCTCCACCCTCCCCGCGAAGAACGCGAAGAACGCGAAGAACGCGAAGAACGCCGGAACCGGAATTCGACGACGCACGATCCGCGATGTCAACAAACTTTTCCGCGACCTTCTCCTTCTTCTTCTACGGCGCCTCTTCTTCCGCGGCGGACCTACGATCAGCGGTTAAAGGTGAGAATCGAATCTTCTAATTCTCCCCTTTTTATAATTCGATATCAACGGATTTAAATTAATTAAATCCATTTGATCTTGATCCGGAGATCGTCGGCGCGACGTTTTTCCCGCGGTGCGACGAACGTCTCCTCCGCAACGACGCGACGATCCCCTCCTTCCGCGACGAGCGATTCCGCGACGACCTCACGTCCGACGACGACAAGGTAAGGGTTGTTGGAGTATTTTTATTCCCCGTGTTTATTCTTTTAAAATATAGAACCTGATCTCCGAACAATTTTAATTTAATTAAAATTATTGTTGATTATTTTCCTTTCCTCCCGTTGTTTATGACTAACGCGGAGGGTGCGGATCTAACGAACAAGACCCGGCAACCCTCCGCCGATCTTTTGTTGTGCGGATTTGGAGGACGATGACGAACCGTGTGGCAAGGGGGATCCGTTGATCCCGCAGTGAAGATCGGCCCCCGGGAGGAGCAATGGCGCAGACGGGAGGCAAAACGGGCCACCGGAGCAACTCCGGCGGCCCGCGGAAGGCGGCGGCGGCGGCGCCCGGCGCGCCGCCGGGAATTCCGCCGCGGCCGAGCCGCGGCGGCGGCGAACCGCCGGACCGCGTCCGCGGTCCGGCCACCCTGCACGCGGCCCGCGTTCCTCCAAGCCGCGGGTCAAACCCGCGGCAGTTTCTTCGGCCGCTCGGCCGAAGCCGAGCTGGCCGACCCGGTTCGGCCGACCCAGGGGGGGTTAGGGCCGGGTCGCCCCGGGCCCAGAACCCCCGTTTTCGGGCCCTCTTCGGTCTTTTGCCCATATCTTGGGCCTGAGACCTCCAATTAACGAACCGTCAGCAGCTACGCGATCCTTGGATCGATACGGTCGTTTCGGTATATTACACTCAAGGTTTAGGAAGACTTTGGGTTCGGCCGGGTTGGTTCGTACGCGAAACCAACCTGGCCCTCGGAGCGGAAACGCTCATAACTTGAGCTACGGACGTCCGATCGACGTACCGTCAGCTGTGGTAGTTTCCTCTAAGTGAGACAGAACTTTTGGCATACTCTGCCCGAGGATCGGATACAGGTGGAGTACGGTCGGGTTGGTTTTGCCCTAAAAACCAACCGGACCCCTGGGACGAAAATGCCAATAACTCTCAGACCAGGCGTCCGATTGACGTGCCGTCTGTTGCGTTGAGATCCTGTTGTCGATACGGAACTTTTGCATACATAAACTTCGGACTACGTGTCAGTTGATGTATCAGCCTCTCGGCTCGTGGAGCGGACCCTCCTAAATGAGCTCGCTGTGTGCGAGAACCCTAGCGCTGGCTGTGACTTCGACGACAGAGCAGAGATCCTCCGTGGACTGCGACGACGGCAGAGCAGAGATCCTCAGTGGACTGCGACGACGGCAGAGCAGAGATCCTTCGTGGACTGCGGCGACGACTGTGCAGAGATCCTCAGTGGACTGCGTCAACTACTGCACTCAGCGATCCTACGTGGATCAGTGCTACAGGTTCTGTGTGAGCCCGATCCTATGTGGGTCCTTACTACCGGTTCTGTGTGAGCCACTGCCTACAGGTTCTGTGTGAGCCCGATCCTGTGTGGGTCTTTTGCGGGGGTTAGTACCTATCGATCCTTCGTGGGTCCGACGACTTAGATGGATCAGTGATCATCTTTGACGTCATCTGAAAAAGTATACCTGGTTGAGCTGAATCTTATGTTACTCTCCTTTGTGGTTTGTGTTGAACTATCCTTTGTGGATTTACTGTTTACTCTCCTTGTGGATTTGAGTCTTTCTTTCCTGCGTGGATTGAGTTGTTCTTGAGCTCGTGAGCAGAGCTAGAATTGGGGACTTAGGTATATGTATGGGCATATACCTAAGTCGAGTCAGATGTTACTTCGTGATTGCACCTTCCTTTTTGTGCTATATCCTTTGTGGATTTCGGGAGACCTTCGGGGGTCTCGGGGTCCTTACTGAGTAGCTTATACTCACCCCTGCACAGGCTATGCCCGCACCTTGTTGTGTTGGATGCAGACGACGGACAGCGCTGATCACGGTTGGGGCGTGGAGCAGGACGGTACCTAGAGGTGGACCACTGGGCGGGACGTGCTCGGAGCGGACGTGGGACCCGAGGAGCCTGGAGGCTATCTGTACCCACCCTTCAGGTGGGATTGCCAGTGGACGACACGAGGCCGCCGTCTTTTCTTCAGTTGCTGTTCTTTTCCTTTTCAGTTGTACTTTCTGTTGGGCTTGCATTCCGGCCCCCTTTACTTTTCTGCACTTTGTAGTTACTTTCCGCTTGCTGACTCTGTGGTGGTTGTTACTTATAAAGGCAATGCCTTCCCTGTTTACCGGGATTTACGCCTTGGTGCTAGTCGCCAGCCCCTGGCCTATGGAAGGCGGGATTGGGGTAGTCACGGCATGGGCCCCGAGGTCGAGTCGTGACAGAAATATTTATAAACAATATACTTATTTACTCAAAGAGAAATATGAGCATGAAGTTCACTTGATAGTTTTACTAAATACCCTAAGGAAGGAGAAACTATGTAAAAAATACTAAAAGTGTGAATTTTGGATGCAAAAGTTTTCATTTTGGGTCATATTATCTCAACAGAGGGTACATTATTAGATCCATAAACAAAAGATGACTATTGAATGCTGGGCCATACCAACAATGGGGATGGAAATCCATAGTTTTCATGGTTTAGATAAAAGTTTTTGACATTTTGGGGAAAATTTATCATGAATATATAATCCACTCACTAGGTTAACTTGAAAGAGAGATAATTTATTCTGGATAAATAAATGTGATGAATAATTCAAGGAAATGAAGAAAATACTAGTTAGTGCACCTTTTCTTAGATTAACCAATAACATATAAGGGTTTTTAATTTATAGCGACATATCTATAAATTTATCAATACATGTTCTTATTTTCAACGAAATGGTTATATATTAATATACATGAAAATAAAGTATTCATGAGAAAAATTACCCAAATCATGATTTTGAGTTTTATGTGGTAATTTTTTCATTAATGATATGCGGGAATTATATTTATATAGAAATGAAGGATATATATACCAATAATAAATGATTAATGTATATATTCACATAGAAGGAGTTGAATATGCACTAAAGATAATGGTTAGAGACGTATACATATTGTGACTACTTAATACGTTACCTCCCTATAAAAGTGAATAAGGAAGGTGATACATTGATTTGAAATAATCTTTCAAGATTATCCATGATGAGGATTACAAAAGATCCAATATTTTTTGTTTTTTAAAGGATCGATATAGAAATCCTGAAGGAAGGGGAAAAATATTATCTTTCTTAATTTAATGTTCAAAAATATATCCATGTGAATATTAAATAGGTCAAAAAGATATTATAGAGCTAAAAAAGAAGTTTATAAACGTTTTTGATTTTAACCATTATCTTGATGGTATGATAAGGTTTAGTAACCATGTATTCATTCAATAAGTACCATATTTGAAGGAGTTGTTAGAGAAAGCTCATATTTATTCATTCTCAATTCATCAAGGAATTATAAAGATGTATAAATATTTTAATTAATACTTATATTGAGATGGAATGAAGAGAGATATCATAGAGTTTGTATCTCAGTGCATGGTACATCAACATGTTATGTCTGAAGGGAAAAAGTCTAAGGTTATGTTTCATCCATTACCCACACTAGAATAGAAATGGAACAACATCACCATGAATTTTTTTCATTGGACTCCCAAAAATATTCAAAGTGAATAATGTTATATGGGTTGTAGTCAATATCCATATTTAGTAAAAGCACTTATTCACTATCAGATAACTCTTCTCTATAGATATTATTTCCTGGATATACATTAATAAAGGGCTAATGTTTTATGGAGTACCACATTCAATAATTTCTAGTTGTGATCTGAGGTATACCTTAATGTTCTGGAGAAGTCTTCGATAATCTCTTAATACATATTTAAGTTTCATCACTGCATTTCATCTTCAGAATGATGGCCAGTATGACATAACAATACTAACCATATAAGATATAATGATATCATTTTGTATAGATTTTAAAGTTGTATGGGATCAACAACTTCCTCAATTTGAGTTTTCTTAAAACAATATATTTCACTCGATCATTTAGATGGATCCTTATGAATCCCACTATGGAAATAAATATAGCGATGCAATGTGATGGAATGATGTTAGAGAAAGAAATATATTGAGACCTTATATAGAAGAATAAAAGGTGAATAAGGTTAAACTAATTTATCAATACATTGATGCATCTTATATTCTACAAAAATGTTATGCTGATCATCACCGACATGGTCTATAATTTGATATTGGTCGAAAGGTGTTTTAAATAATTTATCAATGTAATATGGTTATGATAGTTGAGATGAAATGGAAAATAATCCCTCATTATTTAAATAACTTTTAAATTCATGATAATATTGATTCCATATCATACCACTTGGTGCTTCCATAAAACATCTCTCAATTCAGCGATGTGTTCCATGTATCTCTCCTGATAAAGTACATACCAGAACCTTCACGTGTACTGAACTAATAATTAATACCAATGGAGAAAGATCTTTCTTATGAGGAATGACTGGTTGAGATTCTTGATCATACATTGAAATTTCTATGAAACACTACCAATAACCTAGTAGAAGCATTGTCTCAAAACCACTAGTTTGAGGATAGTCAATGGGAACTTGGGGATACCTTGAAGAAGTGTCTTCATTTTATTGTATTATAGTGATGAATTTTGAGGGGGGAATTCATTTTATGGGAGGAAGAATGTAACTAATTGAGTTTTTATGAATTTTTAGTTTTTAAAAAATTAAATAACATTGATAGTTTACGTTACATGCAACACCAAGTTAATCTTGAGCTACATGTAACATTGGGTTACCTTGTGTTATACATGACACTGAGTTTTAAAAAATACATGATATGTTATAAATATAGTTATTTAAACATGACCATTATAACCAAGCCATTAAACATAGAAATATGAATACTAATATTTTTTTAAATATTATGTATAATTATTTGTATAAAGTAAACATATTGTAAAAAGTGTAATGACTTTATATGTTTCGAAAATACAATTTTTTCAAATAGTTTTATTTATTTATTTATATGGACATTAATAAAATTAATTCTTACTATTTTTTTAAATTAATTTGATAAAATAAACATCAATTTTTAAATCATCATGTTAAAATTATCTTAGGGTGATGTTTTTTGTTTTTTCTTGGAATTTTTATCTTTTGATGAATAGTGAAAAATACTGAATGTTAATTGAAAAGTACCTTTTTTAATATATTTATATCAATAAAATATATTTAAAATATATTTTAATGTAAAATTATTCCAATTATATATCAAATAATTAAATTCAGTTCATTTGAATAAATTTCTTGTCGAATTTTGTTATAAAAACTTTGTATACTTTTTGAATAGTCTCTCATTAAAAAAGTATTTTATTGTCACATCTATAGGATTAATATTAAATTAAAATTTTCTTATCATATGGATTTATTTTTGTAAAAATTTGTTCCATATTTGGGATCTGAATGTTTTATATTATATAATAATTTCATTCTATTTTTTTGGCCAAAATGAATAGTAAAAATAGTAAAAATTATTTACTATGTTTATGGTAAAAATGGAGTTAATATGGGGAGGGGGGGTTAAACTAAAATAATAAGGTTTATAAATAACCCAAAACATGTACAACACCCATTTTATGTATATAATTATACTTGATCCCTTCCATGGGGATTACGATTGAAGAGTTACCAAAGTGAAAAAGGGTTTGTGTGACAATGTTCTTTATTTTCATATTATTTATGTTCTAGTTTCTTTTAGAGTATATAATGTGATATTATTTTCTTGAAGCAAATATATTTTATTTTTCTATTTTTATTAATAATTCTCAAATTTTTAGTTTCCATTTTAACCCTTACTTATTTAAGAAAGATCAGGAAACTTGTTTGTAAGTGATACTAATCTTGTATTTTTCTTTAGAATTGGAATCTTTCTCTCCCATATCCATTTTTTATAAATTATTTTAAAAACTGTTCTTTAAAGTATTAAATGATTTAATAAATCTATCTTAAATAGTATTTTACCTTATTTTAAAATTATTTGAAACTAAATTCCACAATTTTTTTTTCAAGTTGGTCACTTTTGACTGCCTTCTACAAATTTTTTTGAATTTTTTTTCTTTTTGACATTTACAAAATGAATGGATTTTCCTCCATAAAGACCAATATTTTAATTGAAACCTCATTTATATTTTTCTAATATTGTTTTCAAATAAATTTATTTTGACAATATTTTCTAAAATTTTAGTTTCAAACAGTGATTTTAAAAGTTAAAGGTTATTTTCCTAAAATAAATTTTTTAATGATATTTTAATACTATTTCTATTCATCAATGTCAAAAAACCATTTTGTTAGTTATGAATTAACTTGGATATTATATAATGGTACCATTATTTTTCTTTCAATATGTTTTATGATTTTGTAAAATAGATTTCTATCTAACCCATTTATTTTATAAGGGTTAATCATGTTTCAAAGAGATTATTATGGAACCTATTTCTATAAAATTCTTGAAAATAAATACATGGATATTATTTCTTTTTATATTACTATTCAAAAAATTATATAAACACATGCATTAATACAATAATATATTTTTATTTGGAGACTTGGTACATAAGATTATAATTTATAAAAAATTATTAAACATCTATCAGGAAGACCTTATATAATAGTACTCTTGAAAAATGTGCCCTAATTAAAACCATTCTTCATATCCCAGGGAAATTAAAAATAAGAAAGAGTGATAATAGATTCTCAGTCAGGTTAAACAAGGGAGATACTAAAGCATAACAGGAACATAAGGGTCTAATAACATGAGAATAATATTTTAAAATCAATCCATTCAAAATATTGAGTAATTACATAAATATTGGAAGTTCACAAGACATGAATCATTAAGAAATCAAATAACATGAGCCAATAGAGAATAAAAAAACTATAAGGAACACACATAAACATAAAAATTCTTATGTCAAGGATACCCAAAAACACATTAATAAAATCTTAGGATTGGGTTAACCACTTATGTACCTAATTCAGGCTTGGGATGACCCCATATGTATCCTTTTTGTGCTTGGGATAACCTCTCATGTACCCTTTTATCTCATTATTAATTAACCAATTCACTAAAGGGAGATATATGTTTCACCCTTCATATAATTAAAATTATACATATCTATGCCATAAGATCATAAATCATTCATCATTTTAAAACACATTAAATGAAATGGGTTTCATAAAAATTTCATTATATCGTAACCTATAGAAAAAAGATAGTATTTATAATCATTTCATCATTTCATCATAACATTATATGTGGAAAAAGAGGAAAATTTCATAATAAAAATTTCATGGTATAACCTATGGAAGAGAAATGGGCTTCAAAAACATATTTTAATTAAATAAAATTTAGAGAAATAAAAATAATGGTATCATTAGTTCATATCCCCCAAAAATCATAAGTTACCAAAAATGATATCATCTTACATGAAGAATTATTTTGAAAGATCACTTGGAACATTTCAAAAATAAAATAAGTTTTCTTTGAAAAACAAATTTTTTAAAAAAAATTAATAAATTGTTTTTAAATGATTTCTATTTAAAGTAATCTATAAAAATTATTATGGAATCATAAATGAAAATAATGTCCATGAATGTGGAAAATTATGTCCATACTCTACATGTTAAAACAAATATTTCATCTACATTTTTAGTAAAATCCTATCGCTCATTATTTGGAAAATGACATGAATATTCCATTAATTTTTTTTTTTCAAAAGTAAAACCTGTTTAAAATTATCTTGAATAAATCATTTTAATAATTTAAAAAGAAATTTTGAAAACATTTTTTTAAAACATGGTTTTGGAAGAAAAAGGGCTTTCAACCAAAGATATTAATAAATATGTTTTCTTTTAAAAACTTTATTTTGAACTGTTGAGTATATAAAGAGAGGAAAATTAAATTAAAACATGTATTCTACATAAATAAATATAGTTTAATAAAATAAATGTGTTTCTTTTTATATTGATCATAATATTTCATCATTGGAATCATAATCAGGAGTAATCCAGATGAATGATGAGACGGTAATAGAAAAACCTTACCTCTTTGTTAACATTAAATCATAATCCCCTTGATAGAATAATGTTAAATGTAATATAGAATATAATGAGAATTAATAAATTCATTTAATCATGTGTCAAATGTTATGTATATAAACTTCATAAAATAGGATTGGCACATAACATAACATATGTCTCAAAGAAGGGAAACCAGGATAATAATACCTTATCCTTTTGGTAACTTTTGAACCATGAACCCCATGAAAAAGGGATCCTCAAATTTATTTGTAAATACAAATAATTATTTTAGGTGAAGAATCAAAAAATAAATCCATGGTAAGTATATATACCACATATTGTAAATTGGTGGTTAATATTACATGTGTCTCACGTAAGTAAAAAGTGAGGCGAAATTCCCTTACCACTTTAGTAATCTTTTTAATCATAAGCCCAAATAAAGTATAAAATAAAATGAAACATTAAATAACATGAAAATTATTATATTCATAATAAATCATTTCAAACTGGAATCATATAATTCACACAAATTAAATGATATAAATTTTTATATTTCTCTCATAAATAAAAGAGATAATATAAATCCCTTACCTTAAGTCTTTACTTCCTTCATACACATTCCAAAAACCTGTATAATAAATATAATTTTATTATAAATCTACTATAAAACCATTATTATATATATTATACCATATATTATTTACATATGACCATTTATTACCCATTTTTTATAGATTGATTGTTAAAATATTGTTTCGAGTATTAACCACTTTGTTTCTCATATATGTTTTAATTTGTTACTTTCGGTCCTCTTACATTGTTAATCATTCCATAATATCAAAATAATAATGATTAAATAATTATTCTATTTATAAATAAAATATTATTTTAAGATTAATAATGAAACATGGGTTTTATAAATGAAGTATGTTATGATCTAGGAGACGGTAGGTTGTACGTACGTATATGTATGATTTCCATTTATCAATGATCATTATGGAAAGGTGGTAAATAATATTATATCATTAAAAAATGATAATAGTATCATAAAAAATATTATTCCATTAAATATACTTATCCATATAATCCATGTGGTGTGGTGATGAAAAGATAGATTCACGTCACTTTGTGAAGAAGATAGTACACACATACACGAATGACATTACCTTCTTTCGATGAGTGAAAAGGTAAGAAATAAGATGATATATTATCTTTAAGAGTGATAAATATTTCATTATTATCTTAATTATTTCACATATATTCAATATATTAATTAATTTTATACTTATTATCTTCCTTGAAAAACATTTCTGAAAAACGAATCACATCGATTCAAAAGGAGGTAGTTATCCGTACACACGAGCAATATTTTCATATCCCTTAAAGAATGGAAAGTAAAATAGTTATATATAATATAATGAATAAAAATTTACTATTATATTATAAATATCATATATATAATTTATATATGTCATCATATCCAACCGTGTGACGTGGTAATGAAAAAAACGAATGACACAGGTTCACGAGGCGGTAGTTTGCTGTACACCCGAATGGTGATTTTATAACCAATTTTATGATATTATAGATTTTTTTAGATAATGAACTTATCTTATCCACATAAAATCATATATAATTTAATTAGATCATTTTATCATCATGGTTAAAAAATAATTTATAGTGCTGGAGGAATAAATAAATTTAAAATGATCATTGAAGAACATAACCACTTCTTTAGATATCCTCATTTTATTTTCACCAAATGCCTTTATAGAGTGGATTTAATGTGTAAAATGGTTTATAATATTAGATTAGTGATTTTGGGATGTGATTTAGGTATGTGTTGGATGAACAAAAAGGGTTTTAAGGTGTGAATAAGAGAGGATAGGGGGTGGCTTTTTAAAAGTGATGTGAGTGGCACACGTGATATTCTTTGAAAATAAAATGGTGCACCCACATTTTTTGTCTTTTAAAAAGGAAAAAAATGAATTTTTCATGAGACTTAGAAATTATAGGGTATAAATGTGGTGATAAAATGGGTGTTTTAAATGTTTTTCTTCATTTTTATCACTTATCTCTTTGATAAACCCTTTTTTACCTTGTCCATATTAATTACTTTTTTATTATTTTAACTATTAATTTTTGTCAAATATTTTGTTGAAATTTTTAGATAATATATATTATACTTATTGAAAATATTTAATAAAATTTCCCAAATTCAATTCTTATAATATTAAAAATTTAATTTTAAATTAATCCCGCAGACATGATAAATTAAAAGAGAAAAGGTTTAAAAGATTACAAAGTTTTTATATAAAAATTAAATATAAAAATGATTTAAATGACCAAAATTGTATTAAAAGATATATAATTGAAATAATTTTAAATTAAAATGGATTAAAAACCTAAATTTACCATATAAATAATTTAAATGAAAATATGATTTTGAATTAAAATTTAGTATTTTTGGCATTTTGTCTAAGCATTAATCCTATCAGAAAATTCTAAATCATTCGCCATAAGAAAATTATTAAATTCTGATTTTAAAAATGAACTTTATTTTTTCATTTAAATTAATAAAATTTTCAATTTTTTTAAAATAAGTGCATAAAAATGAGACAAAACTACTTTTTGAAATAATATAATGTTAAGTATAAAACTATATTTATTCTTATCTCTTGGATAGAAAATATATAAGATGATTGGTAAATAGTTTATTGAATATATACTATAAAAATTTACATAAATTTATTCAAAAAAATGGGTTATTTAATTTATTTAGGTAAAAGGTGTTTTTTTCATAAATTATTATTTCAGAAAATGATTTCCATTATTTTGAAATAAGTTTTATTTTAATTTTTAATTAACTGGTTACCAAATAATTCATTTTATATACATGTTCAAACCATATATTATCATACATTAGTTATTTCTATTCATACACACCATTCTACTGGATATGTTATAACTACCATATTAAATAATAATATTTTAATTGTGTTTTAAATATCATTTATACTTGGAGAAATATATATCACATGTTAAACTCAGTGTTTCACTTAATGAAATCTAAAAATTGTGTTTTGTGTAACAATAAATATTAAATAGATTAAATTAATTATTAATATTGTTTTTCAAAATATTAGGTTGTTACATTATACCCCCCTTAAAATTAATTTCTCACTCGGAATTCTTCTCGGTCATCAAATTTTTAAAATTTTAAAATTTCCTCACAGAAACCCACATTTTAAAAAGGGTTAATAAAACATTCTTCTGAAAAATAGAAATATATGTTTTTAATTCATATATAAAAACACATAATATGTTTCCAAATAGAAGAACATATGTGGGAAGCGATTATATGGACATGGAAGAAATGCATAAATAATTATACGGAGTGATAGCGATAATTGATCACAAAAAGTGGGTGATATACAGAAGGTTAAAAACCACAAAAACATAATACAATGAGGAATAAAAAGGCCATTTATATCACAAAATATTTTGATAATAGATCAAAATTTTATTTAAAGGCCATTTTACTGGTGTTGGGTAATTCATTTTTTCATCAATTTCATCCTTTGGTTGTGCTTGATCAAATTAAAATTCATCTATTACTCTAAGAGATTAATATTTTTCATGTCTAATTCAATAAATAAAATCCAAAAAAGAATGATAAGTCATTCTATCTATCACTAAAAAAATATTATCACTAGCTAAACAATTTGGATAAATATTCATATGGTGAAGCAATATATTAATATCTAAAAACACATCAAATTTTCATCTTAAACTATTCCATAAATGGTTAAAATTGTGTCCCTTACAAAATTAAAAATTTATAAAGAAGGTCACTAAATTTAGAAATCCCAACTTAGTAATAATCCTACAAATAACTTTAACCATCTATTAATGGTCAAATTCCAAATATGTGAATACCTTAGTCATATATTCTCTTGAAGCATGATAAAAATAGAATTACCATAAAACTCAGTGAAAAAAGCATGCTTAATCATTCCTTTATTAAAATCATATATTATTGAACATATTCCATAGAAAAAATAATGTTGTAAAATCCATCAATGAAAACATAAATATCTTTATCAAAAAATCCTTTATCATTTTTGAGGACATAAAAACTATAAAATATATTTTATCCATACCAATCATATATTTACCCAAAAATAACACCATTTTATCAAAATTATGATAATATTAAGGGTTATCTTCCCTTAATCATGTTTATTCTATAAAATATTACTTAGTCATTATATATTTTTTCAAAGCAATTAGTGCTATTTAAAACATTCTTGCATATTCATAATGGAAATAATATACTAACCAATACTTATATATTTCATGTTTAATATAACATAATTATATAATTCTAATATACAATCACTAAAATCATCATACTTCCTTTTAAAACCATTAACTTGGATTCAATGTCTATTTTCTTAACACTTCTTTCATTTCATATGCCATTTTTAGTCACATCATCATTAGAAATATAAGAATTACTCGTAATTTTTTTTCTCTTCATGGTATTTATCCTTAAGACATAAATTTTCATAATTCACATTATTTAAAAATTTAAAAAATTAAACCATAGATAATAAATTATGGATAAAATTGTTCTCATTCATTGGATTAATTAGACGTTTAATTTTTTCTCTACAATTACTTGTTTTGTGACTTTCTTTTCCACACTCAAAACATTTTCCTATCCCTCAAAGACATTCCCTTGAGAAATTATTCCCAAATTTGCAACATATAAGAAAATGAATCTTATTTCATATATGGTCTCCATTACTTGAACTATCTATGAGATCTATATTATTCTTATTTAGTGATTCTGATATTTGGTTTATGTTTATGTTGTTAATAATATATCGAGAAAATAGATTAGGCATAATAAAAATATCTGTTAATCTAGTCATCATCCCATTTGGATTCACATTATCAAATTTTCTATCACATTAAATGTTAACTAAATTACTATTTGTTCCCTATATTTACTAAAACTATTAAAAATAGTTTGAGTAACACTAATGATAATGGGAAACCAAATAAAAATGAAAATAACTTATAGGATGTTTATGTCACAACACCTTCTTTTTAATCTAGGACACCTTAACTTTATCAATGGCCATTCATATTCATTATTTATTTAAATAATTTATGATGGTTTATAAAGAGTTTATGAATTTCCAAATCATATAACCAATGAATATAAAACTAAGTGTGTACAAAGGACCATTTTCATGCACTAGGTGATGATCGAGTCTAGATCAATGCACCCTTTTTGGATTTATTACCCTTATCCACCTTTATTCTAGCGACATATCCACTTTTAGTGTCTAGATAATTATTTAATATAATATAAATCACTTTCTCTACCCTTTACCAAAATTCTTGGACATTTTCATACACTTTGAATCATCTTTAGACTTATCCTTAAAGACATCTCTATATATATCCTTAGAAATATGCCTAGGGATATCACTAAAGTTTTATCATACTAATTACCAATGTTGAAATAAACCTATAATATGATATATAATATAAAAACCCAGTCTTTTCATATATAGATATTACATATTTTTAGATGAATATTCAATTTATTACCCAAACAAACACCTACAGATTGTAATAGATTAATGTCTCTAGAGACTATGTAAAAAATATTCTAAATTGGTGAAATATCTTCAACATCCTGCATAAATATCTTATTATTTATTAATCTTTATAAAAATAACCTACAAAAAAACTTTTTTCATAACCTGGGGAAATGAAACATAAGAAATGGTGAGATCATATTCTCAGTAAGTGTAAATAAGGGAGGTATTTAAGCATAAAATCCACATAAGGGTATAAGAACATGAGAATAATATTTTAAAACCATAACATGCTTATCAAAGATTATAATTTTGAGTAATGAAATAAATATTTATAGTTCATAAGTTAAAAATCGTAAGGAAATCAAATACCCTTTTCCATGATTGAATAAAATTTTCATAAGGTAAAGGTTTGTGGAATACAAATAAGAATATAAAATATTATTTTAAGGATACCCACCAAGACATTCATAACATTTAATGCTTGGTATAACCACATATTTTCCTACTTTAGGCTTGGTATGACCTCCCATGTACTCTTTGAGCTCATTAATAATTACCTAATTCAATGGAGGGAGATATATGTCCCCTCATAAGATAATGAAAATAATATGTATGCATGAAATAATATCATAAAACATTCATCACATAATAACCCAAGAAATGAAATGGGTTTCATAAATATTTCATCCAATCATAACATGTGGAAAATAGAGAGGTTTCATAATCATTCCATCATATCATCATCATATCATTATAGAATAACTAGGGGAAAATAATAGGGTTTCATAATAATTTTATCATGGTATAACATGTGGGAGAGAAATGGGTTTTATAAAAATATTTTCATGATAACCCATTTAGAGGAAGAATAATAATGGTTTCCATGATTTATATACCAAGTAATTGATAAGTTTCATAAAATGATATAATTATAGATTGAGAGTGATTTTAAAATATCACTTGGACCATTTCTTAAGTAAAATATATTTTCTTTTAAAATCAATTTATAAAATTAAATATTCAAAAAAACATTTTGAAAATTATTTTATTTGAAAATAAAATTGAAAACATATAAAATAATATTCAAATAAAATAATGGTTATGATAGAGGAAAATTCCATTTATTCCATACATGATAAAGAAAAAATTCATTTCACTCTTTTGGCAAAATACAAACTTGCATTGTGTGAAAAATGAAGATTCATTTTATTTTTTTAAATTAGTCATAAATGGGTAAAAATTTATTTAATAAATCATTTTAGAAATGTTAAAAAAATTAATTTTTTCTAATAAACATGGTTTTGTAAGAAAACGTGTTTTCGACTAAAGAGGAAAATAAAGACATTTCTTATTAAAAAATATATTTTAAACTATTGAGTACATAAATAGAGTAAAACTAAAGAAATACATTTATTATATATAAATAAAGAGAGTATGAGAAAATAAATTATTTTATTGGAAGGTATATGATAATATTTCATCATTGTAAGCATAATCATGAGAAACCTGATTAAAAATGACATTGCAACATAGAAACCTTAACACTTTTGTAAGTATGAAATGTATGAAAAATGTAAGAATAAAGTTTACTGAAACTTAAAATAAATATTGAATAAACATATCCATGATATAAGATGTAAATTTTTCTGTATATACACATCATAAAAGTGGATTGGTGTATAACATAATATATGTCTCAAAGAAGGAGAATTTAAAAAAAAATCTGCTACTATTTTGGTAACATTTAAACCACAAACCCTAAGAAAGAGAGATCCTATAATGGATATGTAAATCTGAATATTTTTTTAGTTTAATAATAACAAAATAAATTCATATAGTGTATATAAAATACTTAAAGGTAATAGGTGGTGAATATATCATGTGTCTCATAGAAGTTAAAAGTGAGACGAAAATCCCTTACCACATTAGTAATATTTTGAATCATAATAGGAAATCAGGAAAACAATAAAATGAAACATTTAATTTCATTAAAATGATTATATTAATGATATAAAATTTTAAATGTGAAGCATATAAACCACATAAAATAAATTATTGGTGAATTTTCATATGTCTTGTAGAAATAAAATAGGGAATATAAACCCCTTAACATAAGCCTTGAAATCCTTTACAGAAATTCAAAACACTTATATAATAAATATAATTTTATTATACTTGTATCATATAACTATACTTATATATATTATACAATATATGATTTATTATGACCATTCATTACCCATTTTTACCAATTCGTTTTTAAGATCATGTTTCGGGTAATAACCGCTTTGTTTTTCGTATATGTTTTTATTTTTTATGTTTGGTTTTATTACATTGATCAAGGTTCCATAATCAGAAAAATAATAATAATTAAAATTTTATCATATTTATACATCAATTATAATTTCAATACCAATCATGAAATATGGTTTTGAGAAATGAAGTATGATATGATCATGGAGATTGCAAGCCATACTTTCACATGAGTATCATTTCCATTTTTCAGCGATCATTATGGAAATGAGGAAAGTAGTATTTTATCATTAATTTTTTTATAATATCATAAGTATAATATTAAAATTTTAAATATACTTATACATATACTCCATGTTCTGTGGTGATGAAAAGAGAGAGTCACATCTCTTCATTAAGATGGTAGTCCGCATGCACACGAACGACGTTATCATAATTCAGTGAGTGAAATAGTAAGAAATAAAACAATATATTATCTTTAAACAGTGATAAATATATCATTAATATAATAATTATTTCATTTATATCATATATATTAATTAAAACTATCATTATTATATTCAATGTAAAATCTTAGTAAAAAATGAATCACATCACTTTGTGAGGCTGTAGTGCACCATACACATGAGTGACATGATCATATCCTCAACAGAATAGAAATTTAAAAATTTTTATAGTATATAATTAATTAATAGGAATAAATATGTTTTAAATATCATATATATAATTTATATCCATAATAATTACAAAATGTGATAGGTGTAAATGTAAAACCAAATGTCATTAGTTCGTGAGGCGGAAGTCAACCATACACATAATTGATGATTTCATAAACCAATTTAGGAAAGTATAGTTGGTTTTAGGTCATTAAAATAACATAAAAGCATCATTATATGTATTATTTTGAGTTTATTATGTCATCATGTTTAAATAAGTATTCATAGTGGTTAAGGAAAAAATAAAATAAAAACACTCATTGAAGAACTTTACCTCTTCTTTCTGTACCCTCCTTAGTTTTGAAGAAAAATCATTCCTAGGTTGGATTTATGCCCAAATTAAAGATTAAATGATTATGAGAGGGAATTTTTAAGGTATTAAGTCAGGTATTTGTTAATATAAAATAGTTTTATGGTTTGAGTAAGAGAGGAGAGTGAGTGGAACTTTATAAGTGAGGTGAGTGACACACTTGTAATTTTATGAAAATAAAAAGTTATACCCAAGTTTTTATCATGAAAAAAGGATCCAAAAATGATTATTATCTATAATTATAAGTTTATGGTATAAGCATTTCCATAAAATGGGTTTTTACATGTTATATTCCATTTTAACCCTTTATATTAATTTTAACCCCTAGTAAATCCATTTTTACATTAACCATAATAATTTTGTTCTTTTTCAATATTTATTATTGTCAGAAATTATGTTGAAAATATTTTATAATATAAATTAGTATTATTAAGAATATGTATTTTTTTCAAAAATTCAAATCATGTAAGTGGAAATATTTGATTTCAAATTCATCTTACCGACGCGATGAGAAAGTCAGTTTTCAAAGAGAAAAAGTGTGAAAAATTACAAGGTGCTTATATAAAAATTCAATTTAAAAATGATTATAAGGAAATAAATTGAATATATATATATATATTTATATATAATGGAATTTTTTTTAATATAAATCAAATATAAAATATAACATAACTTTATAAATAATTTAAATGAAAATGCAGTTTTCAATTAAAATTCAGTATTTTTCAGTAATTATAAAAAATTACCATTTAAGAAAATTCAAAAAATTTATTATTTCAAAACTTTAATATTATAATATTAAAGTGAAATTTATTTTTTAAAATATATTTTCTAAAAGAGTAAAAATTATATTTAAAAATAAGTGTGCAAAAAGGAGATAATAACTTCTTTTTAAAGAAATAAGGTTTTAAATGAAAAATTAAATTTATTCTTTTATATTGTCTAGAAAAAATGTAAAATTAATGTTAACCACTTGATTAAATTTATACTATATTAATTTCATTAAAACCAATCACCAAAATTGTATTGATTAAATTATTTAGGTAAAAAGTTTTTGTTTTCATAAAAAATGATTTCCAGAAAAATGTTTCGTTTATTTTAAAATAGTTTTTATTTTAATTTTTAATTAATTGGTCACCAAAGAATTAATTTTTTATACATGTATAAAAAATATAATTTCATAAATTAGTTAATCCTATTCATACCCACTCTTCCAATGGCGCGGATATAACTATCATAATACATAATAATATTTTAATAGTATATCATGTTTTGTTTAAACTTGGTGTAGCGTGTATCAGAAGTTATATATAATATTGTATTTAATAAAAGATAAAAATAGTGTAAAATGTGATGAAATATAAACTTGGTATTGATTCTGACACAAAAATATTAAAAAGATTAAATTCATTTCAGAATAATATTTCACAAAATCTAAGGGTGTTAGAGTTTGTTTTCCACTGGTTAATCACGTTTCAAAGAGATTGTTATGGAACCTGTTTATTTTCCTTACTTTAATCATGTTTCAAAGAGATTTTTTGGAACCCATTTCTTTTCCATTGGTAAATCATGTTCTGAAAATAATAAATGTTTCTTCAATGAGATTATTATGAAATGAATGATCAATGTACTTTATTCATGATACCGTTCTTGGAAAATGTTTAAAATGATGGGTGGTTCCACTATTAACTTTGGAAATGAAGTTCCATTATAAACCTTAGATGGGTTTTCATGTTATTAAACATTTATATGTTTTTTCATTTTAAACCAAGAAAAATTGGGTCCATTATATCCCTCTAATGCATTATGTACTCCGGATATGGAAGTCGACCATATTGGTTATTCCATTTGAAAAAAGTGATGTGAAGATAATTTTACAAGATACCAATATGATTTATCTATGCTCACTATGGGTTTATAATTTTTATTATGATCAATATTGATATCCTATTGCTCATGATTATTGATTTTGATGTCTCTTTAATTTTTTAAAGCCTTATTCATTGTTTCAATGTCTGATGATCTAGGTATTTATAGATATAAATATATTTATCTTATAATCATGCACATTAATTTTTTCATCATAACATTATGCTCTTATTATGCTCCCTGATGAATTTAAATTATAAATTGTTATGTTTATCTTTAGTGAGAATTTGATAAAACCATTCTTCTATTTCATTTTCCCAAGGTTATAATGATTTAGGTTGAAATAATTATTTATAGATGGGTTTCATATGGATGATTATGACGGATTAATGTAGAATATGAAAATATAGGTATAGTGGTAGATGATATTCTTCTTTATGAACCAATTGTTTATGAATCCATGAAGTTAAGAGTTTTTTCCCAATTCTTTGAAACTCTAAACCTAAATGGTCATTGAGAAATAAAGTGATCCAATATTTTCCTTTTGATGTTTTATTCATTGGATAAAAAAAATCAGGTCACTATCCTCTGTATCAATGCCCAAAATGTATCGTTTATGATGTTGGAACTGGATCTAGGAGTGAGGGTTTGAGGCTGTTATAGAATTTTCTCTATAAAAAACATCTTTTCATACTCTAATTAATGTGTTTTAACCAAGACACCATTTATAATTTCATTGGAGGAAATCACTGAATAAAATATAAATAGTTTATCTATAGAGTGGAAAAATCATATAACTCACCATATAAATTGCATTTTATTTATGTAAAAGTAACTAAATATCATTATATGCCCATTTATTTTCCATTTTTATAACCTCATATGATTATTTTTTTAATTATGAATGATTTTATTATGATAATACATTTTTAAAATACATAAGATCCATTTTATTTTCATCAATACATTTTGATATGATGAATTATTGATTTCAAAAGGAATTTATATATATTGATGAATGATGTTTGGGGGTGTATATCACCTTCAAATGATTGTTTTTATTTTTTATTTCTAATGTGATAATAGTTCATTATAATACTTTTATATTCTAAAAAATTAAAAGTTTTTTCATCTTGGATATACTCACAAACAATTTGGGTGCCTTTATAGATATGCTTAAAATATACCAATATCGTTTGTTTATTAATGTTCCAAGTTCATTTTTAGGATATTATTCAAAGGAATGCAACATTTACATTATATACACCTATGATTATACTCCATGAACCATGTTTATGAACTCATGATCCAACACACCATTTCTATGTTATATTTTTTTGACATTTGAAATTGTATGTCCTTATATCACGATTTATGGACAACTGATATTGATCTATGTTCTTTTTAATAATATATTTCTACCATACTAATTTTTTGATAATATTCTTATGATAAAACACTTGATTTATTGTTAATATATTTTCCCTTACTCTGTTTTTGAGCTCACCACTTTCATGTGTTTCCATTCCACACATTATATAGATGAGCATAATACATGAGAAGTATAAAATAGAGTCTGGTTTATCTCTATTATAAATAAATGATCATATGAATAATTAAATAAGAGGCTTATACAATATATCCTCAGAGGAACTAAACCTTTAATATTTTGGAATGTATGAAAATTTATGAGATATAATTTTTTACTTATGGAAATGATGTAAAATAATGATACGTATAGATTATTATATCTCACTTATCTTCTAATCCTTTCTTTAATTAAACTATTTTTAGAACCATATCTAGGAGTATATATCTTGGGTGTCTTAGTTGGTATCAAAGTGAATTTAATTATTATATCGGATCATTTTAGTTATATTTTATGAGTAATTTAATTATATTTGATGAATATATTAGTTATTTCTAAATATTTGTTTAGTTTTTATTATTATTTTAGTTTTATGGATAATTTTATTTTTTTAATATTTTTTTATTTATTTTTAAGGTTGTTCTTATCTATTTTTGGGGATTAATATGAGAGGAATTTAGTGAAAAAACTGAGGATAAGTCTATGGTATAATTTTATGTATAAGGTTAAATCTTAAAATTTTAGTAAACTAAAGTTTCTGTAGTTTTACTAGAAATTTCATACATGAATAGATTCGAGTAAGTTGATATAGATATGAAATATATGCATCTTGGTTTAAACCAATCATTACACAATTTTAAAATAAGTGGCCCTATGAATTCACCCCTTGAAAGATAAAACCTGGAAATATGGTTTGGTTAATCACGTTCTCATTATAATAGATTATAAAGGATATTTTATGTTGTGGAAATGGAAAAGAAGTATGTGAGAACCAAAAATAATGAAAATGATATCTAAATGATAGTGATTTTGGTTGAACTAAGTCTTAATGTAATAGCTCAAGAAGAATTTTTTTTTGGTGTGGAATTTTCATGAAAGTACACTCTTGTTAATTACTATTCCTTTTAGTGATGTCCCTAATTGAACTATGTTAAAAATGAATTCAATGTATTATGGGTATATTCTATCAATGAGAAACTTAATTGGGTAAGGGTTTGTGTAATAAATATTATGTTTATTCCAAATCATCAATTACAAATTAAGATTAACAATGTGATCTTAGTTGAGCTTCCAAAAAACCGTAGGATGTTAATGATGGAGTCTTATTAATTCTCGAGTAAAAATATGATTAAGGGAATAATGTTTAATTTCAAACATTCCAATAATATTGTAAGAAACATGATAAAAAATTTCTCAATGAAATTGGGAGAGTATTGTGTGTGAAAAATGAGGCATACTAAAACAAATTTCTGAGGAAAGATTAAGAGATCAGTGGACACAATGAAAAGGAAATATGGTCTTCTTGATGGTACCAATCATTGTTAAATGAAATAAATAAAGGGAACATGGGAAATACCTATGACAATTCCATAATCCAAGTGTTAAAAAGGACGATATGCACATGAAACTTCTAAACATGGTGAATCTTATGAATCAATATATATTTACATGGGTTATAAAAATAATATTTAATATGGAATATTGATCTCCCTTGTAAAGACTATGAGTGTTGTATCAATATTCTATTCAACATAATACATGGTACTAAATAATATTAAATCATCACCCATGTGATTATATTCTAAATTATTAAAAACAATCTAGTTTCATGACTATTATATCACAAGTATATAACTTATATAAGATAAATTTTTATAGTAATGTTCTTCATGTTAAATCCTATTATACTATCATAATTATAATTTGATGTCACATCATTCTTGGATTGTTTGTCTTTACATAGATTCCATGATAATTAATAATATTGGAAATTCACATCTAATTACATGACCATGTCCACCTATTAATTTAAGGACGCGAATAAGTTTTTTATAAAATAATTATTCCCATTATAATGGGTCTATTTAGCAAAAAAGTATAAAAAAATCAACCTTAGTTATATTAGTATTAAGATGAAAAAGATGAGTTCACTAGTCTGACCTAGGATATTGATGTTAGAAACTCATTAGTAATTAAATTTTGAGTCATGTATAACCTATGGAAACTGTTAACTATTTCATTAGTTTAGAATAATTTAATGTTAAATGGAATAATTTATTTAAGGGGGGAGAATGTAAGGTCCCATGATTTCACTATTTAATTTCCTTAAATAAATATTAGCATTATCTACATGCTATAACATATTAAAATGATATATATAAGTTCTGACTATTAAAATAAAAGGTTCTAATCACAGCAAAAGCATGGTTGGGACGACACCCAATTTTGTTTTTTACCATGATCAATGATTATTCCGGGATTAATACGACGATGAATTCCAGTCTCTATTGAATATAATCAATGATTTTGATAAAGAAGAGATAGGCCTAAAACCTTTAGAGAGGATCTTTCATATCATGTTTATAATTAATTTAATTAATTTCATAATGAAAAATAATACATGGATCTTTGGTATTTTTCTTCATTTATCATGTTGATCGTCCTAAATGACCCTTCTTGATTATCTTTTTGTTCTTGTAAGGATCCAAACTAGAATCCCTCTAGTGGTGATCCAAATGTGCTCGGATGGCCTCCGATCAACACCATTAGTTCTCCAGGTGCTTGCGCGGTGAATCGAGTGTCTTGTGTTGGTCATTCTTGATCACCTATTCTTCATCTTTGATGAACATGTATCATTATTGAGAGGGTAGAGAAGGAGATTCGAGAGAGAAATTGTTTTGCACAATAATTCTCAATTCACCAGGCGTGTGGTGTGGTGTATGGCACAATAGGCACACCTGCCTATTTATATACATAGAATTTCAGTTACAGTATTTAATTACATAGAAACAATTAAATACATTCATGAACTTAGAGAAAACCCATGCATTTAATAATAATACCACGTCATTATTTATGGTGTGCCGACTTGCAAAAAATGAAATTATAAATAAAATTATGCATCACAAAATAATAGCAGCGTTATTTTTAGTTCTTCAAACAAGTTAAATTATTATTTACCATCTTGAAAATAATTATTTTACTACTATAATGGCCTTAGTATGATCAAACTCAACTTCCATTTATTGAACACCAGAATAAATAAAATAAATAATTTATTCCCTTAAATAAATATTTTATTTACAAAATAGTAAATAAATATTTACTAAATGTTTAATAAAATAAATAAATATATTTTATTTAATTTATGAGATCATTTTAACTTGAATAAAATTATTCCATAGTATTGAGAATAATATTTATTTCATTATTTAAATTTAAATATAATTTATCCAAGACCACCAAAAATACTTAGAGTGAGACCCTCTAGAATTCTTTCTCATTGGCATTAGGCAGGCTTGCCTAAAGTCCAAGAGTACTCTCTAGAAATGGGTCAAGGCACACAAGAGAAAGAACTTAAATTCACAACAACGAAATACACATACGAATGATCACTGTGTAATATAATCCCTTTTACGCAATATATCATCAAGTTGGTTTCATGACTGTGTCATCAACGTTTATGCTTGATACGTCATTCTTTGACTACCTAAAATAAACTCATTATTACACCATGGCCATGGAATTTCGCGTGACGTATCTACTTCAATTAAAGGGCTGTGATATCAACTTCCATAAATGGAAGGGACTAATCCATCCTCAACTTATCCATTAATAACATTCCACTCGTGACACACCCAAAGTACCATACTTCCCGCAAACTATCTGTGTGATGGTTTTCGTCAGTAAATCAAATTGAATAAGTCGTGACACATATTAATGATAATCTTAAAGTCTACGGAACATTACACGTGCTCACAGATAGAAATATATGATGACACCAAAACATGCGGAATTCCTGCCAGCTGGTCTTTTCTTATAACCTCTTATCTTAGAGATTACCAAGTGTGAACATCATGAGAGGAAGTCTCATATGCTTACGAGTACTCACACCTGGTGATCTACATGCTATGTGTCCCATCATATCATGTCATCCAACTGCAAAACTATATTTAAGAATATTGTTATAACATTTCAAGGTTCTCATCATAGCGGGGAACTCCCATGACCTTATCAATGAAACTTATACTCTAGGACATTATTACATCATAATCATGCAAAACAATGAAAAATATGTAATAATATAAAAAATATACATGTAATAAAATTAGATCCAGTTGGTTCTAGGACACCAACTCTTAAAAAATCCCACTAGGATTAGAGCCAACTGCCTACGAATTTCAGTCTGCTAGACCTCACATGGTGATCATGTTTCTGCTGAGTTAAGGCTTTAGTCTAGGGGTCTTCTACGTCGTCTTCTATGGAAATACTACACACTACATCTTCACCTCGCTAAGAAAAATCCCTCAAGAGATGATACTTCCGATGTATGTGCATCGTCTGCTTATGTGACATTGGATCTTTTGCGAGATCCACCACTGCAGTATTATCACAGTATAGTGTCATGGGATCTTTACTGCTAGGTATCACATCTATCACCTGGATGAAGCTTCATATCCAAACTTCTTCTTTATCTACCTTATAAGCTTCGATATACCCATACTCTACTGTAGAATTTGTGACCACACTCTGATTTGAGCTCTTCTAGCTCACTACACCTCCATTCAAAGTGAATATGTATCACATTTGCAACTTCATGTCATCTTGATCAGTCTAGAAACTAGAATATGTATATCCTATAATGACTAGTTCCTCATCTACTCCATAGACTAGAAACATATCCTTAGTACACCTCAGATACTTTAGGATTGTTTTGAATGCCATCCAGTAGCAGTCACTTGAGTCATCTTGATATATGCCTACCGCACTCAATGTGTAGGCAACATCTAGCCTAGTACATATCATGACATACACGACTGACCCAATCTCTAATTCATATGGATTCCTTTCCATTATATTTATTTCCTCATGTGTATGAGGAAACAATTTCTTGGAAATATGAATGCCATGTGGCGCTGGCAACAATCCCCCCTTGGATTGTTCCATACTGAATCTCTTCAGTATCTTATCAATGTATGTACATTGACTTAGGCCCAGCAATCTATTGGATCTATCACGATGAATATTGATCCCAAGAATATACACTACCTCGCCCAAGTCTTTCATGGAGAAGCATTGATTCAACCATGCCTTAATAGAATGTGAGACTGGTATCTCATTTCCAATGAGTAATATGTCATCAACACATATTATTAAGAAAACAACTACACTCCCACTAAACCGTTTGTAGACACAAGGCTCACATTCATTATTGGAAAAACCAAATTCTTTTATGGATTCATCAAACTGAATGTTCCATGACCTGGATGCGTTCATTAATCCATAAATGGATTTCTGAAACTTTCATACCTTATTGGCATCCTTTGGAGTCACAAACCCTTCAGGTTGTGTTATGTAGACATCTTTCTGAAAGTTCTTATTAAGAAATGCTATTTTGAAATCCATTTTCCAAATATCATAGTCATGGTATGCCACAATGTCAAGTATAATTCTAATGGATTTCAAAATTACAACTGTTGAGAAGGTTTCATCGTAGTCAATTCCTTGATGCTGTTTAAAACCTTTTGGAACTAGTCATGCCTTGTAGGTACAAACTTGTCTTTCCATGTCTAGTTTCTTCTTGAATACCGATTTTCAACCATCAGTCTTTACATCAACTAGAGGATCAACCAAAATCTAGACTTGGTTTTGGTACATGAAATCCATTTCAGAATTCATGGATTCTTGCCACTTGGAATTTTCTATGCCACTTACTACTTCTTTGTAGGTTAGAGGATCATTATTATCAACTAATAATGAGTCACCATCCTCAGTAACTAGAAAACCATACCATTCTAGTTCTCTAACCTCTCTTTTACTCCAACGTAGTACTTGTGTCTCAGTAACAGATTCTTCTTCCATGGGGCTTTGTGGAATCTATTCCTATACCAACTATTGTGTACCTTGAGCCTTGACTTCATCGAAGTCTATCTTTCCCCCACTATCTCTTTTGGTGATGTGATCCCTCTCAATGAATATGGAATGTCTTGCCACTATAAACTTTTTGTCTATGGGGATGTATAGGTAATATCCCCATGTTTCCTTGGGGTATCCTATAAAGGTACACTTTGTGCCTCGGGGTGCAAGTTTGTTACCTAAAGAGGCCTTAACAAATGCTTCACTACCCCACACATGTAAATTTAGTAACATGGATTTTATTCCACTCCAGAATACATATGTAATACCATTTATTGATTTAGTTGGTACTTGGTTTAGTATGTGTGCCACTGTTTGTAACGTATATCCCCAAAAGGATAATGGAAGACTCAAATGACTCATCACTGATCTCACCATGTCCAACAGGGTGCGGTTCCTCCTTTCACTCACATCATTCCAATGGGGTGTGCTTGGAGGAGTGAGTTGGGATAGAATCCCAAATTCCCATAAGTAATCAATGAATTCTTGATTAAGATATTCTCCACCTCAGTCTAAAAAGAGTTTCTAAATCTTCTTACCAAGCCGGATCTCAACTTAATTCTTCTATTCTTTGAACTTATCAAAAGAATCCAACTTATACCTCATTAAATAGATATATCCATATCTACTAAAATCATCTGTAAAAGTTATGAAGTATGAGTTACCTTCCCTTTCTTTAACTGGAAATGGTCCACACACATCAGTATTTACCAATTAAAGTAGTTCTTTATCCCATTCACCTTTCCCACTGAATGGGGATATGGTATTTTTTCCTTGTAAACATGCATGACATATGCCAAGTGGTTTTAGTTCAAAAGAATATAAATATCCATTTTGATGTAACTTTGTCATGAATTTCTCATTTTCATGACCTAGACAGTGATTCCAAAGTTGGGTGTGGTATGAGTCATGTGAAGTATCTTTGTCATCAATTTCCATTACCTAGTTTGTGTAATTCAACACATAAAGACCATTGTATAAATTTTCCCTACCAAAACAAATGCTCCCATCATAAAATAAGAAACATTCATTTCCAAACTTGAAAAAAATACATCTATATATAGTATGGATATATAAATTATGTTTTTTGTTACATAAGGCACATAGAAAAACCCTTAAACACAAATATCATCCTTGTTGGAAATGTGAGGTGGTAGTCCCCAACAGCTACAATAGCTAGTCTGGATCCATTGGATACTCGTAGATCTACCTATCCTATATCAATATTATTGAATGTACTTGGTTCTTGTATTTGGATACATGTGTGATCACCAAAAGCTATATATAATACCAAATTTTTAGAAATAGATAGACTGAATTTGATAAAAAACACAAATGAATCTTCCCCTTGCTTCTTAGGTTGGGTGCAGTTCTTCTTCCAGTGGCCCTTCTTGCCACGTGTGAAACAAACAACCTTCTATTCCCTTGACTCCCCTTTGAAATTCCTTTTATTGGAAGGTCATGAAGAAGCTTTGGGATTAGAGATCTTCGCCTTCCCTTTCCACTTATTCACCATAAGGACAGAAGGATTTTCACACTTCATATCTTTGTCCACATGGAGAATGTGGATAAGAAGATTAGATAGAGACTTATCAATGTTGTCTATATTGAAATTGACCACAATGTTAGAGAAGCTCTGAGGGAGTGATGCGAGAATGAGATCGGTGCCCAGTTCTTCAGGGATTTTAAACCACAGAACCTCTAGGCACTCAATGTAGCCAATGAGCATGACTACATGAGGCCCAAATGAGGAAAATTCTCCAAGATTACTCTGAAAGAGTGCCTTAGATATCTCAAACCTTTCCTGTCTTGATCTCTCCTAGTAAAGACCACAGAGGTTCTTGAACATGCTATAAGAATCCATGTTTTTATGAGACTTCATGAGATCTCTATCCACTGATGATAACATAAAACATTGAACATCGACCACATCATTCATATGTGTCTCATAGGCTAGAAAATCCTCATCAGTCACCTCTTTGGTAAGTGAATTAGGTAATTCTCACTCCAGCACGTAAGACATCTGTTCATGGCATAGGATAACCCGAAGGAATCTAGAACATTCTTAGGAGTTACTGCTGGTGATGATTTTGTCTTTATCTAGAATTGATCATAGGGATAGTGTGGTTGATGAGTTTTTCAATTTTATTCTATAATTAAAAGATTAGACCATTATTAAATTCTTGATTACAATTTAAAAGAAATAATAAATTTTATTAAGTCACCCAGTATTTTTTCAAGTCCCAATAGACCTCACCATTGAACTCAGAATGTACAGTTTCAATGACATTCTAGTGGCAACGATCCATATTCCCCTTCGCATAACCCAAAAAGGGTTGGTCAAGCTATTAGAAGTTATTTATGTAGGTAGGTTTTTTCCAACTACAGGCTTGCAACTCCTTGATATGTTGAGTGGACTCCCCAATCCTGAAATCATGAATTTTAATTTCCTCAACTCTTTCCTCCAATATTACAATAAGTCTATCAAGGGCTACTCCTCTTGATATAATGTGGTTAAGTCAGCCCGAAATCTTTCATATGGGCTTCCTGTATAAAAGTAAGTGTCCCCAAAAGGGTTGATCAAACACTAAGTTTTATTGAGTTTTTCCCTTAATCAAGTAAAAGAAGGCTTGTTCTAACTTAATATTTTATTTGAAAATTTTTTATCTCTTATGCGTGAATTTATTATTATCATTATCACATGATTTTTAATATTAAGTTGAACTTACTTAAGTGATTAACCATGTATTGATAATATTTACACATAAGTCTGGTTTAATTTAGTTCTATCTTGCATGCTTGTATAATTCATAAATAATGGGATTGTGACAACACATCTATAAGGATAAACCATGCAACTGATAGAAATAAAATAAACTAAATGGAACGATCATGAAATTTTTTAATGATTAATTTATCTAGAGGTTGATAAACTAACCTTGACCTAGGGAAGAAACACCATGAAACTTTTGGGTTAGTGTTTACAGCTTCCACCTATCCGCCTCTGTATCTCCCGGGATTGGTTTCATCTTGGCTCCATCTAGAACAAGCTCCACTTTCATGGGAGATCAATCAAATACATATGCCCTTTCTAACTCATCTATAGGTGAGGGGTAAAAATGAATTTTACATAAAAGAAACATTGGGCACATAGGCCCTACATATTAATGATGAGAAGGCTCGCATGCCAAAAAATTTAATTCAAATAAATAAATTAAAAGAAACCATCTACATACAAAGGTCTTAGTCTAGATCATGATCATCCAAACATGCAACGATATTTACACATAAACAAAACTATCAATAAATTCTTTAATCGTTCTTGTTTAAGATAAATCACTCTCGAATAAATTAATTATCATCCTTAATTAATCAATCCTTTAATCCTAAACCATTTTCTGAATTTCCTTGAGATTCTCACCCATCATAATTTTAAACAAATAAATTCATTTAAAATTATCTTTGTTTGTAACCTATACCTTGGAAGAAACCCAGTGAATTCTTATTCATAACTACCCAATGAGTAGAAATGAACATTACACAGATGTTAAATTAAACACTTATATATAAAACACCTATCATGTGTTGTGCCTCAGCTTTACACCCGCACGATGGTACACTCCTCAAGTGTTTGTATAATATAATAATAAATTTTAATAAATATGTGAAATTTGGATGAGTACAAGATATGTAGTTCTAACTACACGACATGTACAATTTTTCACCATCTATCCGATGTACATTCCCAAGGAAAGGACACGTGAGTATACTTCAGAAATATTCAGAGTATATGGTGTTTCTAGTGGGCCACATGCCATGTAGTTCTTCGTTACTTGGTCTCCAGCTGGAAAAGCCGTTTATGGGGTACATGGTCTAACCCTAACACGAAGGGACTACACACCGTTTCCATTGGGCCATATGGTGTGTAATCCGAAAACCATGTGCCACCTATTCATGATCAATACACAAAGTATTTTAAGACTTATAAAGACTCCAAAACATGACATGGTTTGGAGGACCGATCTGATGCATTGAATCTTGACTACTCGGTGTGTACTGCTGGGTACACGCCGTGCGTTTTGGTGTTTTATGGCCAGGAAGCTTTGGAACCTTCGGATGAGATCCTCTATTTTATTTTAATCAAAATTAAAAGAAAATAATATTTCTGTAAGGTGAATGAGAAAATTAAGAGGAGGAATAGATCACAAGATTCAGATTTGCAGAATGATTAACATTAATTGAGACAACTAAATTATTAAATGCGTAAGTCATCAAAAAAATATTTAAATAATTATAAACTATGATGTAACTGCTATAATACCACGTGATGGTTCCGGGAACAGTGGAAGCACGGTTGGGAAGACACCAAATTTTGATTTTTACCACAATAAATGATTATTCCAGGATCAATACGATGATGAATGCCCGTCTCTATAGAATATAATCAAAGATTTAGATAAGGAAGAAATATGCCTGAAACCTTTAGAGAAGATCTTGCACATCATGTTTATAAAAAATTTAATTAATTTCATAAAGAAAAATATTACCTAGATCATTGGAAATTTTCTTCGTTAATGATGTTGAATGTCTATAATGACCCTTTTGGATTATCTCATTGCAATTTTAAGGATCCAAACTAGAATCCCTCTAGAGGTGATCCACACATGCTTTGATGGTCTTTGATCGACACCGTTCGTTCTCCATGTGCTAGCGTGGTGAATCAAGTGTCTTGTGTCGGTCATTATGGATTTCCTGTTATTTGGCCTTGAAGAATGTCTCTCGTTCTTGAGAGTGGAGAGAAGAGGA
This sequence comes from Viscum album, assembly GCA_963277665.1. Classification (NCBI taxonomy): domain Eukaryota; kingdom Viridiplantae; phylum Streptophyta; class Magnoliopsida; order Santalales; family Viscaceae; genus Viscum; species Viscum album. The sequence goes on along the minus strand of OY728166.1, from coordinate 1,032,333,144 downwards.
TTGCAAAGAGAAATTTTTTGGCTCAACAATTCTCAATTAACCAGGTGTGTGGTGTGGTGTATGGAACAATAGGCTTACTTTCCTATTTATATACATATAATTTCTATTATAATATTTAATTGCATAGAAACTATTAAATACATTCACGAACTTAGATAAAACCCATGCATTTAATAATAATACCATGTCATTATTTATGGTGTTCCAACTTGTGGAAAAAAATTATAAATAAAATTCCACGTCACAAAATAATAACATCGTTATTTTAATTTCTGCCAACTAGTTAAATAATTATTTATCATCTTGGAAAAAATTATTTTACTACTGGACTGACCTTGGTCTGCTAGAACTCCACTTCCATTTGTTGAACACTCAAATAAATAAATAAATAATTTATTCTCTTAAATAAATATTTTATTTAAAAACTAGTAAATAAATATTTATTAAATGTTCAATAAAATAAATAAATATTTTTTATTTAATTTATGCGACCATTTTAACTTGAATAAAATTATTCCATGGTCATAAGAATAATATTTATTTCATTAGTTATATTCAAATATAATTTAACCGATACCACCAAAAACACATAGTGTGTGACCCTCTAGGATTCTTTCTCATTGGAATTAGGCGATCTTGCCTAAAGTCTAAGAGTATTGTCTAGAAACGGGTCAAGGCACCCAAGAGATAAAACATAAAGTCCAACAATGAAATCCACATATGAATATTCACTGTGTAATATAATCCCTTTGTCTCAATATCTCGTCAAGAAAGCTTCATGACAGTTTCATCAATGTTTATGCTAGATACGTCATTATTTAACTTTTTAAAATAAACTCGTCGTTACACCATGACCATGGAATTTCACACGACAGTTCTATTTCAATCAAAGGGAAAAGATATCAACTTCCATAAATGGAAGGAAAAAATCCTTCCTCAACTTATCCATTAAAAACATCCCACTCATGACGTACCCAACATACCCTACTTCCCACTAACTCTCTGGGTGATGGTTTTCATCAGTAAATCAAAGTGCATAAGTCGTGCACATATTAATCATAATATTAAAGTCTAAGGATCGTTACACATGCTCGCAGATAGAAATATCTGATAACGACAAAACATACAGAATTCCTACTAGCAGGTCTATTCTCATAATCTCCTATCTTGGAGATTACCAAGTGGGAACTTCATGAGAGGAAGTCTCATATGATTACGAGTACTTGCACCTGATGGTCTGCATGCTCCGTGTCCCATCATAGAATGTCATCCAACCGTAGAACTATATTTAAGAATATTATTATAGCATTTCAAGGTTCTTATCATAGCGGGGAACTACCATGACCTTATCAATGAAACTAATACTCTAGGACATTATTATTTCATAATCATGCATAACAATGAAAAATATACAATAATAAATTAAATATTCATGTAATCAAAGAAAAACTAGTTGGTTCTAGGACACCAACTCTTACAAAAACCCAGTCATTAAATTAGTAGGTATGAATAGGAATATAAAAATTATATATATAAAAATAAATACCATGGTCATTTTAAACAAATTTGAACAGTTCATTTTCATTATAAAAATACTTTTCAGTTGATTTTTTATTCTTATATGCTATAAATTTTATTAATGAAAAGTAATTATATTATTGATAAATTATTTCTTCACTAAAATATAATATTGAATGATTAATGGATGTTTTACCATTGTATTATAGAAATTTTGAATTATAACATTTTGTATTTTTAAGAAGTTATTTTCCAATAAAAACTCTATTACATTATATTTTATGACATATTTTATAGGAAAAACACAAAAATATAGTACATGATTTAAAAAAATAGAAATAATTTATATATTCATCATGGAAATATTATGTTATGATAAATTATTGTGTTTTTTGAAAACATTGGATTTTATGTAACTTGTGCAAAATACCATTTTTCAAAATACCAAAACATTTATGAAAATTCATGTAAATAAGTATGATAGGGAAATTTAAGAAACCTATAGCTAGATAAAATATTTATTTTATAAGGGTAATCGAAAATTTAATTATATTTATTTAATTTTTTTTAAAAACTTATTTGACATTTATAAACATGAGATAAAATATTCTCTAATGTTTTTTCCATACATTGAACATTTATTATTTTAAAATTAATTTATGTCACTTTAATAAATGGAATATAATAAAATGGATTAAAAATTTATAATTAAAAATCCATATTATTTTATATGGAAATTGTTTTTAATAAAAATAATAATTAAATTGACAATCAAAAACTATTTACCATGGTAAATGCCAAAATAGTAAAAGGGTTATCCAATAGACTAAAAGTAATAAAATGTTTGAAAAAATCTAATTATATTAATGGGTTTTTTATTTACCATATCATTTCACGACTACATTATTTTTCATTTTCCAGTTTTCGTGACATATGAAATATTTTCTCTCTTTATATTACAATGAAATAGTTACATAAATTACATTTTCAACATGTATAAAAGGGCCCACTCCCCACCCAATCTAGACCACACACAAATGTTTTTTTACACTTCAAAATATACAATATTTAAATCCCATGGATTCCTCATTCACTTCCATAAGCATCTGGATAGAAAATGTTTACCTATTTCTTCCCTAACTAAGGAATTCACTAAGGGATGCTCAATGTTCTCAACGTAAGTGTTTTATTTTTCATAACATTATTTATATTATATCATTTCCATTAATATGTATTTTTCCTAATCTTATATGATGAATTTACCACTAATAATATATAGATTTTTTATATTACGTGAATATTCATTAAAAACTTTACCCTTTACCGATATAGAAATAAAAAATAACATTCATACGCATGTGTGGACTACCACCTTTATGAACCATCATGTTTCAATTTTTTTACCACCTTCAATGGATTTTAATATCGTGGAATTTAATTAAAGATAAAGATATTTATATTTTTTTTATATTATTAAATAATAAATATTATTATTGATTTATCTCATTCTATGGAAAATGAAATCACTATCCGTTGATATGTGTGGACTACCGAATCAATGGAATTGTCTTTCCACTTTTCATTATCGACATTCCTGGATAGTCATTAGAATGAGTATAAGGGATACATACAATTTTTATAAAATTACTATGACTTTGGTAAGAAATATTATAAAACATATTTATAATATGACAAAAAAATTTCATTATAAATTAAACCATCTAAAATATGTTTACCAAGATAAGGAATGTTTATACTTATTATTTAATAGTGAAATATCCCTCAACTATTCTACTACCTTTAATAATTACTAAATTATTATATTAGTAATACCTAATTAAATTTCAATACACTTGTAGAATAATAATATTAAAACTAAATCACTTCATAACCATCCATTAATTAATGTATATTCATGTTTGGTTCGGTTTAACAACCTAATTGATCAATTATGTAAAATAATAACATGGATGACTATGAGAACATAAATATTGAAAATATATAATATAAATAACTAAATAATTATATTATTTTTGTTCTTTAATGGTAAAATTACAATTAACCAAATCAATTTTTATTCAAACATCAATTCAATAAAAATAACCGAAACATGATCAATGTCGATTTCATCTATAGGGATCATAACCAATAATCAATTTTAATTAAATTACATAATTTTAAATAATTATAATGAATATATTTCATTATCTAATATGATATAGGATTGAAGAACATTGGGAGGAAAATAAAGAACATGACCACTATTATGAAACTATTTCAAAATGATAAATATTATTCACAATCATTATTGAAAATAGATAATAAATAAAAAATATAATGGTAAAGAATAATTAAAAATTATTTTTAAAAAAGTTTATAGAAATGAATATTTTTCTTAAATAACTATTTTATATTCTTATTTTGGTTATATTGTATTCAAGATATTTAGTGTAAAATAGAAATTAAGGTAAGAGTTATTTGTATCAAATTTTAATTCCATGAGATATGTTTTATATTATCAAACATCATTTAAATTATATGGTTTAATATCTACCTTATTTAAATCAAGTATAATGAATATATTTAATTTTAAGATATTTGGGTGTTCATTTTATAGTAACTCTCTTATATTATTTTGTTTTATTTGTTACCACCATTGTTATGGGCTTTTAACTCAATTTTTATTTATTGAGATATGATTTTTATTAACCACATGTTTTTTTGTGGGGTACATATTAGAAATGATAAATTTTATCAAATATTTAATAAAATATTTAAAATTTAAAAATCAATCTCATATTTTATCATTCATGAGATTTCGAATAAAAAGATACTAAATATGTATGAATTTTTTCTATCTCACCCCTTCATTGAGTTAAAATTCTTCTTTTTTAACTTCTCTATTCCATGATTTGTTATATCCAAACTAATGTATTATTTCATGGAAACCTATCTTCCACTATAAGTAAAAATTAATTTTTAATTTAATTATTTAAATGTAATGAATTTATTTATCAAAATGTTAATAATTATTAATAATAAAGAAAATCCTATTTAATGACAGTTTCCCTCCTTATCAATGGGTTTATTTCCAACTAATGTTATACATTATATGTGGAAACCCATTTATATATTTTCACATGGGACCTTCACATTTATATTTTCCACATTTAAAATGAATGATTTTCCACCATTTTAGGATGTGTGTTTTAGAAATTACATTTTAAAATATTAAATTGGTTTTCATTATATGATGATTTGATTTGCATACCACAACACATTCCCTTGGGATAACAATTATATAATTTTTTTATTGCTTCCATTCCTGATGATTCATTTTTAAAGTACATGTTTAAATTTTTTTTGAAATCACCTTTAAAAAAACTAACCTTTGATAGTGACCCATAACCTCTAATTTTATAACCATGTTAAATATTTATTTATGGTTTCACTTCAATTTTCCTCCCTATCATAAAATATTTTTATTTCCTTGAAATTTTTTTTCTATAAATTACACTATATTAACTTATACAATTATTTGGGACTAAATATGTGAAAATCCATTACTGCTTTTGGATTTCCTGAACATCCACTATGTATAGACCCTGTTCTTATTATAATGACTTTTCTTAATGGACACTCTATATTTACTTCCTATAACCGAAGGGTGTTCACCAAGATGTCATATTTAAATTGATTGAGGAAATTATTTAATAAATTGAATAATTTTCATATATAATTTGAAAATACCATCTTCCAAATAATATTAATTAGTTGGTATTTATCTATTACACTACTGAATATATTTTTATAATCATTTTCTTTAAATGGGTTTATCATGGTATGATAATCATTGGAAGTATGAATGATATATTTATTTTATACCATTTGAAAAGGATATAAAACCCATTTTCTATACTTGGGTTCTCCATGATAAGATTAATGATTGATTTATAGTGGAATACATAAGTATGGATGAATGATGGGTGGAATACTATATCTCCTTCAAATGAATTAGTTATTTATTTATATCTCATATGAGAACTTAACATTGGATTTCTAGGATATTAGAAAAAATTAATGGGTGAAGCTTCTTATAAATACTAAAAAACTAAAGGGTATGCCTTCTTGGATATTTTTATAAGATCATGATAACTTGTGTTTATATTGGGTCCAGGTTCTCCATTATTCTATTTTTAAGGGAACCCTATATTTATAAACCATACACCTTTGGTTATTCTCTATGGAACATATTCATTATCCTATGATTCTACAATATTTTTCTTAGGTAAATATTAGTTCATTTGAGATTACCTATCCATCTATCATGAGTTTTTTAGAAATATTATAGTACTAGGATCATTATAATGACATATTTCTCCCCTACTCAGGTTTTCACAAACTCTTACGATATAACCCCTTATTACATATTTATAGGTTTCCTCTAAAGGATAGTTTGAGCTCATCAATTATTTAGGATTCCATTACCCTTGTTATGTAGATGATTATAAATTATTATAGGTTTATATGTTTTTATAGTAGGGTTAAAATAATAATAAATATTCACAAGTATCATAAAATAAGTGGCCTATTTAGCTGATCCCCAATGAATCTAACCATCAGTTCTTGGGATTTCATAACTATTTATGAGATTTAACATTTAAATTATATATGTGATGTAATATAATTATTTTTATAGCTTATAATATCTAACATTTTATGAAATCTAATTTTTATGGGAACTATTTTTAACCCCAATCTGGGAGTGCAAGTCTAGGAAATCTCATATATTGTATCATATCAGGAATTATTGAATTTTTATTAGTATAAATAGTTACTCTAATAATTCTCACCCCCTAACTATGTATTTGGAATATTTCATCATCACATTTACCTTAATTCACAAACATATTTTGAAACATCCCTAAGAAAATATTAAATATAACATTATTGACTTAATGAATGCCTTTAATTTTACTTTTTTCAGTTTTTTATAAATGGATTTTTTACTCTTGGTCCCTATGAAATTTAATAAATCTTTTTTTTAAGGTATGGATAAGAAAAATTTCATACCACCCGTCACTCTAAATTTTCTTCCATGAATCATGAGTTAAATAATATCCTTTTTATAATGGGTTTAAAACCATTAGTCACAGTATAAAAAACGTCTATAACGAAAAAAACTATGTTAACATTCATTAATTATAAATATTTCATTTTATTTATTGTATGTGGTAAGTCCTTTGTTTTTAATCGAAATTTTATTATCTATATTTTATATAATGATCCTAAAAATACTAATAATATGATGTAATTATTTAAAAAAACATAGATACAACCTTAATTATAAAATAGAATTTTTATTTAAAATACTAATTATGTTTAATACACTTCACAATAGTTAACATAACACACCATGGTATTTAGAAAAAATATGAACTATTTATACCTCATGTTGTGCGACCATGAATGATTTCAATATACAATGATGGGGTTTTGGTCATTAGTGAACAATTATTATATTTTATAATTTATGATTTCACCAAAAACTAACTACCATCCCTTGATAAAGTGTTTGATTTCAGTTAAATAATAACACACATCATGGATGAAATGAGAAAGTATATATTATGTTTAAGGGTTACATATAAGTGATTATCTGGACTTTATCATTATCTATAATCACTTGATCCCATTTTATCATCAATAATTACCAAAGTCGATTAAATGATTATGGTATGTCATTTATCCACAATGTAAGATTAAAATCCATTATTTTCCCAAATAAGAAACATGAAACATTTAATTTTATTATTTTTGGTTGTTGAGGAATTAAATATCCTTCTCCACAAAGTCATTATATCCTATTAATAATACAGTTCTCCCATATTTCAACACATTGAAGAAAGTTATCCCACCCTTCTTCATCAATACATGGAATTAATTTGAATATTAATTCCACTAACAATTGTGAACAATATAATTTTATCTAGTTTTACATTCACTACAAAATGTATTCTTCGTGTTTTCACTTCACCATACATAATTCTTCACTTATCTATTTCCCACACAGGTACACAAACTATTCCTATCTTTATAATATTCTTCTTAATTATTTATCCCTTCTATCAATATTTTCCTTCTATACTATATAATTGTTGACACTCTGTTCCATCACATGGATGAAAAAATGATATAGAAAATGACTTAGAAGAAGGAACATAAAATATATGGAAAATATGAAGATTTGTAAAGGCTCAAAATTTGGTTTTCCCAGGGTATCCCGAATCACTGACGGTGCACAACTACTTCCATTCCCCTGACTTTCGCACCAAGAGGCCATCACTCAGGGTACTATATTTTCCTATAAATATACCCTTGGGGTCTTCATTTGTATGGAATTATTTCTATGAATCCCAATTGATGCTCTAGTCTCCCCAGTGCTTCATAAAAATCCTAAGAAACATGTAAGGTAGTTTTATAACACCAAAATCAAGGGAACTAAAGGGGGATATTAAGACTTAGGTTATACAAGTGATAAAAATTAACAACACTTTCATGACTCATTCACCCAACCCCCCTAATTTAAGAACAATTGCGCAAAAACCCTTCCTAAAGCATGAAATTACACACCTATCTTCTTGGAATACATGTGAATGATCTTGAAGGCTTGAACGAAGTCTCACCCAAGTATAGTAATCCAAGTTCTTCGTTACTTAATGTATTACCAAATTCTCCTATTCCTAATTGTGCACTACATACCTATGAACCATTTACATGAGCGCCCATTCTTGGTTCACCTCACCCCTTCAGCCAACTCAAGTCTTTCATGATTCCTTCTTCAAATCCACTCATGGTAGGGACTCTCTTTCATTGGCTCCCTTGCTTGAAAGGGATTATGTTGAAACCTCCACTAAGAACTCATGATCGACCAAACCATTGGGAAAGGCACATATGCGTGTCTCTAATTTGGGTTTGTATTTATATGGTCAGAGGTTTTCCACAATTTTCTTACCAATGGGTAATGATCCTCAGGGCATCTACAGGGTTGAATATATATAGTCATGTGGACCCTTACCCTATGGATAATATTGTGGAGTTCCCAGTCTTGGATTTCGGGGATAGGACCCTATCCTCCCCTTCTCATATATAATATTTAAGCCTCCAGTTTCGAATAGGGAGAGTGAGGATCAAACTTGATTTTCCCTTCAACAAATGAAAAGTATACCTCATATTTTGGGACCAATAATATTGAATCCATCCTAGTGTAATCCCCTAGCCTTTAACATAGGAGGTTTCAGTCTTGATCCTCTCCACACCCTTCACCTTCACTACTTATTTACATTGGACCCATGTCCAATGTAAAGTGAAGAGAGGGAAGGTCTGTTGCTTTGGACTCTTCCACCTTCGAAATGACCTATTACATCATCTCCCCTACCTCTTTCTCCATAGGAAAGACCACTTCCACTAGTAAAAGAGGAAAAGTGTGTGTAGTTTATTGAACTTTTCACATCCTCTTATTTCTCACATCGAGAATGACTCGTGTGGGCTTAGAAATTTGTGATTATCAAAACTTCCACATAATCCCCCAAAATTATTGAACTATGGGAACTGTGATTCCTTCCACAACCCTGATACATAGGATGCCTACATAAGGCCTAAGCTCAAGGGACATCATCCTCAAAAGAAAGTCCCAATAAAAACACCCAATTTATTAGGGATTACTTTTTAGGATTAATCCCAAAAATAATCTTCTAAAAGGTCCATAATCACCTATGAGACAAATGAACTATGAGAAATATGATACACACCTTCATTGGGATATGTAGGAAGCCCTGACCTAGGGTCTGATCTCACTAGAAATCATCTTCAAGAGTCCAATCCTCATTCCCTTAATCTAGGAATCCTCCTTAGGAGTAAGCCCCAAATTAAGACCCTCAAATCTAAATGAGTTAAGGCATCTCTTGTGGACCATGTTATAAGGGAATCCTCTTTCGGAGTAGGCCCCAAACTATACCTCTCAAAGGGATATACTCCCCTATGAGACTTACAAAACTATGTGGGCTTTGATTTCCATCCGAAAAGGATACGTAGGAAGCCTCCCATAGGTTCAAACCCAGCACCCCAAATCAACCTTGTTCTCTTTGGGACACATTCCTTGGAATCTCATATCCCTTCCATGTTCCTTGGGTTGTTTCGACATAAGTCCCACAATAAGCATTGACTAGGCACCTTCCACCTAGATGTCCTTACCACATGACATTGAACTGTATGGTCAGGTCCTTATCCCAAAACCATAAAAGGTATGGTATGTCCCATTAAGAAGTACCAAACTAAGAGGGTTCTAATTCCTTTCATGAGGATACATAGGTAACCCATCTATGGGTAGGATCCCAACATAAAAACAAGTTCTGTATCCCTAGATGACGATAATCTCTAGAGTAACCTCTGTTTACCTATATGAAAATAAATTCCAATGTAATGTTCTATATCCCAGGATGAAGATAAATTATAGAGTGACATTAATATACCTAGATGAATTTAAATTCTAGAGTTACCCACTGAGTGGCTTAAAAACCATCATTTTTATGATAACGACCAAAAAATATCTAAGTAGTATATAAGAGGATACCATTAATGGAGATCCTCAGATATACACATATATCTCTAATTATGAATAACCTTAAATATATATGGATGATTCTGAATTCAAATATTCTAATAATTTATTGAAAATTTTAAAGAAAACCTATATTAACCTTGGTAAATTAATAAGGATTTATGAACATATTTTAAATCTATAAGAGAGTCCTAGAGTGGTCAAGAATTACCCTCAAAAGGGTACAATAAACCTGACCTCCCATCCTCTTGACTAATTTCTGTTCTCAAGAATCATTGGCCAAACTTCTGGATAAACACCTACATTTGGAAATCATGTCCCTATGGATACAAAACTATTGGGTTTTTCCAATTCCATAAATAAATTCGATGGAAATTGTTTCAAGATAATGATTCCTAAACAAAGTCCCATTTCCAAAACAAAAAATGGTGAACTTGACGTAAATATTTAACCAAGATGATAGTGTTATCCACCTATCAAGCCCCTATCAATTTATAATGTAGGGTTAGACAAGGAAATCAACCATGCATGTGTTCATAAAAAAGATGCTGATTTTCTAGAGTTCTTTGTTTGCATTCCTCATATATACAAGCACTTTATTCCAAGAACTCCCTTAATTATGAATGTATTCCTTTAAGTTTACACATGTTAACACCACAACTACTACTCATACAGGGTCCTTGTCTAATAGAAGGAAGTCATCACTAACTCAATGTCTTCAACACTGGGTATCCAACACACTAGTCTGAGAGTACTGAAAATACGGTACTATCAAGAATTTGGACGCTACCCGATAGGCCCTTCAGATCAATAATAACCCCCAGTCATCTAGTCGACAGTGATGGGTGGTCTATATGAAGATGATGTAGACAACCATATTTAACTATTTTGGGAGATTATCCCTGTAACATAATATAAAATCCTTCCCTTATTCTAGGGAGGCCAACCAAGAGGCCACCCATGGCATCATCTCGAAGACATAGGGGTCCTTCCCGAAGTCTCCAATAAATAATCACCATTGCTAACACCATGAAACATCAAACCCTCCACATGACGAGGGTGTAATATTCAGTTATCTGGCCTAGGTACCTCAAACCTAGGCATGCAAGATGAACCAATAGGGGAAATGGTCAGCTAACAGGGAGTGGGTTCTGACCTTTTCCCCCCTCTAGAGAATCCCACTGACCTAGTTTTGTGGAAAATAGAGACTAGTCATATACACCCATCTGCCTTAATTATTCTAGCCAGCAGACTCGTCTAGAGGAACCTAACCAATAATGCCATAAAATCTAGTGTATTTCTATGATAAGGCACATAAATATGCATACAATCAATCAGCCAGTTAGAAAACTCCTCTAACTGCATTCAAATAATCATGCCAATCAAATGTAGTGGAAATTTGAAAGAAGGAACATACAACAACCTGCAGCCACCAAACCTTATTGCAGTCTCATCTGGTGTCCCATAACGTGTTTTTATCACCAAGATTGGTGAAAAAAAACAAGAAGGCCTAGAAACCTTCCAGTATCCATCAAGACATTCAACAGTCTCGTTTAGCAGTACCCAATTAAGTTAGTCAGAAAGATTTGACAACAAAACTAGGGAAGAATCAACTTTATTCCCCTACAGATGAGTATTTTCATTATCTACTGATAGGAAAGGGAGTATTAGAGTAGGTAAATACACCCACTAAAGATAAAGAAAGGATTTATATTCATGTTCTGGCTCTTAAAGTCATGATTCAGATTTTGGAAATGGTGAAAGGGAAGACACAAATTCTCTCCTATATCCTAGAAGCTTTCCAGAATATCATAACGACAGCTTTAGAAGTACTAGAGGGATGAACACATAATTCAATCCCCATACCTAGGATGACTCATCAATATACCATCTTAGAGTATATACACACCTCTATTAGAGTCTAGGAGGGTTATGGTGAATGCTCCCCCATATCATACAAAACAACTAGATCAGGCACATATCCCACTCCAACTAGAGATAATTGTATTATTATAATAGCCACTCCCAAGAAGGAACATACACTGGCCCATGATAACCACTTATCCCAACAATTGGCCCCAAATTCTAGTAATATTACATCCTAGAGAGAGTCTCATCAAACACAGTTGAAGAATCAAGAGCTGATATGTGATATAGGTCCACTTAATATTGTGGTTCTTGAAGACCTTTGAATGTTATATACCATAATTCAAGATCCTACCCTCCCATTACCAAATTATGGGATTATTATCCATAACTATTAAGGTCCTCATCAGTCACTTTCTCATGATGGACTTCTTCATGAAAATTCAGTAAATATCAAGATCCTATATCCCGATGAGATCCACGATAACCATCCATGTGGCTAGAAGACCAAAGAGCAAGTGGATATATCCCTTGATATAATACACCATGATGGTCCTCCCCATGATTTTGTTCAATACGAGAGTATGGGGTGCAGATGGAGCATTTCATCTCACTATTTCCCAAATCCAAAAAATATCACCAAAAGTGGTCTCATGCAATGTTATTTCCCTAGGATGGATACAACAAGTAAATTCTATTCATGATTGAAGAGATGCTCAACAAGAACATGCCATGAATAGTTTCCACAAAAGTCAGGCCCAAAGAGAGAAAGATATTGAGATATTGTTTCATCAAGAATATTAGAATATCAATTAGACATCCTACTTAAAGTATTTCAGCCATAAGATTTCAAAAATGTCTGAAATAAAATAATGGTCCTCTAAAGCAGGTGAGTTAACTGAGTGACAAATAATGAACCCAGCTAATGTTTAGACCATAACTCATAAAATTAGAAGATCAAATTCATTGATATAACCCATAATATTTCAAGAGACACCCCATCCAACAGATTTGGGTTCTTTTTTAACCAAACCCCCAGATTCAACAAACCTAGTATGAAGGGTTTAGAAATAAGATTAAGAACAACATAAACCCACTAGGCTGGGGGATTTTTCATATTCACAATCCCAACATTATTGGAATTCAGTTTCGTAGAAATTAGGGAAGAAGTAAAAAAATGAATGCACAACTGAAATATAAAAGGATTACCTTCATATTACATTCCACAAAATAGTTCCCGGGGAGCTAGATAATAGGAGGAAAAAGTCTCATGGAGGACAAAGAATAAGGAGATCTCACCAAGATAATGATAGATTGCCAAAAATGCATTATAAATTGGTAAATTTCATTAATTCCATCATGGAAGATCATCTAGAAGATGATTCCAGTTCAAGGGAGTTAGAGGATGATGTTCTTGTTCATAATACGGTCCACACCGAAGAAAATTAAGGAGGTGCACATACCTGAAATCAATGGCTTTCCCAAAAATTTAGGCATTCCCTTGATAATCAACTTTCACCCCTTTGAAAGGAATATAATAAAGGAAATGGTAAAAGTTAGACCATGTCTCACCTTTCAACTGGAGAAGGTCAATCCTCTTAACTTGAGGAAAGAATTTATCATCAAGAGTAGAAGATGAATGAGTTAAAGAGGCTTAATGGAGAGTTAATCTAAAGCATCACCCCTTCCAAAAATACTCCACAATAAGATCCTTGGATTTTACTTCCAGTAGGAGCACCTCAGCAAAGCGATTTTTTTGCAACAACTGATACGGAAAATGAATTCCCTCCATTGAAAGTACAACTAAATCATGTTTAGGAACATCTTTACATGCCTACACCTATTGGTCATCCATATTAGATACCAATGTTGTCGCTACCAATAGTCTTTCCAGTAATCACACCTATTCAGGTTGCAGCCTCCACACCTTATTAGGTCTTGGCTCATCCAGACTTTCCTCGAATGCTCAAAAACACCATTGATTCACTAATGAATTGATTAGAAGCTATGGAAGGATGGAGTTCACCGATATAGCTATAAAAGAGGGTTTATCCTTAAGGGGTAGATCTGAATCCTCCACAACCAAACTTTGGGAATCCAATGTTTCCAATTTTTAATGGATTAAGAGATTCAGAGCAGCACTTAATGAATTTTATCTCTCACTATGATCCTATGATGGGGACCCATAAGCAACAAGAGGCAGTGAAGCTTAGATGTTTTGTGAAATCACTATAGGGTTAAAAATTTGTTTTGTATACAAGATTTCAGTCTTGATTGATTACTAGATGAGAATATCCCCATTAGAAATTACTTCCCCAGTTTAGTTCAACACGACAGAAGACAAAAATATTTGATCATAAAAATTTCAGGAAATAGGAGAATGAAAGAGTTTTATATTTAATTGCTTTGTGGAAATGATTAAAATAATCCTTGAATATACCACTCCCTCAAGAAGAGTTTATTCCCATTTTTGTAGAAAATCTATGTGATGAAATATGCACACCATTAATCCCTATGAAATACATAAGAGGGTTTTTAAATTTGGTCTCAATTTATCAATAGGTGGAAAACTCCATAATAAAGACTAGATCAAAATCCCAAGTAATACCATTAGCTATGAGAAAAAGAGAATGAAAAGTAGAGTATGTACAATTACACTTAAGAATGCCCCTATACATGCTTCCTACTTCAAATCCCTCATCATACCATAGGGATCCACCTCCAGAACATCCCCTGTAATGACCTCCTTGTCAATATGATAAAAAATATTAAAGGTGGAGGTAGTTTGAGGTGTTTAAAAAATGGTATATTCTTTTCAGAATGACCAAGTCCCCAACTACTTCATCACAGCTTTGGAAAATAACTTAGTTCAGTTTCCAAGTCCAAAGAATCCTAACAAAGAAGAAGATAAGGATATCCCAAACTATTACCCCTTTCATCGAATGTTGGGGAACCCCATCTAGGAATGTTTTGTTTTTAAAAACCTTCTTCAAAATATGGTGGACTGTAGGAAAGTGAATCTAAAAAATTCACCATCCCAGGTAGCATGTGTTACTTCTATCGATCAAGATTAGGAATGAGAATAGAAGAAAGTTAAAACTAAAAATGCTCAGAAATTCAATGATTGGATGGCCAAGGAAAAAATTAACTAAACTCACACCATTCTATGAATGCATTTGAAATAACCAAATTTGTCTTCTACTACTTCAACCATAGAAAATTTGTCTTCATCAAAATCCAATTCCTCTAAAGGCCAATCCTCAAAGAAGCAGAATGGATGGAAGAATAAGTAGGAACCATAAGAAGATGAATTTGTGTCATGTCCAAAGTTGTCCTTGACCTTAGTATATTTCATTCCATCTGTCATAAAAGAAAATGCACTACACCACCAAATGGAACAATAATAATAAACATGTTAGGACGAATCTTAATGAGATGAGGATTTGATATTTAGTTCCATTAACATTATACACTTAATGGATCCCTTTGAAAATGATGATTATGACTATGAACCTAATTTCCCCATACTTGATTAGGTAACTGGGGGAAGAGGTCTTCAATTTTTACGATATAGGGGAAGATGCAGGTATGCTAGAAGCCCCTACTCCAACCACACCCATACTCAAAATGTTTATGCTGTATAAACTCATGGGAGAGCCCTCCAACAGGCTCAATAAGAAAAAGGGAATTCTACAACATATAACAGGGTCAACCCCAATATTATTATATTATATGATCTATTAGAGGCTATACCACCACCTTCTCAGCAAGTGGTCACACATAGCTAGCCTAATCCACCAAGAGAAGAAGTACTTCTATCTTCTGCCCTAAAAAATGGTCCATCCACATGAAGAGCATCAGATTCAAAGGAACCTGAAAAACAAAATCCCAATGCTATAAAACACAGACCTTTGGATCAAAAGTATGATGTGTTGAAGCAATTTTCCCAAGTACCATCCAATTTATTGATCCTGGATGCCCTGAGTCTTTCAAAGGAGCTCTATGAAGCACTTATTAAGGCTTTGTCAAGCCCTCAAGAGTTGGAAATTGAGGTTTCTGATAAAGAATTTTATCATATAGAGAATTACCTAGAATAATTCCATACAGTCATATATTTCAAAGTCTAGGATGAGGATTCTTTCGTACATGGAAACATCATACCCTAGTATCTATGTAGAAATACCAATGATATTGATATCTGATGAGCCTTCATTGATAATGGATCAGGGGTCAAACTCATTCCCATTCAGACACTTCATTAATTGGGCCTCACTAAATCACACTTTTCTCCCTCCACTATTATGTTAGAGGGTTATGAAAAGAATGATAGAGAACCACTTGGTGATATTATACTAAGAACTCAGTTTGGGGATCTCATATCTAATTCAGAGTTCATGGTCGTCCATCAAGACACCCTTTTCAACATTCAATTGGGGAGAACATGGCTATATCATCATGAAAACATTCCTTCATCAAACCACCAATGTCTCAAATATTATGTCAATGGTCAAATTGGTACATTATAAGGGGATAAGGACCCTTTCAAAACATTTGAATCTTAGTACATTGATGCGGGAGTTCTATCACCCTAAGGGAAAAACATCCATGTTAAATGATATTACTAGAATCAATGCTCTAAATGGTCTAGAAAAGATCCCAGATAACCCATTCAGGTATCTCAAAGATGATTATGTGCTTCCCATTAATAAAATTGAATGGTTTGGCCCAAATACAAGAACTCTTTTAGTGGATTCCATAATATCTGTTATCGAAACTGAACCTGATAGTACATGAGAAATCATCGATTCTCTAAGAAGTGATGAAACCATAAATGTATATTTCTTCATTCCACCCACCAAACTTTAGCAAGTATCTACTTAATAAAACAGTATAGAAGACGTTATGACACTCATGAAAAAAGATAGGTATGTCAATTCTCATCCCATCATATTCCATTCAGAATATCAAAAAGACCCTTCATCATTAGTTGGGTCATAGATGGTTTCCTCCTCTTTAGGATGTCCAAATACCGACTTCTCCCCTAGCACTAAAAGTCTTTCTTCATCGCCCAATGTTATAGAAGAGGAATAAGAAGAAACACATGAAGAAAAAGAAGAGGAATACCTTAGAGGCACTCCTCCATCATTTGAGGAATTCATATCCACCACTATGGATGACCATAGAGAAATAAATCTGTGTACAGAAGAATATCTACGCCCAAATATGATTAGTTCATCCATGAATCAAGAATTGAATGAAGTGTATAATTCCTTTTTTAAGAAAAATGGGATGTGTTTTCATAGAATTATTTAAATATTCTAGGACTTGATCCCATGGTGGTATCCCATCATTTGTTATTTTCAGAAGAGCATCAGGGATATAAGTAGGCAGAAAGATAAATGCACCTGACTCACACCTCCAAAATTGAGGCTAAAGTAAACAAGATTATCAAATATGATTTCATCCAAGAGGTGCAATATCCAAAGTGTTTAGCCGATATTATCCTATAGAAAAAGAAGAATGGGAAAATCAGAGCTTGTATTTATTTCAAAGATCTCAACCGACACTATCCTAAAGATGAATTCCTAGTTCTTATCAAATAACAGTTGATTGATGAAACAACTGGATACAAAGCTCCCTTCTTCATGGATGGATACTCTAGGAATAACCAAATTTGGATTTCCCAGAATATGAGGAATATATAAACATCTGGGCCCCTCAAGGTGTATTTTGTTATCGGGTAATCCTGTTTGGCTTGAAGAATTCGAGTGCAACATATCAACTGGAAATGCACCACAACATCAAATCCTTATTTTGTAAATTTATTGAATTATATTTTTTTTAAAAGGTTGGGGACGAAGCCTCATTTATTATTAAAGGAAAGCAAAGACCTCTTTTAACTAGGTAGAGGGAGACCCTTTACATAGCCCGAAGGCCCAGTGGACATTTAGCCCATTACATGGCCCGTAGACCCATTTTTTTTGGCCCGAAGCCCATTCTGTGAATAGTACTGCTACAGTACCTGCACTCCTACAGTACTGCACAGTACCCGCCACCGCTACAGTACTCTGCCGCCGCTACAGTGCCCTGCCTCCGCTACAGTGCTCGCTGTTGCTACAGTACGCCACTGCTACAGTACGCTACAGTACTGCTACAGTACGCTACAGTGCTGCTACAGTACCTACCCCAATGGGTTTTGAACCCCCATTTTTCATGTAGATTTAAGGGGTTCTTACCACTAAAGACAACATTCTAATTACTTGATTAACTCAGAGACTATTTTAAACAAGCTTCAAAAAACATAATCTGAAGATAAACCCCTTGAAATGTGCTTTTAGGGTAACCTTAAGAAACTTTCTCGATTTTGTTATATTCCATCACGACATCGAAGTAGATACTAAGAAGACTGATGCTATTATTATCATGTCACCACCTCAAAACCTGAAAGAGTTTAGAGGACTTCATGCACACATGGCCTATATCTGAAGCTACATAACCAATCTAACAGGAAAGTGTTTTCCCTTCACCAAATTGATTAATAAAGGAGCCAAATATCAATGGACCAATTAATAGAAAGAATCATTTAATAACCTCAAGAAATACATATTGATTCCACCAGTATTAATGCAACCTGTTGAAGGAACACTACTCATTCTCTATGTGAAAACCTTAGAATGATCACCAGACAACTTCTATGCAGATAAAATTATTCAGGGAATGGAAACATCTTTTATTATATTAGTTGAACCATGATCAACAGAGAGGTTTGATATTCATATATTGAGAAGAGATTACAATCATTAATCTTTGAAGTTCGAAATTGAGGCACTACCTGCAGCATCATGAGGTTCACATGGTCTCTCGCAATAACCTACTAAAATTTATCTTCATTCATCCTATGTTTAAAAGACATTGGGTATGGTGGGAAGTTATTCTGTTGCATTTTGATATACATTTTTTACCCCAGAAAGCATTAATTGTCAAAGCCTTGGTATATTTCCTTACTGAACACCCGTATGCAAAAAGAATCCTTGAATATCGAACTTCCTGATGATGAAATATTCTCTATCTAGGATAGTCCCAGAAAATGTTATATGTATTTTGATGGATCTTCTAGAATTCCGATAGGGAAGAGAATGGAAGATCATAAACTCAAAAAAGATAGGTTAGGAATTGTACTTATCTCCCCAAAAAAGGATTTTTTTTATAGTCTTTCTTATTTTTAGAAAGTGGTATCACTAATGAGGTAGAAGACTGGGCTCTCATTACAGGTTTGGAATTAGCATTCCAAGTACTATTGGATATCTTGAAGGTAAAGGTAGATTAATAATTGATAATCTAACATATAAATGGGGATTAAGCTATCAGAAAATAAGAATTAATCCCCCTATATGATAATGTCTGAGGGTTAATGGAAGGATTTACCTCAGAACCAACATTTTCTTATGTCCCGCGGTTACAAAATACCCAAGCTTATGTGTTAAAAAATGCAGCTACATCACCAGAATATCTGAATTGGGAAGAGACAATCATCAACATTGCTCATTGTTATGTGGTTCACATTTTGTTTAAATTAGTTTAGAGGAAATCAATTAACTTAGTCCCATTCAAAAACCATTTTGTCCTACCATGAAATGGATGACACGCATCATAGAATATCTCTAAGACGAAGTAATTCAACTTGATAGATATGGAAAAGAGAAAGTTTGGTGATGAGTAGTAAATTTCACTCTTTATGATGGCCCAAATAACCAGAAGATCCTCTATAGATGAGGCATCGACAGAATTCTCCTCAGATGCATTGATGGGGAAGAAACCATGACTATTATGAAAGAATTAAATATAGGAGTATGTGGTGCCACTAGTATGGGTACATGCTTTCTGATCAAATATGAAGGCTTAGATATTTTTGGCCTTCAGTGACTCAAAGTTCCATAGATTTCACAAAGAAGTATCATCCCTTCCAGATTCATGCCAACTTCATTCATCAACCCCCTCCATTTTCTACATTGGTAATGGATGTAGTAATGCCTTATACACAAGCTATGGCTAATTATTTTAGGTATAAACTTAATTCTATCAATTTATTCTCTAAATGGGATAATGAAATACCTCTTAAAGAAGTTAGAGCCAAAATAATTGTTAACTTTGTCAGAGATAATATCGTTACTAGATTTTTATCCCTAATTACATATTGATGGAAAACAATACTAATTTCTATTATGTTGAGGTATAGGAGTTATATCAAGAATAAAATATCAAATACAATAATTCATACCGCTATCATTTAGCGGAAAATTGATAGATAGAGTCATTCAACCAACCCTTTTCCAATATACTCCATATAATGGTGGATAAAGATAAAAGGTATGGGTATGATAAAAATTTTCATGCCTTATGGGCTTACTATACTACTACCCATACCACCACATGGTCAACTCCATACTCATTGGTATACAAAAGAGAAGCAGTCCTTCCCATTGATGTTCAATTTCCCTCACTCTATGTTCATTTTTGTGATCAGTCATATATATATGAGTAGTCTCAAAAGTTACTAGATGAGATAGGGTGGTTGGATGAAAAGAGATTTCATACCTTGCATCACTTTGAAGTATATCATAACCGAATAACATGAGCAATGAATAAGAAAGTTCACTAATGTTCATTCCTCAAAAGAGAGTTGGTATTGGTCCATAAAACTATAATGATACCTGGAATAAAGCCTCCCAAACTTGGGACAAAGTGGGAAGGACCTTACTCCATGAATAACGTAAACTTTAATGGTTATTATTTTTTAATAGCAATGGATGGAGAACTCACTACAACTCCAACCAATGTAAGGTTCTAGAAGAAAAAAGTTTTGCAATCACAAAGAGTACATCATGGTTTTAGGATGTTAAAATGGGTAACAATAAATTTATTGGTTTCATGATGTTAAACTGTGTAACAATCAACCTCTTGGTTACATGACATTAAACTGTGTAACAATCAATATCCTAGTTTCATGATGTTAAACTGTGTAACAATCAACGTCTTGGTTTCATGATATTAAACTGTGTAACCATCAATGTCATGGTTACCTGATGATAAACTATACAATAATCAATGTCCCGGTGTCATTAAGTTAAACTGAATGAAACCATATATGTATGTATTATATGATGTTAAAGAATGTATCATATTTTTCCTTATCACATGACATTAAATTGCACGACATGGGGTCCTAGTCACATGACCTGAAAATACAAATTTTTTTTGTCCTCACCCCATGCCATTAAACTGTACGGTTAACATCTCCTTCATTTGACATTAATAAATCGCCCAAGATACCACAAATTGACATTACTTTTGGTCATTTAAAAGATGATTATGTTTCATCCATAAGAATTACTCACATCATTTCCACTCCCTAGTGGCACATGAACCCCATTTCTCCTTATGTTTGAATTAGATCAGCATAGGGACCCCTTTTCAAGAACTACATGTGGTGTGATTCTCATTCCAATGAGATATGTAGTGACTCCAAGATCTCATGTCTTGGACCTAGCCACAACAGTAAAAGAAAAAAATTTCCCCATACCTTTTATATGAGTTAATTATATAATAGGAACTGTTCTAGAAAATATTGCTTGATTCTCATACCATATTGTGTTTTGGGCCCAACCATTATCCTGGGAAGTATTAAATCTACCATTTATCACATAAACATTCAAATGGTGTAGGGAATAATCCTCAAGAACTACACGTGGATTTATTATCAATCTAATGAGATAGATTGTGACACATAGGACCTTTCCCCTAGTTTAGTAACAATATTTCGATCTTTTCACATTGGCTCATCTTCATCCATACCGCAGGATGTTAAAATGCATGAAACATATCAAAAACTATGTGTGGCATGACTCTTTCCCCTACAAGATACATAGTGACACCCAAACCTCCTATCTCAGGTCTAGTCACAATGTAGAAAAATCCCCTTCACCCCCTTTGCATACAAATCCAACATGCACTAGGAGCACCATCAAGAACTAGGTGTGTCTTGATTCTTGCCTCAGTAAGATACGTAGTGACTCCTAAATATCCAATCCCTGGTCTATCCGTGTTTAATTATTAATCCACTTTACTTCTTGTGTATGAATCATATCTACATTGGGAACCTGTAAATAACTAAGTGTGGCTTGTTTTTCTCCCTTATCAATATATATAGTGATGCCTGGGTTTTATCCCCTGGTCCAGCCATAATATTTATTTCACATCAGGTCACCCATATCCTTGTTTCATGAAAAAAATTACATGGAAATAACTACGTATGGATTTATTCTCATTCCAATGAGATATGTAGGGAAGTCCAAATCTCTAATCTCAGGCCCATATATGAAAAATACCCATTACTTACATAAAAAATTTAGTTGGTGTGGGGAATCATCTTCAACATATATGTATACTTTATTCTCATACTAATGAGATAGGTAGTAAATGAAAAATCTCCATCTTGGGTCCAGTCATGATAAAAAAAATATCTATCACTCCCTGTGTGCATGAGTCAAAAAATCACAAGGAAAATTTCTCCAAGAACCACACATGTCTTGATTATCATTCAAATGAGATATTTAGTGACACTCAGATCTTATATATTGGGTCCAACCATAAATAATATAAAATATCCCTTTTCATATGTGTATGAATCAAACCTGCACAGGGAACATTTTTAGAACTACATGGGGCTTGATTATCGTCCTAATGAGATACATAGTGATGCCTGGATTTCCAAACCTAGGAACAACCCCAATTTTGTAAAATAAACCCCTTCTTTTTC
Source organism: Viscum album (assembly GCA_963277665.1). Taxonomy (NCBI): domain Eukaryota; kingdom Viridiplantae; phylum Streptophyta; class Magnoliopsida; order Santalales; family Viscaceae; genus Viscum; species Viscum album. The sequence goes on along the minus strand of OY728166.1, from coordinate 1,032,310,324 downwards.
CCCATACATGATTTAGATCTACGTAGTGATATCTTCAAGGACTTGTGAGTTGATTCTTATAAAAATTAGATACATGGTGACACCTAGAATTCTTGATTTAGGTCTAACCATCAATCTGGAAATTAAGAAAATTCCTCTTCCCCACATCAAAACCAGATTGATATGGGGGATAATTTCAAGAACAACGTGTGGATTGATTCGTTCTCTAGAAAGATATGTAGTGATTATTAGGGTCCTATACCTTGGTTTAGACATCATTTAATCATCATACCCCTATCATTCACTTGTGTTACCTTGTGTTGTAGAAGAAACCTTTCCCGCTAATTATTTCTCACATCGAGAACAACTCATGTGGGCTTAAGAATTGGGTAAAGGGCTTCTCCACACAAATAATGTGTCTAAATTCATATTGGGGTTATCAATCGTCCCATTTCTAAGACCTCAAAAGGAACACTATATGTCTTCACCGCATGATGAGAAAATGCATGGACTTTCATTCAACAACTAAAAGTGGCTTGATTCTTATCCCTGTGAGATATGTACTAACATCTATATTTTCAATCATGGGCCCAACCACATCACAATAATAAAAATAATCTACTATCTCATGTGTGAATCAGATCCATATGAGGATGTGAAATAAAAGTTATCATTTTACACATAAACTCATATCTGTTAGAACTATGTGGGGATTGGTTCTTTTTCTAACAAGATACATAATTGTTCTTGGGCTCTATACCCTTGTTCAACCATGTTTCCTTACGATATTTCATCTAAATACACCTAATGTACTTTCAAAATGACATAAAACTATATGGATCCACAGATCCCCTTCCTTTTTCACATTGGATAATTCATTGTCCTCACTGTAAGACATTAAATTGTATGGATAAAGTCTTCACTGCATCACATTAAAATGAAATGTATTCAAAAAACTATGTATGACTTTATTCTCATCCCATTTGAGATATAAAGTGAAAACTGGGACTCCAATAATAGTACCAACCATGGGATAAATGAAAATACCCCCTCTATTGTATATGATAGAAATCTGTACATGATGTTTTATTTTAGTCCCTCTCCTTAGGGAACCCAACAATGAAACAATATATTTCCCCCTTTATACATATGAGTCAGATCTATGTAAGTGACTCTAAATTCATGGACAATATTGGTCCAAACACTTTATGAATTGAACAGTTCCCCTATCACATGTTATATTCCTAATCTTGAAATACTTTTAGACCATCATAATATTTATTTAATTTATGGTGATAGAATGTCTGATACTTGAGATCTCTTTTTTTCTGACTATGCAGTACGTGCCCTCAGTTGGCATTGAATAAAATTCTCCTACATAACGAGCCTTCCAACCTAAGGATTCCACTATTTAGCTATGCAACACATGCCCTAGTTGGCCCTGCATAATATATCCCCTATAACGGTTTTTTCAAATAGTGGTAACTTCATTCTTGGGAGAAGCCTTTTCTATTCCTTTAAGTTTTAACTATGGTATGCAGGAGCCCCATAAATTAATGCGGTCATCATTTGTGTATTTGTCTCATATCATTTATCCCAACCTGAAAATATCCAATACCGTGGTTTACATTTTAAATCACCATATGTTTAAAGAATATTAAAATGACCTCAGTACACTTGACCACATATCCTCCATTATTTCTATAATATTATGGTCCTAGTCGTATGACCTAAAACAACATGCACTATAATTTATACATTTGGGTCAGACCCTCATAGAGATCCTATCTCTCTAATTATTTGGAAATCACAACCAGAAATACCCCTTCTGTATTTAAGTACACTACAAGAATATGAACATTTCGTGGAAGTTTAAACCTTAACCATAAGATTATGTGGTGGTTTCCAAAAATCACTAGTAAAGTGTGTGTCGGGATACAACACATGATAGTTTTCTCGATTTAGTAGTGGTTTATAGTAACCATCATAGTGGGAGCATTTCGTGATGGTCTTTACCGCCAGAACTGAAATTTTTTCTAGCAGCAGTTATAACCTATGCTACAAAAATATCAGTTTCACTGGGAAAAACCACCGCTAAATCCATAAAAAATAAGTAGAATAATAAAGGAATATGAAACCGGGTGGAGGCTGTTAAAACTACCACTAAATTATTGTCCATAGTAGAAATTTTAACCGCTGCATATATAAAAGTATCTTAATTGTAGAAACAGATAAAACCAATGGTAAATATATTATATTTTTTTAGGTGGTTAAAAACATTGCTAAATCCATATTTACAAAAAAATGCAGCTAATACTGCAGGCCCATTACCAATGACCTAAAAAACCATTCCACCTGATATAACATATAACACATCATGACCACAACACATCACAACCACCCCACATCACCACCACCACACAACATAACTAACTAAAAATCTTGTGATTTCTCCCTTCCCCTTAAAATTCAATTATGCTTGTTCATTATCTTTATTAAGATGATATGTACCATTTAACCAAAGAAATCCCGAATCATGATATTTCCAAATCTTAGATCATAGAGTGGTTATTTTATATTTTTCCATGTATAGAATCCATGACCTAGTTCCCATTTCCTAACCATGTTACCCTCACCATGCCAAAGGAAACAATGTGGTGAGCTTGGGTTTCCTATTTAGGACAAGTGGTCCTCCGATATTCCATCCGAACCAAGGGAATTTTAATTCTCACATGGGGAATAGGAAAACCACTAGGACAACATGCATAGCACCATGTCATCCCCAATTCATGGTTATATATCCCATTTTACATAAGAGCACTTCCAACATAAAATTATCTTCTTCATATCCAGAAAAGTCATTGCACATGCTGTGGTGGACTTCAAAAGGCTAAAACCCCACCTCAAACCTCAAAATCCCCAAAAACATCACCCTAAATATCCCCAAGACTTGATAATGCACACAGGGAAGTTCATAAAGGGTATGTACCATTCAATCATTCTATTTATTTTTTTCCCTATTATTTATCAATTCTAAGTCAAGGTGATCATATTTTCCCGAAAATTATAAGAAGTTTGTGTGGATTGATTCCTATTTTCATGGGATACATATTGATTCCTAGATCTCCTATCTTAAACCCAACCAAAAAACTGATATCAAATCCACCACTTTATTTTAGTGACTGGGTTTCTTCATTCACATTGGTTTTCCATCCATAGGGTTGGAATCAAAACAAGTTCATTTCATTTTAAACATAATTTTAAACTACAATAAACCTCATATAATAAGGTATTTTTCATATGATCTTAAACTATAAATTATTTTTATCATTTTCACATGATGTTAAACAATGTGATGCATTTTCCATCTTGTAAGACATGAATCTTCTTAGAGCAGTCTACCTAGTAAGACCTTTCTTCCTTTACATCTTATCCAAATCTACATAAGGATCCTTAGAATGTGGTTATTTATCCATAAACCAATGTTATTAAAAAATGACTGTTACCCTAATAAAGAGCCTAATATGAATGGGGGTATTATATAAAAACTATATGAGGATTGATTCATGATGTTTCAGTATATGTAATGATGTTGGGATCTCCTATAATAGGCCGTTGTGAAAATTATAATCACACTGGTTATACCCTAAAGGCGAGACCCTTCCCCATTCACATCAATTTGTTTATTTATTTCTCACATAATGGTTCCCATACATCTCATCCTTCTCCTCCCATACATGATAAAGATTTTTGTAGAGGATCTTTTCCAAGATCTACGAATGGATTGATTCCTATTACTATAGGATATGTTTTCGATCATTCATATTTGGGTAAAAAACCTAATGAATTTAGGAAAAATGAATCATAAAAAATGATTCCTGACAAAAAATGAATCGACATTTATGGTGCATACCACACTCGAGAAATCAAGACATAAAAGGAAACATCATAAATTAATAAAATAAATAAAAGGAAACATGAGAAATTAAGAAAATGTTAGGTCATGAAAATGTTTGGTGGAAACTATGTGACACACATGATACATATTCAAAATGAATGTTACCATATTTGTCCAACATATCAACAAAACAACTAATCATGGTCCGATGATGAACAAAGCTTGTCACCCTCTCCAACCCCATCTCTACTCACTTGCTCCACCTGAAATAACATTATATTGAAAATTAAATACTGATATATATTTATATTTAAAAATAAAACCAACAAAAGTTTGAAAACTAAATGATTTTGAATTATTGTGATTTACCTGCTCACCACTAGTCGATACAATACCATCGGGGGAAGATCCGTTCATCTTTTGATATAAATCAATAAACTCTTTTGGAAAAGTGGATATCTGAGCACCCTAATCTGGAACTGTGTTTCATAGAGAAAAAATCCATCTCTGAGTATCTCAGGGTATAGGCTGACTACAACTAGGAGTAGATGAAGATGAAATCTCCAATGGTCTGCCAAAGACCTCAGATGGTATGGGTCCCAAACACATCCAGCGCACTCTACCAGGATGCATCTTCCAAAGGACTTTAGCAACCGGGTAATCCTGGGAGACTGAGTAGGAATGCGCAGGATTATAATCCCACAGTTTTTTTAACTTTTTCCTATAAATCAAATACTAATCATATTAGAAGCAATATATATTAACATTGTAACAAATTATAATAAATTATTATAATAAAAAACGACTTCATAGGACAACTTATTTGGCAGGCTCATTAACAAAACTTCCATCATATTTTTGGTGAACATTCAACAACACTTCTTTTCAGGATGATTCGTGCCCTAAACTCTATGAATACAATAAACAAACATAAATCCAAAATTTAATATATTAGAAAAATAATATTGTGTTATAAATATTTAAACTAATGAATTTATTAACAGAGTAGATCGACTTCTAGAAAAACACTTTGACCCCACAGTGTGAGGAATGACCTGCTTAGCCCGACTTGATTTATTATTTCTTGAAAGATCCTGAAATAAATAAAATAAAATTTAATAGTAATGTATTCAATGTCATATCCTCTTCATATACATGTATAAATGTAAAATGAAATTATTATAGTAATATATATTTAAATACCATCTACTTCTTATCATGATTTCTATCAACAAAAAATTCCCATTTCTCTTTGGGTACCCCATCGAGTAGCTTGTCATACATCTGTTGGGTGGTCAACAAAGTATCATTGACATCGCCTCAAAATACCCATTTTAAATTCTTTCCATTTCTTCCATGATTTTTCAATGTCCACTTTTGTGCAATCACATCAACAACCGTAAAGTGGAAAAATATCTTTACAAATAAATTCATTTTGAAAATATTAATAGCATGAAATTAAATTAAACAATTATGTATTAAAATTACCTTTATTTGGGAATGAAAAACATTATTTTTCTAACTTAATGGAATATGTCTCCAATCATCATATAAAATAGGAAGGGAAACAGGCTCTACGGCCAACTGGCCTAAAATCTGGCCAAGTAACCCTATGGCGTCATCCGTAGGGACCCCATATAAATCAAATGGGATAACTATACTCTCTCATGTCAGATTCCATACATATGAAATTTTTATATTTTTCTCTATAGTTGCGTTGTTTCCATCTTTAATGAAAAAATAGTTAGTATAAATAAAGTGTAATAAATTTATTCATATTAAAATTTGTACCTATAATAGTCACCCTCCAGTATCCCCGCGAAAAACTAGAAGTGGTGCACATATACCCCACTGATCAGGATCTTGAAGTGGGAGGAAATGACTAAGCAACTAAAGGGATGCTCACAAAGGGTGTGAGAGATGGTATATGGGGAGATGGTGCATGGGGTAGGTGGATGGTGGCTCAGATATCATAGGGAGGGAGACAGATGGATCTTTATTTGTCGCAGTGGTTGGTAAAATAGTATATCACTTCCTCCTTGGAATTCCAATAATTTAATAAAATAAAATTATGTTCAGAACATATATTTGAAAAAATTTATATAGAAAAAAATTTAAAAAATATAACAGATTCATAATACTAACAAACAAAATATACATAACAATAATAATTAATGATTTTACAAATGTAATAAGTGGTTTTTAAATGAATGAATAACTATAAATACAATCATTTTATCCTTCAATAATGTCAGTTTCCTCTTCTATTACTTCATCCACTTCATTCATCCTTGATAGACTAATATTTTCAATATCATGGTTGACAAATAATTCCAATTCATGTTGATGAGATTCAGTGTTGGAGGTCAAATCTTCCACTTCATCACCCATATCAGACAAATATCTTTGTTTTACATGAGAAACTACACTCCACACTTCATCTACAACATCATTCACATAATATACCATTTTTTCATGCAATGATAAGATATATGGATCATGGAGTTCACGATCACCAACATCCATCAAGTGAGAGAAGTTCACAGAAGTAAATTGTAAGTAATCTCTTTTAACACCTTTGATAATATCAACCCAATTTCATTTGAATAAAACAACTAAAAAATTCCAATGGTAGTTTAATTCAATAATATCGGTCACATTTATTTAGTATCCCAATTCAGAAAATGTAAATACACCACTAATTTTTGTTTTCAAACCTTCTTCATGATCGACTGTACGAAATCTAAATCTATTCATGTTGTAAGCGTCGAACTTTATAACTTGTGTTAGAGGAACTCGAGCAAGAAATTTCAAATCTTCTAACAACTCTACCCAATTATTAGTATTATTGATCTAAAAGAAGAAATATACTTTATTAGAATTACAAAATATATTTTTTAACCTAATATTCATATTTATTGCAATATTTATGAACTTACACGTCGTGAAAACCATTCTACAATCTCTTTATTAGTAGATTTCGTTATATCTTTCTCATTTTGTGTTCAACCTCTCATTCATGTAGCTTTTTGTATCCTCAAATCTTGAATAAATGGATTTAAAATTTCACTATTCAATAGCACATATCTATGTTCCTATAATAATTCCATTTATGTTAGTGTAACATTTCAGTTCGTCCCAACAGATCGGCCAATAATAGGAAATCTTTTTGATTTCCCATGTATTTGAGATTAAGTCAAGGTGTCGTCAACATATCCAACTTGATTAAAACTTGTTTCAATATCATCCAAGTATCTAGAACAAACGGTAATACAGTCTTCTTCCAAATATCCTTCAAAAATAGAGCCTTCTGGTTGAGATTTATTTCTTACCTATGATTTCTAATGCTGAAGATATTTTGGAAATAAAAGAAACAATCATAATTATGCATTTAATTAAATTTCAAATTTTTTTAATTAACAGAAAAAAATATAAATAAAGTACCTCTCAATTGGATACATCCATCAATAATGAACGGGGCCTCTTAATTTAGCTTCCTCAACCAAATTCACAGTTAAATTAATCATGACAATAAAAAATGATGAAGGAAAGATCATCTCCATTGCACAAAGTGTCAATACAAAAATATCTTGAAGGTTGTCAATCTCAAATGGATGTAGGAATTTCTCACATAGTTGCCTAAAAAATATGCAGAATTAGAGTCCAATAGGAGTAACTTTTTCAGGTAATAATGTACACACTGTCAATAATAGTAACTACAATAACAAATTATGTGAATCGTGACTTTTCAATCCATGTAACATACGATTATTTAAGTAAAAACACCTCAAGATGTTACCTGAATACCCATAAAATACTTTCACATGCTTTAAAATTCAAAGTAATGCAACTTTATCCCTATTTTTTATTGAAAAAATTTCCAGAGCATACTTTTCATTCTCATCTGGCCAAAGATCACGTTTTATATTAATTACTTGTAAGTATTTCCAAGAATTTAGATGATATTTGAAAATTCCATTATCATTAAGAAATGTGAAGATAACATTTTCATATACATTCTTCTAAATATGCATCACATCAATATTATTCCACAACATATTAAATTCACAATACAGAAGTTTGAATAATATACTTTTTTTCTTCCATTGTTGCGTTCTGATATCACTTGACGATGCACTTTGAGCCCATTTCCTGCTATCATTAAAATGATAAACCATCCCAAATTCTGTTTCAACATTTCAAAGTTGTGTCAATATTTCAAAACTAGTTATCAACTTTGAAGGTGGTCTACGATCAATGAAACTGTTAAATTTTTATCTGTTCATCCTAAATCTATAAGATGCATCGAGAAATCTTCGATGGCACAAGAAGTACCATTTTCTACTATGAGGTATCCATTTGGGCTCAAAATTAAATTTACAAACAGGACAATCCAAACCCGTGTAAGTGTTTCAACTAGATAAATTCCCAAGCCCAGGGAAGTCACTAATGGTTCACATTAAAGCATCATGCATTTTGAAGATTGTTTTAGAATAAACATCAAATGTCTCAACACTGTTACTCAATAACTCCTATAATTATTCAATTAAAGGATTCAAGTATACATCAATATCATTTCCAAGAAATATTTTTCCATGAATAATCATCGAAATGGTAAAATAAATTTATTGCATACACATCAATAGAGGCAGATTATAAGGGATCAAAACAACTGTCCAAATACTATAACTGGTTTTCAAAGTTCCAAATGGGTTGAATCCATTGGAAGACAATACCAATCAAATATTCCTAGGATCTACTAAGAAATATGGATGTAATGAATCCAATGTCTTCCACAATTGTGAATCTCGTGGATGTCTCACTAACCCATCATTGTTATTATCTACAGAATTCCACTTCATGTGTTCGACAGTTTTCGATGACATGAATAATCTTTTCAATCGAGGATTTAAAGAAAAGTAATGCAAAACCTTTGTAGGTGTGTTCCTTTTCTTCTTCTTCATAGTAATATGTCAATTTAGACTTCCGACATCACCCATTGACTACCATCTAGAATAAGTACATTTTTTAAAATCTTATCTACATGAATCCTCCCACCAATAAAGTATACAATCATTGGGACATGCATGAATTTTTGTATAATTCAAACCATGTCTGTTAACAACTTTTTTTATATCATAAAAATAATTGGGGATGTTTGCTACATAAAATGTGTCACACAAAAATTCCAATATCAAGGACATTTCCTTATTTGTAATTCTAAATAGACATTTGATATAGTACAACTTCAAAAAAAAAGAAAGTTTTGAATGTTTCAAACATCTACTATGCAAATCTTGATTTCTATCGTAAACTAAGTCACGAAACATATTTTCCTCAGTGAAGTTGTCTCTTATATTCTTCTCCACATAATCAAGAGGAGGATCCACTAATATGTTTCAATCTTCATCTGGTTGTCCTAAAGTCTCAAAAACATCACTTGTCATATTGATATTTGTAGCACCCTCATCTGGTTGTTCTAATATGTTTTGATGTTGATGGTTGTGTCTTGCAGTGCCAAATGCCAAATTTATAAAGTTTTTCATTTTATTTCCCAGTGTTGATGAAGTTGGGGGCTCATTCTATGGATTGAAATTAGTGATTAACCTTTCTGTAACATTCAATTCTCCATGTCAAATCCAACACAAATATTGACCATGGAATTGCTTTAATATTAAATGTTCATAAACTTCATCTATCTTTAACCATCTTCTAAATTTACATTTTGGACATGGAAATCTTATTCTCCCTTCAACAGATCGATTGGAAATTTCAAAATCTAAAAACTCTTCCAAGCCCTTAACATACTGAGGTGAGTTCCTTGATAATATGATCTAGCTTTTATCCATGTATATCACAATGTGCTTACAGAATACTAAAAAAAATTAAAACACATAACTATTAATAAACAGGGAAATAGATTCATATATACTAGTTGAAAAAAATATATAAATAGGTTAAATATTTTGAAAATGTCTTGGATTAGATAAAAAAATAGTCACAGACACTTTTTACCAATAACATATGGTAACTTAAGGAACATTAAGATGATATCTAGATAAGGAATTTCTCATAATATACCTATTAAGTCTCAAAAATACTATCTCATGTCTACCAAGACATCCCAAACTATATAGTAATTTTAAAGAAGAGTCAGGAATGACTTTGATACCAATTTTTCACAAACCAACCTAGATAACCTCCATAAGCAGCATATTATAGGATTTATATGTAGATCACAGATTTCATGGATGAATTGATACTTAAAAAGAAATAAGAATAATGTGGAGAAAATAGAGGCATATTATATTTTTGAAGATATGAATGTGTGATAAAGGATACAGATGGAGGAATCATGGAGGAAGGGAAATGGATGTTTGGATGACGGGAAAGTGTCAAAGGTGGAGCTAGAGGAATGGTCTCAAGGAGAAAGATATAGAATATCTTTTCATATGTTAGTAAAATCACCCAATTAAAATCATACATCTATAAATGTACCTTATATGAGTTATTTAAGAATGAAACCAGAACCAAATGTATTAATCCATCACTAGTAATGTTAATTTATATTATCATAGGGATCTAAAGAAAATTTTAGGTCAACACAACCATTTTATTAACTAGAGTAATATCCATCAAAATACATGGTTCCATATAGATGTTCATATTGTGTATTTATAAGTATAAGACATCCATTTTGGGTAGTATACTTAGTAATCCAATTTTTAGCAATTTAATGCAGTTTGTATAAAATTCCTACCAAAATACCATAAAATGATTTTATGGTTATATTGTCTATGTTATTTGAGTGGAAAAATATATCCATTCAATAAAAATCCCCAAGTTAATTGACTATGTTTCATAAGAGGTCACAAAAATTTAATTATACAAAGACACATACTGTATAAGAAAGATAAAACTAACATGATATGGTTTTATATTCAGAACATATATTATATTTTATCATTTAAAATTATAAATTTAATATCCTATATAAAGTACTTCGTTTCAACTAGTCATGATTAACCACTCCATATGAACTCAATAAAGGATTCCAAATTGAGAAATTTTCTTCTTTGTTTTGTTTTGTTTTCTTCTCCAATTGATGTATTATTATTGGTGGTTATTCAAGATAATCTATTAATGGGTAAATAAAAGTGGCAATAAATATGAAAATTTTAATACCATTTCCCCATGATTTAATTTTTTGACAGATCAAAATTTAATTTCTCACTTCTGAGTAGAGGAAGAAAAATATTGGGCACAATTGTCTATAATATAAATACCATCAGAAAATCTATGGCCATGTTATAGGTTATGCTAATCTAGAACATTTATTATAAGAATAAATAAAGAATTATTGCTTCATATCAGAATGTATGGATCCTAATTTTTTCTAATTTCATGATATAAATTGATAGTATTAGACACAAAATTATTATAGGATTTATCTCGTATTGTCACATAATCTGGAACACTCTCATGTAGTGAAAGTAGGTCACTTATGGGATTTCAAGCATGCCTCCACATATTACAAAGGTTTCTAACTAGATGAAAGCGTGTTATGATATATCATGGATACTATACCCCTTTATGTATAGTTACAATATAGTGGGAATAAAAAATATAAATAAATATCATTTTAATGGAAATAGATGAACGATTATGACATAATACTTTGAAGAAAAAGGATTAACAAATAAGAAATTAATAATTAATCATTTAATTGCATGATAAAATTTATCAAAATGGAAAACTAAAGGTAATACAAATAAAAGAAACTTCTAACAAAAATAATCTCCAAATACCCCAGTACCGAGCCCCCTGTTTTTCACATCTCCAAACTCTATCCCACCCAATATTAAAGAATAAAAACAAGGTACATTTAACCTATCCAATTTTATGTCCATATAATATTATCTACCACCAATTGGTGGCCTGAATATAGTGTTAGTATAACTCATTAGGCTTGCACCACCATTTCTAATCAAAACTATTCTGATAATAAGTTCATGTAATAAACCGATAAATAGGTCTTTTGATTAAGAAATAAATACAATATTTCTATAATCCTACTTCAAAACCATTCCAAAATTTCTTTGAGAAAGTATGAAATCCATTCCAACTATCACCAATGAACCATGGAAGGATAAAATGACTGAGAAAATACCATTTTATATGCATTTCAACATCATGCCTAACCCCTCTAGATAAAAATTTCCCCATCCCAAACATATAAATCTCTATAAGAAGTATGGTATCTAGTCATATCACTTTATATAATAATAACAATAAGAAATTCATCCAATCCCCCTATATATGCATTACAACATTAAACTAGGCCAATATCTCTATACAGACATTAAGGAGAGAATTTGTGCCTAGACTTGTATATAATAATTACAATATGAAACTCAAAATAGGTCACAACAGTAAGCATATCACAATAGTATATCATAAGACTCAATGATTAATTCTAAAAATTACCACATGTCATTCAATTTATTATTCATTTTCGTAACAAATTATTTCCATTAATTTCTATTAACAATAATCTATTACCAAATTCATGTTTTATCATGAAATCACCTAGATTTTTATATCATGATAAACATACTTTAATCCATTTTTTAATTCATTATTAATCAATTATATCCACACCCAAGAGTAGCCACAAGTTTGGCCACAATAACATTTAATCTAAAGGGATCCAAGGAATCATCCGACCCATGATTTATAATTATTAATCATTCAATTAATTAATGTCATCATTGTGATGGAAAATTGTTATACTACACATTATTAATAATTAAACATACCATTAGGATTGGTCTTATACTACCTATATTTTTTTGGGAGATCAAACCAACTCTATTAAATATAATGTTATGGAATTTTATTTAATTGAAGTAAACTTAGATGAATATAGTTAATGAAATATAATTGGTGGATTTGTTTCAAATAAATTTGAAGGAGAAATGACTACCTAAGATGAGAATTGGTAAGGTGGTGAGGTGGTGAGGGGCTAGGGTTTGGGGGTCGTTGGTGGGGGGGGGGTCTCGCAGGGGTCAGGGGGAGAAGGTGGTCACGTGGGTAGGGGTGGGGAGTGTCGGGGTTGAAAAAAAGTTCTAGCGGCAGTTTATAAAAAACTCCTGCAAAATCATTAATAGAAAATTTAGCTACGGTTTAGTAAACCACCACTAAACAAGCGCTGAAAAAAGCTATTAATGTTGTAGTGGTACATTTCCCTATAAACTATAATCTGTACATGAAAAGATTAGATTCTCCATAAACATTCAACAACTTTTAGAAAATAGAAGGTGAGAGTTCTTAAGAGATCCTTTACCTGACTATATAGTACGTGGACCAGTTGTACTTGAATAAAATTCACCTAAAAAAGTATATCAACATAAGGATGACACTATTTGGTTATGAAGAACATGTCCTAGTTTTCCCCGCACTATACAACCCCTATAACATTCTTTTCAAATAGTAGTAACTTAGTTCTTAGAAGACACCTCCTCTAAATTCCATTATCCCTTTTCCCATGTCATTATTCAAATTAAAAAATCCCCAAATCACAGCTTTTAATTCTCCCTTTCCATACTTACATATGGTATCAAATTTCTAGAAAATTTATAATGAATTGGAAAACCATAAAATCTTTGGGCTAATATAAAGATCGTAAAACAAATCCCTCGATGTCCTTATTGCATGACTTTAAATTTCACGACTTAATGTCCTTAATGAATAACATTAAACTGCATGGATTAATTTACTTGGAACATGAATTTAAAATACATGGATTAATGTCTTTATTTCATGACATTAAATTACACAAGCCCATAATGTCCTTGCTGCATGATTTGAAACTACACAACATAATGTCCTTCCTACTTTCCATTTAACTACATAGAAAAATATCAGAATGCTACTTTATGAAAAACATAACCTTTTTAATACACTAAATTTATGTAAGAGTGGTTCCTCATTCATGGCCTATATCAGCACAGATAGCCCCCTTAATTTTTAGAAACCTTTCCATTAAAAAAAATCCACTGTGGTATTGAGATATCCAAATATTAAACCCCTTTGTCTATCGGTAATAGAATGCCAACATTTCTTGGAACTCATTTACCTAACTATTCAGTACATTCCCCCATTTTTCCTTGCATAATGTAACCTACATAACGGGTCTTTTAGCCTATGGAAGATACTATTTGGCTATGCAGTACATGCCTCGGTTGGGTTTATATAATACAGACCCCGTAATGGGTTCTTCAAATAATGGTAACTTGGTTCTTAGAAGATACCTATTCTATTCTTATATTTAAAATTTTATATTTGGTGACCATAAAAATAATGATTCAATATTTACCTTGGAAGTATATAATGTAAAAGATATCAGGATATTTTTAGCCATCAAGTTTTGTTTGGTTTCAAATTTCAAAAACTCATTGTCAAAGATATTTGACCTAAAACACTATCTTTATTAGTCCTACATGCATGACTTTAAACTTCCCAAAATAAAAAGACATAGTACTCACCAGGATGAAAACCCAAAAAGGTCACTCTAGATAAAATTTGAGTATAAAATCACCGAACCAACACTCTACAGGTTAAAGGAAATATCGAAAAATTAAAAGTTAAAATACATAAAGTTTGTATTGTTGTCCTTATAACCTTATAAATAGTCAAATTGTGCTCACTAGGCCCATTTTGTTAGGTGAAAATTAGAACACATTCCATACTTATCATTGTAATTATGATTATCTAGAATAAAAATGGCATGTTACTGAAATCATCTTCCACATTACAATTTTTAAAAATGGATGATGACATAGATGATTAGAAAAAACATTATTTTCATTAATGGGAAAACAAAAAATACCCAGAGGAACATCCAAAAAATATAGTTTATATGTTATAAATCAAAAGAGGTCACAACATAGATTTTCATTTATTAAATGGCCTCCTAAGCCCCATCATCCACCTGTTAAAGTTCTGTTATTCAACAAGCCTCGGTCTCATAGGGCTGATGAAGTGCTTACTTAACATCTTAAATAAATTTTAATCATTCTTTTTCATATTCTTCTATCGAGTAAGGAAGTTGTTCATGATCCTTGGTAGTAGTATCCAACTTTTACTAAAGATGTGAAAATTGAACACTCTTATTTTTAGATTACTGCCTGAATGTTTCCAACTTTACAGTATAAATAGCCTTATCATGAGATAAACTACTTGTAACTAATCAATGTTAGTAAGGAGCTTGGATTTTATTAGATAGTATCGAAGTATGTGCTCTTTATCCTGCCTTTTAATGGTCTGTTTCACTATAGTATAGATTAAGCGGTAATCAAAACCTATGAATCTAATCATGATGAATAATTCTTAGTGCTGTGGTATTCTCAAAGGTATTTCCTCAAAAGACATTTTAGAGATAAGAATCCATATATCTCACTAAAATATTTGATGTGAAAGGAAAAAAGCGTTCTATAACTCTAGATCTAATTAAGAATCTCTATTATAAGGATAAATATAATATAGGATTAATTCACTTAAAGAAGCACCTTGTTATGCTCCATAATGAATAGTGATTTCATGGTTTCTTGATGCTGGTCAAGATGATGTAAAATATTAACCTTCAAACCTATCTATAGAATCTAATAACCCTAAATGATAAATAAAAGTCAGGTTTAGCTTCAAAAAAGGGAATGACTGAACATAATAATAATGGTTGATAACCCTTACTTAATGATAGGTTAATAGCCTGAGAAGACTCCTCCCCAACATTACTAGACTCAATAGTGTTGGTTGGGACCTCTTGGTGGCGGATATTTTCTTGAATCTACTCAAGATTTTCTGAATAACCCTCAAGAATATTTTCTATTTCAATGTCCACCTGTGCTAGCTCCCCTTCAATAGTGGGACTGACAGGAATATCAATGTCTCTTCCAGGAACCATCACTATAGTTGCTTCTACAGATGGAGCTACACATTCTAAAAAATTATGGTTTTGAAATAAAGAATAAGAAGTTTGATTTGATGGAAAATAAAACCCACTTCCATTTGGTTCTATATAAGGAACTTTAAATTCTTCTAGAGTAGTGGGCATATTAATATGTTCTAATACTTCTTCAAAAGTCATTCCAAAATTCATCACAACTTCTAATGACATCCAAATACCCATGTTTGTCACACTAGTGGGAGCACTTGGATTGGTTGGTTCATGACCCTCCTTTGAAGACTTTAGACCCCAAACAACCTCCTCAGTTATAGCTGTCTGGTCAACGTTAGTCATTACAGGATTTTCCAACGCATGTGAGGAACCAGAAATATTATAAAAATGGATGTTATTTGTTGTTATATATAGATTATAATGAATCACTTATTACATACCAGATTCCTTGTCTCTCATAGTAGTAGGGATAAATGTAGTACCAATAGCATATGTTGTTTTCTTAGGCCTCAATGCCTCTTTAGTCAAAGGAGCCACTTAATTGGTATGAATCTTCACTTGATTAGAAATTCACTCAGTGGTTCCTAGAAGCTCATTTGTAAATTCCATAAGGGATGAAATAGAAGAAATTCATTAAATTACAAGAAGTTTAAACACTTTCTATGGATGATGATGAAATTAATACTGACAAGACGATTTACCGAAGCGTTTAGGTGCAACTTTATTTCATTGGTGTCTTTGATTCTTTTCTTTCATGGGGGTACTAGCTTCATCATCTCCAAAAATAGGTAATAGAGACAACAATCCTCCCACCATCTCATCCTTCATAGCCTGTCAGACTTGAGATATCTCTTTCAATTCATTGTGTGACTCAGCTTCCCAAATCATGGTACCACCACGGCTGTACCGTGGTGATGGAACTTCAATCAATTTTTCCTTGAACAATTGAGATTTAAGATGGTATTTCCCCTAAGTAATAATTATTTGAATAAATTAAATTGCAAAAGGAGAAAATAATATGAGAATAAGGAAACTTACATCTTCTGGATCGTCCAAATCACACCATTATTCAAGATATGAATGAACAATCCCTTTAGCTACTCCATGATCTATCTTTTCCTTCACTCTTATTGAGGCGGGGATTGGATTTTTAGTTTCATATAAAAGCATCTCTAACTCCTAAATATGAATTCTTACTTCATTAGGATTATTATCAAAATTAATATCAAATGAGGATCGATGATCTCATATTCTTGGAATATGCAGCCTATCCAATAAAAGTGCTCACATGGTTTCAGCATCACAATAAAAAATAATCCATGCTTGAACCGCTTCTGGTTATATATACTCAGAGTACATTATAGCTAGTTGTGAATCTGATCCTGTAGACATAGACCAGAAGAGCTTCCCAATCCTTGTTGTCATAGACAACAGGCGAGAAAAAGGATCCTGACTCTCTAATGGGCGATCAATATTGGACAACCTTGGTGAAACTTCAATCGGTGATGCTCGTGTAGCCCTCTTGATTCTTCTAGGTGGATTGTATCTTACACGAGGTTGCTTTGGTGGGCTAGGAGTGTCATCATCTTCAATCTCTAACTCTGAGGAACCAACCTCTGAAGATAAGGAATCACCTTCCAAATGAGAGGATTCCTTCCCTCTCCCTCTCTTTACTCCGACCCGAGGGAAAATATTATTTAGAACACCTTTAGGATATGATTCAATCCAATCTTCAACATACCATATTTTCAATATTCTTTCTGCATCAACTATATGAATATTAAACACATCCCCTATATTCTCCATGATCGTTAGCATCCATAGCTATCAAGCCACCATCAGATTTTGTTCTAGTCTAACATGCACTAGAGGATATACAATAATTTGTTTTAGAAATTTGAATTGGTGAAAAAATATGTAATGATCATAGGGCTCACATATGATTTCACCATAAATCCTGGTGACCAATACAACATCTCTAAAATATATCATATATTCCCTAAACTATAATATGGTTGTCCCATCATAAAAAAATCATTCTAAAGTTGGATTACCATAAGGAAAGAAGTAGAATTCCTTTAAAATACTCATCCTTTTCTTAATTTCAAGAGGTGTCATGGATAGAAGAATAATACCAGAGAAATATTGAATAAATGGTTGGAACAAACATTCTAGGACCTGGATCCCACTTTGCACACATAGGTTCTAAAGTGAGTCATGATCAATCCCCACAAAACATGGAATGGTTTTGCTATTCTAAAAGGATACTTCCCTCCATGGATATGAAACAATATCCTATGAATATTTTCCAAAATAAGGGTAGACAACCCCTCAATATTCCTCTTTAATATCTTAGATGCTATAAAAAATGTTCCAAGACATACAACGCCATTTTAATATCAGAAAAACAACAGATATACATTAAGCCACATGTCTATGAAACTTGCACGATGTGTCTTGGTAGGAATTTTGGAATTTAATTCATACCCCCCACATTTCAAAATATCTATTCTCTAGTGTTAGATAGAAGGTTCTAGCTACACCTCTCTTTTCTGCCTTGGGAAAACTTTTTGGTCGTGTGCAGGTGGGACCTTACTTCTTCTTCTCCATCAGGAATATTTCCATCCACTCCTTTGGATGAATATCCTCTCTTGCGCAAGGATTTTCAATCTTGATCTTACGAGATATCTTCAGTATCTCACATGCCAAGCCTGGTGTATTTTCTGCATCATTCCATGTTTCCTTTAGAGGAATTAATTCATCATACATATCCCTAAGGATTAGAGATATATATATCTTATAAAGATCCCATAAAACGATGCCCACTTCTCCATGTGTCCAATGGAATGAATTCATCTCTGGACTAAATCGGCTTAGTAGCTCTAGCACAAAATCATCATTCCTATATATGTAGATTTATCCTATCCACACAGACTCATAAATTCTAGAGCCTTCTAAATCATATTTAAAATATGAAAATGTACTGTATAACTGTTATTCCCATATCCATACAGGTTTCACACCCCCTCTTATGAGAAAGTACCAACTTTTCCTTCATCCCTTAAATTGTTCTATATGAGAATCACGAAAGATGGATGAATAGAAATGTGGATTCAGTTCGACTATGTGTGAACTCAAATCTGGGGCACACGGGCTGTGATGCCTAACATAGGCATTTTCTTCAATTATAGCATTGATATATGTTTCCACACAAGAAATGTTGGCAGATGAAAAGTTCTTTTAGTATTGAAACCCAGAGATCAAGAGATAGATCTTTGGATCTGGTATGTTGGATTCATGCAGATGACCATAACCATATAGTGGAAGATAATTACTGTTTGGAAAGTAATGATTATACTTTTTTCAAATACTTTTCCATATCAGGAAGAGCAGTGTCATAGATGTTGTAGTAATCATTCCCTACGATCTCCATCATGCCTTTATTCCACTTACAATCCAATTCGTAAGTATTAGTGAATCTTTTGGGAGACATTTGAACCTTAAAAAGAAATATAAAATTAATTTTATAGTAGGTTACTTTTGAGTTTTTTTTTCTAAAATCAAGAAAATATGAAAAAGGAATTAAGGCACACAAGTGGAACTGTGGTTCACAAGTATGTTGCTCAAGTTTGGGTGTGCTACTATTATACCTAATGTACTTGCACAGACGAGAAAATATTCAGTTGAAAATAAATGTCGGTGTGTTAGATTTGCATTTAAAAAACCAAATTTTACAATTCCTTTATGATATTCACTAAAATAAAGCCCCTATATATAGACAAGGAATCTTAATTTCATGCCACCATCTTACGCGACAACCTAGAACTTGTACGACCCATTTCAATTTTTTCATCCCATTTTACCTCAGTATTATAACCCCTTTTTTCCTATGGATCCAATCCTCAGGGTGGTTTTTATTGACACTTTGTTCCATCACATGGATGTAAAAGTGACATAGGTAAATTCTTAAGAAGGAGGAGAAAATATATAGAAAATATCAAGATTTGAAAAGGCTCAAAATTTGGTTCTCCCATGGTAGTTCTAATCATCGGCGGCGTAGAAGTACTTGCAAGACCCTAACTTGTGCACCACATAATCACTAGTGCACCAAGAAACCATCACTTAGGGTGCTATATTTTCCTATAAATATACACTTGGGGTATTCATTTGTATGTACGGATTTTCCTAAAGCCTGATTGCTACTTTGGTAACCCTAGTACTTTGCCCAGGTCCTCTGAAACCTCCAAGGTAGTTTCATAACACCTAATGCGAGATAATTAAAGGTGGATAGTGATACTTACAATATTTAAGTGTTAAAAATTAATAAAACTTGCATGAATCATTCTCCCAACCCCCTAATTTAAGAAAACATTCAAGACCTCCCTTATTCAAGTAGGAAGTTTCGTGGCTCACTTCTGGGAATACCCGTGAAGACTCTTGACAGCTTGAGAAAAGTCTCACCAATGTATAGTAATCCAGGTTGTTCTTTAATTAATGGTGAAATGAAGTTCTACCAAGCCTAAATATATTCCACATACCTATGTGCCATTTACTTGAGAACCCCTTCTTGGTTCACCTCACCCCTTCAGTCTCCTCGAGTCTTTCATGAATCTTTCTTCAAATCCACTCGTGGAAGGGCCTCTATTTCATTGTATCCCTTTCATAAAAGGGATTATGTTGAAACCTCCACCAAGATACCCTGATCTACCAAAACTTTGTGAATGGAACAACATCGTGTATCTTATTTGGGTTTGTATTTCTATAGTGAAAGGTTTCCCACACTTGTCTTACCAGAGGGTAAGGAACCTCAAGACATCTGTAGGTTTGATTATCTATGGTCACCTGGACCCTTACCCTAGGGAATATTTTGTAGAGTTCCCAGTCTTGGATTCCAGGGTTATGAATCTATCGTCCTCTTCTCATCTCTAGGACCTACAACCTATGGTTCCTAATATGGAGGGTGAGGATCACACTTTCATTTTCCCTTCAACAATGGAAAAGTCTCCCTCCTATCTTGGGACCAATCATAGGGTAACCATCTAGGTGAAAGCCCCAAGAATTTCATGTAGGAGTTTGTAGTCTTGCTCCTCTCTACACCCTTCACCTGCACTCCTTCCTTACATTGGACCCATGTACAATGTAAATTGAAGAGAGGGAAGGTCTGTTACTTCATCCTCTTCCACCGTAGCAACGAACTCTTCCACCAACACCCCAACCTCTTCTTATATATTCTTGACCTCTTCCACTGGTGATGGAGGAAAATTGTGTGTGGTTTGTTGAATCTTTCACATCCTCTTATTTCTCACATCAATAATGGATCACGTGGGATTAGATATTTGTGTTGATCACAACTTCCACACAATCCACCTCACTTCTTGAACTTTAATAAATCTGATTCCTTCAATAACCAGGATACACAGGATTCCTACCTAATGCCCGAGATCAAGATACATCCTCCTAAAAATATAGTCCCAATAAAAACACCCAGTTTATTAGGGCATCCTTTTCAAGAGTAGCCCCAACTTAATCCCCTCAAAGGTATATTCTCTCCTATGAGATGAATCAATTATGAGAAATCTAATTCCCATCTTTAATGGGATACATGGGAAGCTTTCACCTAGGGCCCAATCTAAATGGACATCCTCCTCAGGAGTCCAATCCTAATTACCTTAATCCAAGCATCCTTATTTGGAGTAATCCCGAAATTAATCCCCCACGAAATCTCTATGAGTTAAGGAATCTCTCATAGACCCGGTTACAAGGGAATCCTATTTAAGAGTAATCCCCAAACTATTTCTCTCAAAGGGATATATTCCACTTTGATACTTATCAAAATACATGGGATTTGATTCCCATCTAAATAGAATACGGAGGAATAATCCATAAGGGTCAAACCCAACACTCTCAAATCAAACCTATTCTCTTTGGGCCAAATTTCTAACAGGGTCTAATTCAACTTGGAATATCATATCCCTTCCAAATTCCTTAGTTTGTTTCGATATAATTCCCACACCAAGAATTAACTGGGAAACTTCCACCTAGATGTCCTTACCACACAAAATTAAATTGTACGGTCAAGTCCTTATCACATGTCCTTAAAAGGTATGATGTGTCCAATTAAGCAGCACCAAACTATGAGGTGTTTTATTCCTTTTATGATGATATTTAGGTAACCCATAAGTGGGTAAGATCCCAAAATCAAAACAACTTTTCTCTCCTTGGATGATGATAAACTATAGAGTAACCTCTATCTACCAAGATGAAAATAAAATCCATAGTAAAGTTCCATATCCCTGGATGATGATAAATTCCGGAGTGACATTCTTCTACCTAGATAACCATAAATTCTAGAGTGCCCCACTGAGAAGCTTAAAAACCAACATCATCATGATAATGACCAATGAATATCTAAGTAGTATATAAGAGCATATCATTAATAGGGAACCTTAGATACACATAGATATATTCATTGATGAAGAAACTCAAATACAAATGGATGATTCTAAATTCACATATGCTAATAATTGATTTCAATTTCATGTTAAACCTACATTACTCTTAGTAAATTAATAAGGATTAATGAACATATCTTAAATCTATAAGAGAGTCATGGAGTCAGAAATAATTACCCTCAAAAGGGTGTGATGAGCCCGACCTACCACCCTATTGACCAATGCATGTTCTCAAGAATCATTTTCCAAACTTCTTAATGAATGATTCCCTTTGGAAAACATGTCCCTATAGATACATAACCGTTGGGTGTTTATGGTTACATAAATAAATCCGATGGAAACCATTCAGAGATAATGACTCCTAATCAGAGTCCCATTTCCTAAGGTAATAGTAACACTACATGAAAATTTTGTGTATAATTTATCTCTAATAGTTGTAAACTATTCTTTCTGATTGATTTTTAATTTCAATTTTAATTTCAAACTACAAACATCACTAAACATCATTATGATTATTATCACCCTTCTATAAATTATTCTCATGTTATTTGAACTATCTTGGTGGACGCTGGATTGATTCATGATGCGACTATATTCACCACAACATGAAAATTTAATTATAATTTCATAAACCTTTTTGTCATCATATTGTGACACTATTCTTCATGGGGAGACACTATTATCAATTTTTTCTAGGTCTACATTTTTCATTTTTACACCATACACCATTTTATGATATGTTTATATTATAATGAAATAGAATAAACCATAATTATAATGGATTTTAATCACGAAGTGATTCCAACTCAATTTAATGATCATTCACTTCTACTACTCTTTTCTTAGATGATCATGATGTGATATTATTTTTAGGAAATGGAAATTATTCTCAAATTTCTGGACCAAAATTTAACTTTATGATATAAAATAAATTAAATAAAATATTCCTCATAATTATTATATTTATAATCTTTAACATAATCCATAATCTCATAATTTAACTTCATATTATACGTTATGGAAATTTAACTTATGAACATCCCTTTTAACATCATGTGAATATACATTTTTAAAATACAATATTTTTATATATGAACATAAAACCTTGATGAAATTTCATATTTTCTACTTTTTATACTCAGAGTGACCTGCATATAAAACATGGATAAATAATACCTGTCCAAATTCATGATCTCTTTTAGTACCCATACATGAATCAATTATTCTTCATATATTTAAAAATTTCATTCAATCATAGGGATCCATGTCTATAACAATCCTACTTTAGAATATACCTTATTTTAAGATGTATATTAAATGTAATGCATATGTATTGATGAATATTTATGATATATATGCTTTTCCAAAATTCAGATGAACCCATACATATAATGGGTGACTTGGGATTCAAAAAATTTTTTAGATATAGTTTTTTTGATATATATTTTACTTATCTACATTTCAAAGTTTCTTAGAATACAATGATATATAAATAAGGACTTTCCCAGAATCATATATTCTTCAAAAAAGATTGAACATCTAGATAATTTGTTCTGAACACAACAAAAAACTACTGTTTTATCTTCTGGAGCATTGATTGGTGGTATCCATCTCTCTTATTTAGTTAAATTTTCTTCAATAATCTATAAACATTCATTTTTTATATTCACTAGTAATATTCATATCATCTTTAGGATTCATAACTTAAGTAAATTTAGGATATTATGGGATAATATAATTTATTGGTTAATTTATGGAATGTCTCTAAAATTTTAGCAGCTTTTCCCAACTTCTTTAATCACTATAAAACCAAGGAATAAAATTATACATAATACTTGAATTTTATCATGATTTATGTATTGAAAATTAATGAAAATACAAGAATCCTAAATACATGTTATTTTATGCATTTTTTATTCTATACAAAAATCAAAAATGGTATAGAAATTACCTTGAACTGAATCCCTCAATCATAATCATCATTTATATACTCAAATCCATCTTATCATCTGTATTCATGAATTATGGTACTTCATATGCATCAGAAATGAAATCATAATCCTTATCTCATAAATCTATGATAATTTCTAATAAGAGAGAAAATTACCCATTATAACCTCCATTCAATTTTTTCATTACTATTGGAATGATATTTTTCCTCATTCAAAAGGGTTCTATGTAGCATGTTATCCTAAGGGTTCAACCTCCACCTTTATCGAACAAAATGTGTTGTTGAAATCAAGAAGGCCAGCTACTGATGGTGGTGGTGAACACTAAAATCTCCTAAATTAGTTCCATTTTCATTCCCATTATTGTTTATTGACATGTGTGTAGGTGGAGATGATGGTTGGAAAAAACTTCCCCTTGCCCTCTAGGTTTAGGTTTTGGATGATTGTTTAGATATTATAAAAAACATATGGGGTTTAGTTTTCCCACTAAAATAACTAGGTTAAATTTTGAAACATTTTATGTTCTGTAAGATATAATTATGAAAAAAGATGGATAAAATTCATTTTTTCGGTGTTTATTTAATCTAACCCATGTTGTTCAAGGTTTGATCACTAAATAAGATAGTTTGTACATATTTTGTTTTCCCCTTATTTGATCAACACCCTTTACTTCTTAGATGGAGTCATGGTTGAACTTTTGAAAGTTAATATAAAATCATCCTTGACTATTTTGATCATGTTATTTTGGGTGATGTGGTAGTGTATAAGGACTAGTAGCCTCTCTAAGAATAAATGATCCGAAATATGCCTCAACATTTCATACATGCTTGGTTGACTATTGTGAGGAGGGAAATTGCAATAAATTATTCACATAAACCCATCGAGGAATTATATAGGTTATGCGAAGGGACACATACTTCCCACCACCCATATATATGGTCATATTGTGTGACCAATTTAATTACTCATTTAATGGTTCCAAGTAATTTTATGAAATCATTTTGAAGATTATTTAGATACTTCAAAAATCATTGGTTCCGTTTTCCAATATTAATAGAATGGTCAACTTCTTCCCATAATGGATTAATCAATTTGAGATTCTCTAAATACCCATCATATTTCATATAATAGGTTATAAATTTATTAAATTTATTAAATTTATCTTAGTGATAATGAAGAAGGTATGGTATTTGTTCCTCTTTTATCTATTTAAGAATCGTGTAATGAGAACTAGTGAATGACCAACACAAAAACCATTATCATTTATTTGGAAAATTACCTCTATAACTAAACTTGTATTATTTTATTTTATATGCATGGATCACATAATTGTATTATATATGTTTTATACTTATATATATCTATATCAAATAGGTCTAATAATTTCAATCTATCCCATACGTAACACAATATTAATAAATCCAAAACTAGAACAACTAAGGATATACTTTTATGAGTGTAAAAGTCTAATAAAATGGAATAATTGAATCTTGATAAGAGTGAATACATGGGTTCCACCTATATTAGGTTATCTTTTTTATTTTATCTTCTTTACAGATAACTAGGAATTCATTTTTTGTAATTTAAGAATGTAATATAGGTTTTGAATTTAAATCATTAGGTAAAGTGGAGTAGAGATTTTATATTAATATTTCTTCATTAACAGATATATATTATTGTAGTTATTCTTGGCTATTATGGATTGATTATTCTTATTTAAGTAGCCACTTGAAATGTATTTTTACCTATGATATTTCCAAAATACATTAATATATGATATATATTATTTTTATCATTGGGAGAACCATCAAGTTGACATGCTTAGACTTCAGAAAATCATTAATGGGATTTTACTTCATCGCCATGGACATGTTTTGTATACCATATGAGGTGAAATCATTTGTTTTTTAATAGTGGTAATGATAAAAAATTAATTTAATAAATTAAATCTTATGGCCCACCCATGAATTATCACAAGGTATTTAGGGCCACCTGACTATAATAACCTATGGATTTTCTCAATTATCTTTTTTAATGGAGGTAAAAAAGGTATTGATATATTTTCTTTCATATTTTGTTCCCCTCTCATGCATTGGGTGTATTTTCATGTAGGGAGACCGTATCTAGGGTTTTCAGGTTTGAGTAACTGTGATCATGTTTCTTCATCCAAAATCTAGGAAACTAGAGAGGTTGGTTTTTATAGAATTTGTAACAGATGGGATCCCTATTGGAGACTCCTAGGTACTGATCTAGATAATTTTAATAAATATACAATATCCTCTGTGTATGGTAAGAAGGTTTTATATTCTTCATGGTAGAGTATTCTAACATGATATGAAATTGTTATGGGGGATTCATGTCACATTTTTGATCCTAAACACCATATTTTACAATCTATAATAACTGATACAAATTATTATGATAAAATTTTCATGCTAAGATAAAACTATCTTTCATATATTCCCAAAGAATATCATTATCCTTTAGGTGATGAAGGTTTAATGTTAGGGATAGTAGGTGAAGTCTTCCAACTACTACAATAGAGTCGGTTATAGTGGAAAAATAGAGATGAGTAATAATGATATCGAATTAGTCTACACTTAAAGACCTCATCAGATTCATATTAAGAACTAACAAAAATTGTAACATACAAATTACTGAAAAACAAAAAATAATTAAAAGCGATAATTCAATATAATTTTTAGCACAATTGTTTCTTGCTAGTTTCCCCATTTTTTCATTTCTAATATTTTAATTTCATCAATCTGTATATGAAAATACTAAAAATGGGGAAAAAATAAACAAATATTAGTTTAGTTAAGATTTTAATAAATGATATATAGCATGTTATATGTCACCTCTACTTAAATGGGACTATATGGTATATTTTGGGACATTATTATATAAATAATCAATATTTATGAAATCATTCCACGTAACAAAACCATTTTATTTTTCACCACCTATTACATTAGCTAGGTGAATAATAATTAAAAAGAAATTTATTGAATATTTCATTAAAAAATGATCTAGGTAAGGTAAATTGGTTCATTATAATGTGTGTGATGACGTCATTGTTTAAATACATGAAATATGTGAACTTTGATGTTTAATGATAACTAAGGAGGTGATTGAAGTGTGCACTCATCATAATCACAATTATTTTGGATTATCAAGAGTTTCATTATATGATATATTTTTATCTCCAAACATTTAGTATTATATATATGTACATCATTGAAATGTTATAAATATGTAGTGGATGCTATATTCATTTGAAAAATTACTTTTCTATTACAAATTGAAATAATAGTTTCCTATATCTAGTCACTAGCATATTGATGAAAGTTTTTATCTATTCAATAAGGTATATATATATATATATATTCATGGTTCCTCACCATCATATGGAATAAATTATAGACAATTATAATAATTTGAACGATATATTTCAACATTCTATCTAATATGGAAGAAAACATGTCATTAATTTTTCATCGATATATGGAGATATATAATGGGTCTTTATCTAGAAGATTGATCTGCATCATAAACATATTTCCCAAGGATAGATCCATTGTATTTTTAATAATGTGAGGTTAATGGTGCATTAGATTTGGAATTGGGACTATGATATTGGTTCCAAACTTATCCCATTTTAAAGAAATATTATACACTAAGTTCTATGTAATTAACCAATGCACATCATACGTTTTATAATCATGTAAAAAATATCATTGTGTTTAAATTTAAAATTTTAGAGTGATGATTTTTGTTTCTTATAATCTAATTTTATTGGATTAGAATAATGTTCATGTAGTTTAGTGTCTTTTGAGATGGACTAATTAGTGAATGGTCCTCATAAATTATTGTTGTGGGAAATAATCATTATCATTCATCTAAAATAGGATATACATTATATCAATTATCTTATATGATTATGGTGTCCATAATTATAAAGGATCATAAATTTCTATTTCTCATTGATTAAACCTTGGGTATTCACAACTTGTTGGATATCTATGATGTCTGATTTAGTGTGTCTAAAGTGAGGTCCCTAGCCTAAGAGAATTATTATTGGCCAAAAGGGACAAGGATACTTGTAATCAATGGAATACATTATTTATTGTACCACCATGACTCTATTCATTACAGATCAAAATTAGTGGTACAACTACTCTTTAATAATAGGATTCTATTATAAATTGAATACAAGATCATAATGGGACATATGTGTGCACCTATTAACCCTGTAGTGAATATCTATAGTCCATGGTTGAGTAGTGGTGAAATTATATTTTTTATATTTATACCTTGGGTTAAGGGTTGATATAGTGTCTTTTGAGATAATAGGATAACGATTTTTAATGAATCCCAAATATGTTATATGTGGTAATGTTATTAATGAATGATTCCTATGTTTTGAACCTACTAATGTGTATGATGAATGGCTGGTAACTTTAAAAAAATTTATATGGAGAACTATAATATCCATAAAAAGTTAAATATGATGAATATGAAACATATTATTTGAAAAGTGGAATGAATGATTTTATATAAATTTCACATCTACATGTGAGAAAAATTTAATTATTATTATCAATGATTTAAAATGATATTCGATTAAAATAAATGTGGTAATTATGCACAATGGAAACATTGTGTGATTGTTTTTAATATATTAAGAATTTAAATATTGGTGTTGTGATGTGAAAGAAAGCTAATTTATAACCATTCAAGTGGGACAAAAAAAGATTGTTTGGGGGAAAGGGATACCATTAATCCATGAAAAATGATATCTCAATTTGAAGTGAAATAAGAATGAATTTTATGAATCATAGTGATTACAACATCAATATATGTGAGCTATGTTGTATGATTTATATAAATAAAGACAAAAAACATTCTCTTTTTATTATCTAGATACTAAAGGTAGTTTTATTTCAATGATATATGTGGGGTATGATATAAAATCATGCACAATCAGACATATTTGGTAGACTCTCTAAGATGGAATGGTTCACTTCATTCCCTTTACATGTGACTTATACTGAAGGTGATTGAAATGATCCATGATTTTTGGTATTGTAAGATATTTATATTCAATTGGGGTCATATTTACCAATTTGGTGATTTATGGACATAAATTTCTATTTGATATGTGATGAAACAACATGGTAAAGATATATTAGAATGAATGGACATTAACAATCCCTAATTTATGGAATATTGATTGGTCGATGATTATGGGATAATTATCTCTATAATTTTCATGGATAAGACATTATAACCCCTCACATTAGGTATAAATAAAGGGTCCATGAGAGTATTCCACATGTTCTATTGAAACATGTCATGATTATTGATCCCATTGATCATTAAATTTATTCTCTAAGGACTTTTTTGACACAAATACATATATAATAAGGTGAGAATATATTTAGATGGAACCTTAGGTGTGTTACCATGAATGAGTAATGTCTATTGTTTTATTTTAGGCTATTTCTAGGTCCATAATCTATGGTTCCATGTTAATATTGTTTCTGGAATTATTTTAAATATTAGAGTATTAGATATAATGATATTTAAACAAATTTTTATTTACAACTTTGAGATACTGATCTAGTAACCTATTGAAATTTTATATCATGGTGTGTGATTTTCACCAAGAGAATACATATAAATTAGGATCTAATGGAGGGTTATAAAATAAAACATATGTTTTTTGGATTATATTAGTGATGTGACCTATGGTTTCAATCTAGGATTTTATTTTTTGAACATGTGGAAACCAAATAATTTCGGACATAAATGTTAAATCATTTTAGATGAAATTTAAAAGACATAAGATAATAGTACAAACCCCTAAAATTTAATAGATTAATGTCATTAAAGACTAGATACATAATTATATTATTTTATAAAATTTCTTTAAAATATCCCATAAATAGTACCCTTCGTAGACATACACTATGTAAAACCATTCATCATACCATTAGAAAATGGAAACATAATAAAGGGTGATATTAGTTGTTTATTATGGTAAAACATATGAGATATCATTCAAGGATCATAAATGATAATAACATAAAAAAAGGATATGTTAACATGATCATGAAATGTGAAATTCAAATATTATAATCCAAATATCATTAATCATAATTCATTCCATAAGGAATTTTCATATTAAAAGGAATAGGTCCTAAGAGTGTCAAATAATCAATAATAAATAATGATCCTAAACTCCATAAAAAAGTAATAATACCCAAATTTTTTAAATACATGAAATTATTGAAAACCATTTACTTAATAAAGAATCTCTTAGAAAACTATAATAGAACACAATTTCTTAAATTGTATAGGGTTCACTCCTCGAACAATCATTTCCTTAGTCACTGTTCCCTACCAACACTATCACAGTTAATAGAGCCCCTTACCGAGATGCGTTCCATATCAATTCATTTCAATATTAAATCATGATATATAAATATTTACCCAAATAATTGTAGGTCTATATAATTCAATTCCCACATTTAACACAATGAAAACCACACATTAGTATGCCACAAGATCACAAAAAAACCATCATTTCAATAAGGAATAACTCTTAAAATAAAATAGGTCTTATAAAAATTTCACCATCATATAATCATATACCTCTAGAAAAAGAATATGGATTTTTTTATAAGGAAATTCCTTATTTTTTCATATCTTAATTAAACTAATGGAATATAAAGGATTTTATAGGTTTATCCTCAAAACAAAATCACCATTAACTATCTGTATAAATAATGCTGATAATTTCATGAGATCATATCACAATAAAGTATACAAATCATATAAGGTTGCTTATATAAATAAAAAATAACTTTATCATATGTTTTTAACATTTCATTAAAATATAGAAAAATAGATAATTTATTTGATATCTTTAAAAACAAACAATCCCCATTATAATGAGAAAAATATTTTCTTTTAAATTTTTTTGGAATCATTTAGTTTAAATTTAAAAGAAAATTTTTCCTAAAGATGGGAAAAATCCTATAGTCATGATCACAAAATAGATAAATATAATTTCATATTTTTCTAAAAAATTTCATTAATGTGTTGTTCGTATAACAATTGAAATAATTATTCTTAACCATTCATACTGGATGGAAGAGGTTGTAAAAATATTTTTCTCAACAATTTATATATAGATAAAATAAATAATTAATTATCTTTATTAACATGTAATTTGAAGACAAAATGTTTACCAAAGAGGAAATAAAGTTAGCTTTTCGAAAAAACACTTTCACAAGCATTTTAAGTATAAAAGAGATAAAAATAGTATTACTACTTGAATATTTTAGGAATAACTAGACGAGAAGAAAAAATATATGGTTTAAAGGGATGTGTAATTTGATTTATATAAAAATAAATTAAATTTAAACAATCCTAAATTGAATTTATCTTATAACATAAATCCTTACCACTTTGATAAATTTTGAATTATAAACTCCATGAAAACAATAAATTTAAATATAACAATAAATTTATTGAATATGAATATATTAATGATATAATATATAAACGGGGATTTTTATACACCATATAAACATTAATATGTGTGAAAAATTAAACATATATAGATGGAAACAAATAAATGATGAACCCCCATTATTTTGTTAGTCTCTAAATCTAATACAGCTCAAATGGAAAACCCGTGATGGACTTTAATATCACCATAATTTTCTAAGAAATAAATATAATATAAATTCATTTGTCATATATACACCACATAAAATAAAAAAGTGGTGAATATTAACCAATTATCATAGTAATAAAATAGAGACGACAATCCCATACATCAATTCCTATTCATATTCGTATTGATTCAAATATATTATTCTTTAGGATAACTCAATTTCATTACACCTTAATACTTCATGAAAAGGTACTTTATGAAGGAAAACCCCTCTCAAACTTGTTGACTAATAATGTTATATTATTTGGATAGATCAAGGTTTAGTTGAATGGATCAAGAGGTATAAATAATATATTATAATGGGTTCCATTTTGTAATTATGGGAAGTATCACAGTTGTAAATATTATCCTTACTAAGATATTAAAAATTAAATCCAATTTGAATGTGGAACTATATTTTCCCAATATTTAAAATAGGTTTTATTAGATGAAAATAAATTAATTCAACAGTATTTATAAAATTTTATATACCATTTTACTGCTTTTATCTTTTATTTAACCCTTCACCAACCCTTATAAATTTTACTGTAAAACTGAATTTTTACATCATTTACTATTTATATTTACCAAAAATGAAATTTAACTCATCACTAAATTTGGTCATTATGATCCAAAATATTTAAAAAATTTTGTGAGATTTAATTTCTCTAAGTTGATAAAATTAATTTATAATGAATTTGAAAAACATACGAAACCCATTTTTAAATTAATGCATTTTTAAGCATAAAAAAATTATTAACATTATATTCCATGTAGTAACAATTAAAAGAGTGTTAATATATGTCATTTAATATATTGTCAAAAATCCATTAATAAAATCATTCTTAAATATATATTAATTCAATTTTTTAGAATAAAATACATCTTACACATTAAAAACAGTTTTTTGAATGATCATTACCTTGTGGTATAACCTCTATGTTCAATAAATGTGAAGGATCAAGTATATACTTCCTCGAAAGCATTCCATGGAACATAAAATAAACGTTAACGTAGTTTAGTTAATGATCCTATTTTTCAGATCCAAAACTTATAAGATAAAGAATCTAAATGGACTAATATATCATGGGATTAACCATAACTTCTATAAAAATCTCATTACCATAGTCTATGTAGATATTTAAAGGAAAAACTTATCATTAAATTAAAAGAGAAGGTTTTATTGATGATAGTTAGCTTAATTGTTCTATCTACTTTGAGTCAATGGGATGTATTGTCAAACTCCTTCAGAATTATCTTCCATTTCATTACCTATCTCGAATCCCATTAGCCTTTTCACAAAAAATAATCATTAAATATTGTATTCATAAACTTCTTTCCAAAAGAGGGATTCCTCTAAATCTATCTGAATGATCAAGTGTGTGTTATCAATGTAATAAAATTGAAATAGTGGATGGAGTTAATCCCAAATACCTGTGAAATCCATATAATATACTCTCAACATATCTTATAGTTTACTAATGGTACTCTTAGATATACCATATATATGAAGATGATATGTATATCTGAATCTCATTACCATATTCAAATCCCACAGAAGTCTTCTACAAAACAATTAGGTAGACCTCAAATAATGATCAAGTATTAAGGAATTACTCTATTAATTCAACCTTACGAATTTATTTTAGAATATCTTATAATTTTGATCAATAAAAAAAATATTCTTTTATAACAATCAAATGTGATGAAATTGTATGGTGATCAACATCAAATCAAATACAATTAAGGCCTTTAGACATTATTTGGAGTCCGACGATGAAATTAAGGATAATGTTTTCCCATTCACAATAGGTAATGGTTGTAACATCCCATTATACATATGTATCTTAGACTCAACATGATATCTATAGGATCCTAGAAAACCCTGAAATGGGAAGAGTGTATCATGGTGTCAAATTTTTCTTTAAACGAGACGAATATTATCCCCATGTTTTTAAGAATGAATTAAACATGTCTGATGGAATCATAAAATTATTGAACACTCGGATGTAGAAATAGAAAACACAATTCATAAGTGTTTACATGGTTCACCACAAAGTTCTAATATATAGATAATAAACTAATATTGTATCGACTATTCCTAAATAAAATGAAATTTACTAGTTATTTCAGAGTAAAAAAGACTAAAACAAATCATGTTATTCTAGGAACACTTCCTTTACAATAAATTTAGGGGTAGTAAACTTCCACCCTCAGAACATATCCTTTGACTCCCCCCATCTAAGTACCTTTTGAGAAGTCTTAATAACTTTATCAACTACAAGGTTTCTTCTACTAATTTTCCATTGACATCTTTTTCCCTAATTAACACGAGACACTACTTGCATTCTAGTCCTATGTTGATGGACTTCAATGTACTATTCAATTAAACCATATGTTCAATACCGCTTTTAATGAAGTTATAAGAATTCGTGAAACACCCTTTTTATTTCAAATAAATATTAGTGTTTGAAAACCCATACACATTCGTGAAGCCTCCAACGTTTTCAAAGATCCCAACCTTTTTTAAGAATCCACACATTGTAAAACTCCTAGGCATCAAGGAACTCTATGTATTCACTAAACTTACAGTCTTCATGAGATTAATTTTTATTAAATGAATTACTATTAGTTTGGTATTAAATAGTTCCTTCATGATTCTTATGCTCGGGAAAAGTTCCCGATTTGTGAAGCTCCTAGACTTTGAAAACTCAAATCGATTAACTTTTTTTACAAATTATCTCTATGTCAAATGATGTTTGTTTCCATAAATTTATAGAAAATGACTCCTCATGATTATCCAAGTCTTTTTTAAACTCCAATGAAATTATTATATTCATGTATCTTCTCATAGTAACATAGATTATAGTCTCCCCATCATGTCTAAGCCATTTTTATGAATCATTTTTTGAGAACCTTTAAATCATCACGACACTATATTCATTTTCAAAGATCCACATTTTTAGAAACTCCAATATTTGTGAAACCCATTACATCATAATATATTTGAAGAGTCTATTTTGTAAATCTATATTTTGTGATGCTTACTATATTCACCTGGTTTGGAGATTAAATATTTTACATACATTGGTAAATGATACCACATTCGACACTAATGCCAAATGCACCATAAGAATCCATTCTCTTAATCATCCAAGATTACCTAGTGTGGATTTAAATAAAAGACACTCTATATCCAGCAATGAAATACCTTGGTTCCAAAAATATCCTTCTTTTGGTTTTTTATCAATATATATTTAAATTCAATAAAGAAAAATCCTTGATCAAAAACCAAATATGGCTGAAATAGCTCATCTACTACGCTATGTCTACATGATCAATGCTTAGTGTAGAAAAAAAGAGTAGAGAAAGATAATTTCATGCCTTAATAAAATATTAACTTGTCAAAAAATCCTTAAAAAAATTCTATAATACTTATATTATACTTTAGAAATAAACCCAAAGAATCTATATTTTTACTCATATTACACAAAACAAACTCCCCCTAGATTTTATATCGACCATATACCTACATAAAATCCACAAATAGATTGAAAGAGTAAACACAAATGGGAATAGATGACTAACCAGAACTCCCTCATGCAATGGGTGGTGGCTGAACCCTAAGGTTAAACTGTTTTTTAGAAAACATTTGTATGGACAATGGATTAGTCAGAATATATACACTTGATTATTTGTTCTAACATTCTCCGTTTTTGTCAAACCATGTTCTTTTTTTTATTTCATGAAGTTATATATAATATCTATATATCTTCTTTAAGTGCGTTGAAACAGATTATTAATAAGATCAATCACACTCTTGTTTCTATAGTGTATCACCATAGGTCATCTCGCATTATAAAAAATATCAATAAATTTATGTTTCATACAAAATGGTTGAGTAAATTCTGTTTTCATAGAGATATGATTATTCAATCAACTAAGATAATTTCTATCTTGTTTCCTTCTCAACTATACCACTCATTTCATTCCAATGACTAAATATCAACCACTTATGTACTATTGATTATCTACATCTTTGGTCCAATAACCCTCAGAAAATTATGTTAATTAAATATCTCTTCCCTCTAAAAATTATAAGTGAAAGTTGAGAGTATGTTTAATATAACTCATGATTATTTTAACCTTTTCCAAATTATCTTTCCTCATATTACTTTGGAAGAGAGCAACTAAACATATTGAAAAGAAAATATCTGGTCATGTTGCATTAAAATATAATAATATTCCAATGATACACTTATACAAGGTGGGATAAACTTATTTTCCATCCTCACGATTTCTACATTTTTTCCAACTGTAATGAAAGATGAAATTGTTTTAGAGTCATGCATGTTGATTTTTTCAGATGATCTCCTTTATATTTTTCCTAAAAATTAATGTGTAATATTTCTTTTTCCGTCACCTATAGCACATATAAGTTTCTATTTTCACCAATCATGGAAATTTGAAATTCTTATTTCATATGATTAAAAAATTCTTCCACTGATCCCTTCCTGATTCCTCTAAATAGAATATCATCCGCATACATGAGAAACATAAACTGATATCCTGGTGAATTATTCAGTTAATGATTTTGAACAACACCACCTCTTTGAATCATAACTTCTTAAGATATGTATAAATTTTAGAATTCCATTCTCATGGTCCCTTATTTAGACAAAAAAATATCCTTCATTAATCTATAAACCTTTGTTTCATTAGTAACAATCAGAAACCCTATTGAGTTTTAAATGTTGAATTATTCTTTAAGAACACCATTTAAAAATGAAATTTTAACATTTATCTAATAATGTTTTTACACTCTTTTAATTTCCATGGATAGGAAAAAACTTAATTGAATCCTGTCAAGATATTGGATAAATCTTTTATTCAACAGAAATGCATCCAATCTGGGCATAACATTTAAAAACATGGTGATCCTTTTTAGATCACATTTTCATGGTCATATAATATATTTTTGAAGATTCACATTGTTCTAATCATTTTGTGATGTTTTGTCTCTTAAAAAGATCCCATGCCTGAATCTTTTAAAATTGATCCATTTCTCCATTAATAGAATTAAACCATGAATCATTCTTCATTTCTTCATCCAATGAGGATGGATCCTCAATTTAGAGTTAGGTTAATTGTGCTTATTTCCTCATTCTCCCTTTCTATGTAGGTATGATACAACCCCTAATTATATTGGATTGATCAACTGTTTCTCTTCTATTTCTCACATAAGGATCTGCTAAGGTTTATTCACAATGGTTTTATCTTCCAATTATTATTTTATATCATAATTATTTTGAGATACATGAATGTTTTGAAATCCTTATACTATTTTTGTAAGTGAATTTTTACTTTTACCTTTTCTTTTTCATCTTCGATAATATAAAAATATGATATCCTTGAGGTATTAATGGTTTCATACTCAATGATCTTGAACTCATTTATTTCCACAATATTTCCCTGATTATTATTCTAACATTTTTAGGCTTTACTCTTTGTTTAATATCCAAGTAATATTCCATCGTCTATAGTATCACCATTCATGACTTCATTTATTCCTTTGTTTTGGATGAAACATTTACATCCAAAACATGAAAATAATTAATAGGTAGATTCCTTATATTCTATATCTCATATGGCATCCTGGTCTCTCCTATAAAAACCCCAATTCAATTTTTAGTAACACTACTACTTGAATAGCCCCTTTATAGGAATGATGATAAATAAAACTCTCAATTAGTATAGTTCTAGCCATATTATTCCACTACCAGTTTCTATGTTCAACGACCACATTTTTTTGAGGGATTACCACTGAAGACACATAATTATTTATCCCATGTTTTTGAGGTAATTTTCAAATTCAATGGACGTATAGTCTATTCCTATTTCAAATCATAAAATCTTGATTGTACAACCAGTTTCATTATAAACTCTTTGATGAGAACTCTTCATGCATCCAAGATCTTTCTATTTATTCTTTATAAACATCACACAATCCCTTATAATGTAATCATCAATAAAATAATTATGTACCTATCTCCATATGTGTCAGCTACATTTATTGGACCCCACACGTCTGTGTGGATGAGATCAAGTAGATTCATTACCCTTTTCTTATTTGGATCATATGAACACCGAACCATCATTCCTCATATGTAAGTATGAAATTTATTTTCTTGAGCATGCATTAGATTTATAATTTTTACAATAATAATTTTCTTGGATTTGTATTCCATTCTATTTTTATTAATGTGAACCAACCTTTGGTGCCACAAGTTGTTTTCTTAGTCAATTTTTAAGAAACATGTGATTTATTTCATGACAACCTAGTATAAATTGACATTTTTTATATATCATTAAACGAGTTAATCATGTTTCTTTCCCATGATAGTTCACCCCTTATGATTGAACGTCACTACTAGTCCAGATTCACAGAGTTGAATCACACTTAGGAGATTGTGATGCAATCCATCAATGTAAAAAAACTATTTTCATTAACTCATTATTTTCATGATCTACATTTCCACTAACTTTGATATTTGAGGTACCATATATATTGAATCTCACAGTTCTGTCAAACATTTTCTTAAAATTTTACAAAATAATTACATTCCCTTTCACATGGGATGATTATCCACTATCAAGAATATATGTGATTAAATTCTTTATAGCTTCTAGGGAAATTTATACAATGTTTTCTTTCTGGATCTTCATATTTTTCTTCCATGAGGTACCAAATTTAGTGGTGTAAAAAGATTTCATTCCCAAAATATTTTCAATATTCATGGGTTTATCATAGTCAAATAATTCTTATTTCTTAGGAAAATACATATTTCTAGAGTAATTCTTTTTTGTTGATAGGTGTTGACTTGTCTTAGAGTTCTGCCATAATTATTCCCTCTTTTCCTCTGTCTAGAATGAATATATTTATGGCCATAGGTAGAACAATGAAAAAAATATCAACAGAAACTATTTATTCTATATGATGAAGGATAAAGTCTCATTCTCATTTTTTGACTTCTAGGAACTTTCCCTTTAAGATATCTCCATTCTTCGTTATAGTAAGACATTTTATGGATCAGAAATCCATAATGTTTACATTTCATATAGGGAAATATTTTATCACTTCCATTCTTCCACATGGCCC
Source organism: Viscum album (assembly GCA_963277665.1). Taxonomy (NCBI): domain Eukaryota; kingdom Viridiplantae; phylum Streptophyta; class Magnoliopsida; order Santalales; family Viscaceae; genus Viscum; species Viscum album. Next base: position 1,032,271,202 of record OY728166.1, on the reverse strand, counting down.
CTTCATTTTAATGGAATTTGACCAGTGATCCACTCTAGATACATGACGACTATTTTCACCGCTATATTATATTTGGTTTGAAGCTATTTTTTAGAACATTTATGTCCATTGTGATATGTCCAATTTTCTTAATTATTTTACTTTGTCTCATCTTGTTTCCAGCATTTTATATTTCTATATCACATACAATTCCACCTTTTCCCATAAAAGTGGTTCTATTATCGTTCAAATCCTTCTCTACTCGTTCAAAACCATGCTAATATCTTCCCAACAATTCTGCATCTAAAAATATTACAAATTATAATTTATTCTTTCATTCCCTTGATTTTGATTTAGTTTTAAGTTTACTATTTAAGGTAACTACCTATTCTTCAAGTCCCTCAATAATCTTCTCATTTCCTTCCAATATCAATCTAAGTTCATTAATGACCTTTTGCTATTATTCATTCCTAATTTTAAACTATACAACATCTTATAAAATTTCAAGATTTGTAAAATGTTCTTCTACATATCCTTCCTATAGATCAATATCTACTTCAATTCAATCCACAATCTCTGATGATTATTTCATGAAGGAACTTATCATTTTTTTAATTATTTTAATTTCAAGATCAACAAGATAACACTCAAGTTTCACCTTGAGATCTAATTATATGCATATTTTATAGGTTATAAATTTTCAACTAAAACCATCATGGATGCTTTAGGATTAGGTTTAAACTCTAATTCTACATCCTCCAAAAAATTATTATCATATTTTTCCTCTTTGATGACGAAGCTCTACCTATGCAATTTATTTCATGATTTATAGTATCCCTTTAGAGGAGACCTTTGATGAGGCTTATTCATTTTGTTACTTCAATTTATAAGTCATAAAATTTCCTTGAGCATTGAAAAATAATTTTTCCTACTACACCACATCGAAAAAAATCATATAGAATCTTACCTACTAAAATCCATTTTCCTCTATTAAAATTATTAGAAAAATGTACAAAATTTCATCATCCACATCATGTCCATAATCAATATACTTGAAGATGTCTGGGTTTTAAATGTCTTTGAATTCCATTTCCATTATTACTCAAATTGTTTCATCTTTTGGTTTGACTCTCATTTCATTACCCACCAGACTGCTTAATAGATCATCAAGAGAATGTTTAGATATATCTATTTCTTCAAGGGGGAAACATTTTGTAACACCCCAAGATATTGAGAAATATATATATTTTTTCAAATTAATTTAATATTTTTTAAATATTAGTCATATAACACAATAATATATGTTTTTTATATGAAATTTTTATGTTTGGATTGCGTTATATGAAACACCAAGTTAAACATTCCCAACATGCAACACTAAACATATAAAGGAATATAATATCTTGATATGATACAATATATTTACTATTTTAAATAGATTAGATATATAATATTTATATATATATATTTCAATGCATGTGATACCGAGTTAGCTCATGTTTCACACAACAATGAGTTACTTCAATGACTTTCATTACACACATTGCCGAGTTTTACTAAATAATAATATATTATTAAAATATTTTTATTTAATATAATAATGCACAAACAAGAAATTAAATTGGATGTTATGAATAGTATTAAATAAATTATGAAAATATTTTTCTTACACAAAATATAAAATGAATTCTTTGGTTAAAAATTAATTTGAAGTGGAAATAGGAACCAATTCAATGTAAAGAAAACATTTTTTTATAAAAACAATTTTTATACTCACAAAGATGTTTTACTATAATAAATTAAATTAATTACAATTATATAATGATATAAATGAAATATATATTTTACATATTCAATAAAATACTTTTTATATTCATAAAATTTATTGGAGAATCATAAGGTACAAATAAACCTAATATCTCACATAAAAATTAATATTTTTGTAAAGGCACTTTTACTGCATTTTAATGGAGAACCTATTTTAAAAACAATTTTTGGAACTGTTATAAATATTATATTTAAAAATAAACTTCATCTTTGAAATTGAATCATTAAAAATTGATTAGGGTTAATTTTTAGTATTTTAATGTGATGTTTTGTTTTTTCATGAATAGTGAAAAATACTGAATTTTAATTCACAACTGGTTTTTCATCTAATTTATTTAGAGTGTTAAATTATTTATTAATTTGGGTTTCAAGTAAAATTAAATAAATTATTTATAAATAAATTCAATTTAGTTCATTTGAATCAATTTCATATTGAAATTGATTATAAAAACATATCAAAAAATTAAACATTTTTACTTTTAAAACCCGTCTTGTTGTCCTATCTAGGGGATTAAATTTAAATTAATTTATGCCAATTATATTATTGTAATTTGGAAAAATGGATTCAATATATCTACGTTTTTCTATTAAGGGCCAAAATGACATAAAAACTCATCAAAAAGTAATTTCATATCCATATTTCAAAACCATTATACATTTTATCTACGTTTTTCTATTATTGGGTCCATTTTAAAAGGTAAAAACATCGGTGGAATTCCCTTTCCAAAATTTACAAGAGTAACAATCCAAAATAAAAAGACCTCATATCCTCCAAATTCCTCACACCTCTCAAGAAACATTGTATTGAAAAATATCTACCAAAATATCTCATAAATATCGATACCCTAATCCTAGAATCCTCACTTTGGCCGTAAATCCATCCATGTAATTCCTTTGGTGAAAACCAAAAGGATTTACCTTAAGAAGAGGTAACATCTTTCCTCAACATATTTTGTTTTATTTCCAATATCCACCCCCTAGAATCTACCTATTTTGTGATTATAAAAATATATAAAAAATATACTAATATTTTTTTATGCTAAAAGTTTTTCCTACACTTACACACACTTCCATATAAAGGGTAAAGAACATACTATTTATATGTACGATGAACTACCGCCTCACGAAATGTTGATTACTCATTTTTTACCACCTTTAATGGTTTGTAATTATGAAAAAAATCATGTTTATATATGATGTATATTATATTTTTTATTCTTTTTATAATTATGTAATTATTTTATAACCCATAAATTTATAATTTCCATCTTGTGTAAATTTTATAATATTGTTTGTGTACATGTGGACTACTGCCTCCTTGAAGCGATGTGATTCGTTCACACTTTACATGGAATGAGTTAAGGATGGTTTTAATAAAAACATATTATATATATAATATAATAATTTGACTATAATTATATTATACACATATATACATATATCTAATTTTATTATTTTCTTTTAATGAGATAATAAAACGTAAACAACATTCATGCATACGTAGGAACTTTCATCTCCATGAATGGTGTATTCCATTTAATATTTATAAATATTATAGATTATTATAAATAAATATATAATAAATATATATGATATTTATATAATTTTTCACATTTTTGAATTATGTAAATTATGATCTATGTAAGATGATCACGAATAATAAGTCAAAACATGTACGAAGAACAAAGAGGATATTACCCAAAGTGAAACCTTAACATAGAATTGTTAATAATAGGGTAATATAAAGTCATAATAAATTTATATATGGTATTATACATAAAAATATGGTTATATAGAATATTTATAAGAACATTATATTTATTATATTAGAGTTTTGTATGAGGGCGACGAGAGTCAAGACATAAGCTAAGGGAATTTCAGCACACTTTTAATTTTTGTGAGATACCTGCCTTATTCACCACTCATTTCTCTTATGTGTTGTATATACTACCCGAGAATGTATTATATTATTAGAATAATTAAATTTATGGGTATTTACATATCCATTTGAAGATATTCTTTTCATGGGTATTATATTTGAAAAGTTACCAAATCAATAATGTATTTTTTTAATTTGCTTTCTTTGAGATATTTGTTTTGTTAAGATACTATGTTCATTAACGAGGTGTATATGATTATAATTGAAATTCATATCATGAATCTACATATTTTTTATGATCTTTTAGGATCCATGTAATTTAATTTTCTTACATTATTATTATTATTGGATGTTACCAAGTAGTAAGAGTTTATTGAAACAATATCATTATTTTTTGAGATTGCTTATGATTATGATTTAATTGATGTAATATTATGATACACCTCTCAAGAACTCTAATTATTTTTATTATCCTAGGGATATTCATGTTATATCCATGTAATGGTACCATTTTATACTCATTTTTACTTAAGAAAATTAAGGAAATATTTTTACAATAATGTGGCTATATCTTTCATTTTAGTTGGGAATACATGTTCTCTAAAAACCATGTTTTTTAAAAGGTTCTAAATTTTTTTTAATATTATAATATAACGTTAAATGAAATTATTACCCATGTTTCACCTTTTAAAACACATTTTTATAAGGAATATTCTTTTCATTTTCAGACCAAGAAACATTTCTAAACACTTAAGGTAACAAAATAATATTCGGCATGTACGAACAAACCCACCAACATAAAATTCATTTCCTTGAATCTTGAATTATGCATTTACAAGTTTATTTTTAAGGAATTTTTTTCTCTTAATATTCTATAAATTCATTGTTTTTAAATTTTTTTTTCATGAAAATGGATTTCAAAAATTATTTTTTTTCAAAAATTATTTTAAGTGATTTTCAAATATTCTCTTATATGTTTTCAAAATGTTTTTTTCTAAGAAAAGTATTTAAATGATTTCACGATTTCTTTATATATTGTAAATCTATTTTCTATAAAAGGGTTTTAAAAATGTTTTCAAGATTCTTGTATAAGTTTATAAAGTGTTTTCATATAAAAATATCTTCAAAACGGTTTTCAATATTATTTTAAAATATTTCAAGGAAAAATGTTTTCGAATATTTTCTAGACTCATTTATAATTTTTTAAGTTTAGATTAAAAGAAAATGGGTTTCAAATGGATTTATGTTTGAAAAATAATTTTTCAAAGAAGAATATATATTTTCCCCAAGAAATGGTTTTAAAGGATGATTCAAAATTATTTTCCATCTATGATGAAATCCATTGATGTTAGTCATGAATTTCATGGAAATGTTCCAAAGGTCCCATTCAAATTCTTTTTATATTTGGTTTACACAATATGGCATAAAAGTTATGAAATCTATTCTCTTTCATGGGTTATATGTTTACGAATTCCATTTCTATTTCATAGGTTATATGTTTATGAAAGTCTATTATTTTATGTGTTATGATATGATTAAATCATTATGAAACCTGTATATTTCTATAAGTTAAGATATTACTACATATTCATGACAACCATTTCATTTAATTGGTTAAGATATGATTGTTTATGATCCTGCATCACTTGAATATATGATATATTTATGATATTTGTGGGAACTATATCTCCCTAAAATGCATTGGGTAAACATTTATATCTCATGAGATAAAATAAAATGGTATTGAGAGTGAACCTTGAGTACAAAATTACCATGGGAGTGAACCATGACTACAAATATGGAATGAGGAGTGAACTCATACTAATAATATGTCTATAGGAGTAAACCATGAATACTACAAATATAACTATGGGAGAAAACCATGACTACTAATATGGTATGGGAAGTGAACCTATACTACTAATATGGGATTGGTAATGATGACATAACTAATATGGAAATAATGCTATATAGTTATGTGTCAGCCATAATTCCATGTATTATTCTAAATTTATGATTCCATGGATTATATTATTTATTTCCTTATGATTCATGTCTTTATAACTTCTATGATTTATAGCATGATTCATGTTTATGATCTTATGATATGAAGGGTATGAGTTTATATTGTTATGATCATGTTCTCATACCCATATGCCCATGTTTATACTTACATTTCTCCCTTGTTTACCCTTATTGGGAATCTATGATCACCCTTTTTATGTTTCCTTTTCTAGTTTTCGAATACATGTACTATGTATGATATGAATAAGAAGGTTACAAGTCATGAAGAACGTAGTGGGAGAGAATATAGTTCACTTATATACCAGTGTTAATGTTTTCATGTTTTTAAAGTCACTAGACTAATACAGTCTTTAGGAATCTATTTGTATAATTTTTTAAGTATTCCAAAAAAACTATTTAATGTATATGTATGTTAGGACTAGGTCATTATACATTTGGATTATACAAAGGTTGTATACTTCTCATGAATTTATTTACAATGTCAATATCTATAATTTCTTCGAAAATTACTTGAATTCATTCAGCAAATTCAGTAATCCGAATAAAGAAACTATCTATATTTTCATCTGGGCGTATTTTCAGATCATCAATCTGATTGTGAAAAACATGAAGTACATTTTCCTTTAATTTTTTATCCCTTCCATAACTATCATATATATTCTCCCACTTTGACTTCCCTGAAGTAAATCATATTACTTTCAAATATATTTGATTATATAGTGTTGTGGTAAGATAATTTTGAGTATTGACATATTCATTGAGAATTTTCCTATCTCTTTTAGTCATAGAGAGAACTATTTAATTAGTGACTTAAGTCCCTTGAACTTTGGAAATGAGAAATTCCATATCAAGAGATATTAGATAAGATATCATTCTATTTTTCCAAATATGTATGTTACCTCCCTCAAATAGAGGAACTCCCCTAACATTCACCGAATTCTCCATAATAAAAGAATAAATATCCAACACCAAATACTTGTATATTATGATACCACGTATTAGACCCTAAAACAACTTCATAGGGGAGGGTTAAATTAGGTTTTCAACTTTTTATTTAAATGATATGGATTTTTTCCCATGTCAGTAGGAACCTATTAAACTTGTATAATGGAATCATATAGTTATCAAACACCTAGATGTATAAATAAAAAACACAATAAAATGATGTTTACTTTGTTCAACACTTAGGTCTATTTTAATTATTATACACTGATAGTTTTTCTGGTCATGCCTAAATGCACTAAGATTAACTAGTAAGCATGGAGTAAAAAAGATCAGACATAGTCACTCTGTTCAAGGAACACATCCTTTACTAAAATTTTACGGGTATCACACTACCTTCCTTGGTAATGTTCCATTAAATCAACTTATCTCACTAATCTTGGATAATCCTTACTTAGTTTATCGATGAAAAGGAATCTTCAATTGATTAGTAATTTATTTATCTTCCCCTAATTATCATGAGACTCTACTTGCATTGCAGTCCTAAGTTAATGCACATGAATGCACTGTTCACCGAAACATGATGTAAAAAAATGTTCATGAGTATTTGAACATTTTTGGATCCAAATTTTTATTTCATAGAAATATCAATATTCATAAAACCAGATCCATTCATGATGCAATAAACCATTTTGAATCTCTGATTGTTCATGTAGATCCAATTATTCATGAAACTCCTAGCCTTAAAAAAAACTCTAATACTTCTCAAAACTCCCAGTATTACAAAAATTACCTTTTCTAAAATTATTTATAATCATTTAGGTCTTATCTATTCCTTTATAGATGCTAATTCTGGTGATGATTTCCGATTCATGAAGCTCCAAACCTTCATGAATTCAGATCGATTCACATTTTTCTCAAATTCTCTCCATGTGAGATGATGTTTGTGGACACCTTTTTATATATAATGTATCTTCATGAATTTCCAAGTATTTTATAATCTCTAGTGAAATTAATCCGTAGTGAATATTCTCACATTCATGTAAATTACTATCACCCAATCACAACTCAACCATTTTCATGAATCCATTTTTACAAACCATCAAACCTCTATGATAACAGATTAATTCATGAAGATCCACATCATTAACAAACTCCAATATTTACAATACCCACACCTTCACAAAATATTTGAATTATCTAATATGGAAATATATTTTTCTCGATTGTTACTCCTTCCTCTTGATTTTATGCTCCAAAAATTTGACAAACAATGGTAACTAATTCTACCATCAACACTAAATCCACCAATGCTATAAGAACTGTTTCCTTGTAACCTCACCGATCAACCTAGTGTGTATTGAAAACAAACAAAAAATAAAATTTGTTTCCATCTATGTAAATCCTTGGTTACAACAGTGTCCTACAAAACAAAGATATACTTACTCCACAATATCCCTTTATATGTTTTCCCACTGTATATACTCTTTGAGATATCTATACATATTCATAAATCTACGAAAAATAGCTAATGATAAACTATGATATTCATAAAAGGCCTCCATAAAATATGGTATTGGGTGAAAATATACTTAGTTCCTACAATTTATCATTCTATCATATTATTTGTTGAAATTATGTATTGTCTTTACCCTATATTTTTGTTCTGAATCATCCATCTACACCACTTTAGACCTCACATATATGAATGGTTCGATATTGATGTTAGAAAGATTGAATGTATCACCTTTACATAATTTAATGATATGTCATCTTTAAGTCTATATATATGGGACATATTTTAATCCTTATGATTTAAAAAGGGATGGTCCTTTTAACTCATATCATTGACCACCATCTTTTCCTTTCTAGTGTGGTATTTTATTGATTAGTCATATTCTTTAATCAACTCCAAAAACATCTTTTGGAACATATTAAAATCTTTATTTGTTAATATATAATTCATAATTTTATGATCAATATTTGTATCATCTCATTCAATATATAAATAATGACTCCACATCTTGAATATTGGGTCTCTCGCAAACTATTTGAGATAAATATTCTCTTAAATATGTATTAGGACCCATTTAATAAATTCAATTTCCATTATAAGTTCATGTTTATCCATGTAATGAAATGAAGTTATTGGTTGATTGAAAATATTAATTTCGAATTTATTTCCTTGGAAATTAAATTGGAATCAATGTTAAGAGAGATAGTTAATGCTTAAAATCAAATCAAATTATGTTAAATTGTGATGTCTTCTTTCCACTAATGGACTTTATTATCATATAATATTTTTGTTACATAAAATATTTTTTTCATAAATTATATAATCTTTATTTATAAAAATGGTTCATCAATAGAATTTTAATTTACATCATAATATCTATAAGGAGTGTCAATATAGGTGTGTAGATAAGATTATTTTTCAAACACAAGGTTAAGTTTGATTTAATACAAAAAAATAGTTTAGGGTTATTACTCATAGGTTCGTATGTTCCAGTGCCAACATTAACATGTTTTTTATGATTTTGATATACCATTTACTCTAAATAACATAATATTTACTTTACCAAAAGTAATTATATATTATCAAATACATATACTTAACCCTATGGTCTTCAGAAAAGTTTTTATAATTCTAATTTACAAAAATAACATCTCCCTATACTAATGACAACTAAAGATAACCAAGAATTTCATATTTAAGCATTACATCATTTTATATTTATATTTAAGAAATAAAACTACAATTAATTCCTCAAAACAACAGAGGTTTAGTGTCCTTGTAGGAAAAAAACATAATTAACAAATATTATGAAACATCTATGACATCATCAATTTTGATTTCCTCACTTAGTTCCCTTTTTAAAAAATTACAATTAAAAACGTTTTTTTCATAACATAAGGATTTAGAAATATAATAATGGGAGATATTAGTTAATCAATAAGGATTAATATATTTTAAATGAATAATTTTTCATAAGTGATAATATGATTAGCATAAGGCTATGTGAACATGATCATGACATACAAAAGTCAGACCTAATCAGTTAAAAATAAATAATCATGAAACATGGAATTAAACAATGACATATTAAAAGTCATAATTAATAAGAGTACATAATCATAAGTAATGAATCATGAGAAATGAAAACATATCGTAAGTATAATCCATATTACTTTGGCATTAAAATGAGTATAAATATTTTTCTATTGTCATGGTTTAATATCAAGAAAATCATTTTTGAAACAGTCCTATAGTAGACTGGGGTCCGTCCCCATTTAATCATTTCCATAGTAAATTATCATTCCTATTACTATCATAGTGGAAAAATACCATTATAGAACTGGGATTATTCCCCAATCCTGTCAATATTATCTCATCAGATATAATTATATACCAAATTAATTGGATGGGTATATAAATTTGTGCCTATCCATCACATAATGAAATCCACACATAAGTGTTCCATAAGATCATAAAAATATTCATCATTTAATCATAGTATAACATGTTGAAATGTAACTGGTTTCATAAAAAATTAATCACCACATAATCATATCCATCTAGATAATGTATGTTGATAGTATAATAAAAAAATTATTTATTCCCTCATAGACAAATTAAATTATGTGACAGTAATGAGTTTCACTAATTAATCCTAAAATCATTATCACCATATGCCATCTAGACAATGAATTTGGATGGTATCGTATGATCATAAAACCAGTGAATAAAAATTATGAATGGATGTTATTATAGATGAAAAGTACCATTAAAATTGAATTTGAATATTTGTTTTAAAAAAATAAAAATACCCTATTCATTTGGTATTTAAAAAACATTAACATAATAATAAAAAACTAATTTGATGAAATATATCCAAGGATGATTGTTAAATAGTCATCAAGTAAATTAATGTTTAATATGGTCAAAATTACTATTCAAGTTTTATATATTAATAGAGAACATTCCTTTAACACTTTTTTAAAAAGAAAAAAGTGAGCCATTCATGAAACATTTGAAAATATTCATTTTAATAATTTTAACCAAATTAAAATTTATTTAAAATAATCTCTCTAAATAATTTATGTATTGATAAAAACACATATATAATATTTTTATGAATATGGATATAGAATAAAAACTTCATTGACAAAAGTTGAAATAATATCGGATTTTATTAAGAAGATGTTCTTTATCATTTTACATAATTGTTTTTTGGAATATGTTACTAATAAAATAAAATTTGATCAAAAACTAAATACTATTAAAATTAATGTTATTTAAAGGATAATAATTATATAATTTACCTCAAAATAAATTTAACACATATAATCCTAAAATGAAATGATATTGTAAAATTAAAAGTTACTACATTTGAAACTTTTGAATCATAAACCCCTTGAATGAAATAACTCAAAAATTAAATTTAAACACCATGAAAATAGATAGAGTCAAGATATAATATTTCAAAGTGGTATTATATAAAAGAGATAAAAACAAATAATTTAGTAACATTAAACTTATATCAAATAATAAATAGCTTGATGAAGAACTCTTATAGTTTTGGTAATCTCTAAGTCAAAACCTCATAAAATATCTAACCTTTGATGGATTTTTGAAAGTGAATAATTTTCATAAAAACAATCAGAAATATATTAATGGTATTTTTATAGTCTACAAAAAATAAAAAAGTCGAGAATATGGAATATATCTAACACACATAAATGTGAGAAGACAAAACCTTTTCTTAAGTCATGTCTTTCTTTATACATTTTCAAACCTCCTTATAAACCCCCTTTGGCTAACAGAGTTAGCCTAATTGAGGTGGATTTTTTTGAATACGAGAACCTCTAGGATTTGGGTAGGGATTTTTTTAGGTTATTTGAGTAGATAATTTTAAAGACAAAGGGATCATGTGGTTTCAAGAGAAGGGGATAAGAGGTACATTTTTATAACTGGGGGGACTAAACACTGGAATTTTAAAGGTTATTAAAATATAATAAATTAAATCTCATGGGAATGTTTCTAAAAATTAGCACCTCTTAAAATATTGGATAAAAAAGGATTAAAATAAATTAATTAAAAAATATTTATAATAGTGTTCGTCCATTTTATCTCGTCTCTCCTTAATTTAACATCTCATTGACCCTTTTAACATTTACCATGTTAATGATTCTTTAACTAGATTACTATTCATCCTAACCAAAAATGAGAATGACCTCATTACTAAATTTTGAATTGATTAATAAAAATATTGAAACCATTTTATAGATTAAATTTATATAATTTGTAGAAACAAATTATAAATCAAATTCATAAAAAGGAAATGAAAAAAGTTTTTAGATAAATGCATTTTAATCTTAAAAATGAATTTATTCATATTCCATGCCTTGTAAAAACCATTAGATTATTGTTATTATAATTTATTGTATATTTTATCTAACATTCAATTAAAATGAATTATCACAACTATATAATCCAATTTAATAATATACAATACATTGTGCACAATAAAATACAATTTTCTAAAAAATAGTTATTTATACCATATAATATTGATATCATCAATTATAAATAAAAGATATTAAATTTATGAATGTTTATGAATTTTTTAAAATTTAATATTATTATATTTTAAAAAAATTATTTTACATTATTGATAAAGGAACAAAATATATAAAAAAATTGATGAAATGTTTTTCTTTTAAAATAAAATGTTATTATTTTTATCATTTAAAGTTGAGTACTTATTACATTAGAAATAATCAATAATTTTTCATTATCGAAAACATTTATACTTACTTTTTCAAAATTATTTAGTCTTATCTATACCCCCTAATTTAATTTCTAGGCTATAAAAATAACATTAAATAATAATTTTTAAATTGTAAATTTCAGATTACTTAATCTAAATGTTTCATGTGAGGGAGGGTATGAAATAAATAAGAATAATTTTAAGATAAATATATCATAAAATGCTGGGTATTTATTAACATATATAGGAAAATTGTGATTCACCATATCATTACAAAATGGCAATATATATAAATAAACATCTCAAATATTAGGTCATCAAGGGTATACAATATAGGATATATTATAGATAAGTTATATAAACCCCAAACCATATTAAGGGTGACTAGGTAGATTGGAATAATTTATTTGATCTAATCAATGATGACCATAAATAATTCTGATTTAGGGACTACCAAGGGTTTTTTTTGAATTTATGGAGAGATTATTTGACTATAATGTGATCCTAGACATGTTGGATAATGGGTTATTATATAGTAATAAAAAATTACCATAGGTGTTGTCTTTCTGAGTATGAGGATGGTATAGAGATATTGGATATATATTTTCCCCACTGCATTTGATAGGGGTTCTTTTTTTCTTCTTGATATTATCTATGGTCTATGAGTTTCTTATATAAAGATACGATCCACATATGGTGTAATGGGATATAAATAAGGGTATTTTTACATGGTCCATCCATATTTTTTTAGGATTATTGCCCAATTTTTTTATGATGAGTGTTATTGATTGAACCAAGTGAAAAAAGAGGATTCTATTCCCACTATTTTGCTGAGTCCAATTGAAAAAATATGTATTTATGATTTCTTTCAAAAAGTGAACTCATGGGGATTGGTTGACCAAAATTACACCTCCCACCAAATATAGATCACATGGGGATTTATAAGAATAGAAATATTTTGGATATTATTATAAGATCTCATATAGCTATATGTGATTGGTATTTATCTACAATCTTGAGTGGATCTACTGAGGTATGAAATTAAAAATATTTTACATTCTAATGAATGGAGTTTTCCAATGGATTAACAGCAACCATATACACTATCCCTAATATTATGGGAAATATTCCATATGGACGGTTTCCTTTAATGGATACACTATGCTAGTATTTAAGATTTATTTTAATTGTAAATTAATTTTATAATTTCACTAGTACACTATATGAAGAAATTTCATTAATACAAAATGATTATTAGTACCCAGTGTTCACTATAATGGGTTCACCTCCCTATATTTTATTCTTATGGATTTTTCTAGTCTTATTTATGAGGTACATTAAATGGTACATGATGATGATAAATAAAATGTTCCAATTATAAAAGTTGTATTTCAATGAAAGTATATGATGGTTAGTACTCAAACCTTTGAATAATGGGTGTTTCTCTGAGGTATTGGTTTATCATTTATGGAATGTGATTTGAAACTCAATAACTCTTAGAATTTTAAATTTATATACTGTTTCCACCTATTTATTTGAATTCGCATGTCTATTCATATCATTTTTTATTCGAAAATCATCCCAATCTATCACATTCTAAATAAGTTATGTATCAATTATCATTTCATATATATGATTACCAAATAAATCAAATTTTTATACAAATGTTATATTTTGATACTATAAATTTCAATTATGACTCTATTTTTAAAAACATAGCTTATATTCATGTTTAGAAGTCTTAGATCCCCTTATCAGGGTAAAATGTTAACCTTGGCATACAATATTACATCCTAAATTTTTTATAATGGTTCATAAAATCTATGAATTCATATTTTACCCTTAGTTTAAATTTTGGTATCATTTCAAAAAATTATAGTGTTTTTTAATAATGATTATTTATTACATAAATAAAATTATAATACATGTGAACATATATTAATATCTCATAAATAGATGAAAAATATATATTATTACACCATGGTTATGAATATAATTTGATTCTTATCATTGATGATGTAAAATTTATGTTCCTATGTTTCATGAATTATACTTTTCATTTTCAGGACATAAGGAAATATAAGTTAAACTAATCACTATTCTTTATAGCCAACATAGATATTAACCATCTAGGTTATTTCATAGACGTTATCCATGAAACTAATGGAAAATTAGAGAGGAATATAGGGGTATGATGGTTGATGGTTGTGGAGTATATCATCATGTGGAGATGAAAAAATCTAGGTAAATGGTGATAAAACCTCATGTGTCAATAGTGAGCATGTTGATGCACTAGTGTGATAAGAATGAGATAGGAGATTTCACTATTTTATTTCCACCATTTTTATTAAGAATTAAATCCTCTTTTAATGAGAGATACTCTAAAAGTTTTCATGATGTATGATTTCTATTATTTAATTTATTATGTTAAAAAATTGATAATTTTTTCATTTCAAATATTTTTCTTTTGTTACTCTTTTTTGTTTAGTGATTGTTTTATTATAGATTACAATATTAAAATTTTACAAATTAATCATTTTTGATATTTTTTTTATAAATTTAATTAAGTTTTTTACTAAGATAATAATCATTGGATTTTTGTTATGCATTTTTTCTTTAATTTTTGTTTAACATGGTGGATAATGAGTGATTAGTTTTTTCAAAAATAATATTAATGATACCACTATGGATTTCTAAAAATCAATTAACTGAAACATAGAAGTGTATATATTTTTGGGTTCAACCACTCACAATTATATCCTCCATAATAATTAAAAAAATATTTGGATTTATATCATCTTATACAACTTATATCGAACAATACTAGGGGGTACGGAGGTTAGATTGGTATCCATATATATTAATTTATATCAATAAATTATCTTTTTCACTCACATTAGTAGATTAATATAAATGAAGTGTCTTTGTGTAGGATTGTTGCTGTGTAATATGAGTAATGAAATGAAAGGTGTGATACGAGGAGTTAAAAGAATGGTTTTTTCCAGATATGTTCCAGGGTTTGGATTTGTTTATCTAAGGAGAAATTAGAGTGATAGATTTAATGATAATATATGGGACATGAATTTGTAAGATGCATTAAATGAACATTGCCCTTGAAATTGGGTAAATAACGATAATAAAAATGGCTAATTAAAATATGTAATAATATAAAACTACTAATTGTGTAGTCTACAAGTAATATTCCATGTGTTTCAAATTTTACAATGAATAAAGATTCATTACAGTTATATCTTTAGAAAGATTTGTGACTATAGGGTGACACACTATGTTTACTAGACCATATATATTAGACACCTATTGGGTTACATGTATAGGAGGAAAACTTTTCCAATATGTCACTTAGGCCCTAAAATATTCAATAGAGATAATGTACAAGAGTAATACAATTTCCATCATACATGAGCATGCAGTAGGTAAGAATCACGTGCCTTGTAAAAATAAATAATTTTAATTTATTTTGACAATTTAGTGAACTAATATGAAATGGTTACATATTTTAAATAAACACAACATATATTTAATCTACCGAAGTGTATAACTCAACATGTACATGAAAAACAAAAACATATCACGTTGAGGGTTAAACACACAATATACCATACTGTCAAAGTTTTATATGTATGATATAATAGTTCTATATAGGGATAAGTAATAACATGGAATGTATTCCTGAAATACATGTGGTAAAATAGTTGAATATTAGTTTTTTTCCAAAAGTCATACTTGGGTGCTAGAACTATACACAATAGTATTCTATAATGATACAATTTTAAAATAAAATTTTATGTTTAATTATTTATTTATAGATATAATTCTTTATGGGCCTCTTATATAGGCGATGTTTTCATATATTTATAGATATGATGTAGCTTTGTCAGTTAGCCATTCAGTGCTAGAACATTGACAAAAACAACATATATAGTTGTTTCATGGAGAGTAAATGGATTAATAATACTTTTTAAGGAGTAGGTAAGCCTATAATTGAATTAGGGACTAATTAATTTTAACCAAGAGGTTTGGATTCTTCTATATAGAAATGGGGACGGTACCCTCACTATTTCGATGAGGTGTGGGTATCACTTATTAGAGGTAGATTTAATAATCCCCTATCATTATATCGATTCCAAGGTATGGGTCCTCTATCTGTTGAGGATGGTATTTCCTAGGAGTTACATTTTGGGTTTCCACCATTGGTTATTGGTTCCCAATTGAATGATATGATCTACACTATATGGTGATATCACCCTGATATAGATAGTATAGAATTGGATATTGGAGGATTAACTATTAATTGTTTTTAGTTTGGAGGATATTGTATATATTAAGATGAAAAATTAATGTCTTGATTCTTTTAGGATATTCCATATACATTGTCAATTAGATTCTAATTTATAAGACTATAATTATTATAGATATCTAGGGATTCTCATGAAATACATATCTTCATGAAGTTATTAAGGAATGAAAGAGATTTTTTTATTTTACCATACAAGTCATAAGCTTAGAGAATATCTAGGATATTTTCCCTTAGTTATTTTATTTGAGTACACATATTTTTATGCCATATATTAGGTATTTAGGGAATCCTATTTGTATTTTTATAGTCACAAAGATACTAGAATAGGTCCCAAACATGTTATATAAATATATATCGATGATACATGATATATAACTTTAATTACAGACCTAGAGTAAGTAATGATACTAGAGTTTTTCCATATAATGAATAACCATTTTTTATGGAGTATTGTGGATTTGTTATATATTTATGTTCACATCACATAATTTCATTCATTGTTTTTGTATTTTCACTATATCATGTGAGTTATACTTGTGATATTTCAAAATTTATATTTCAAATTTTAGTTTCTTTTATGCATTGTTGTATTTAATTTTTGGTTTTAAAATCCTTGTATTTGGTATAGTTAAATTATTTAGGTTAACTATTTGTAGTAGTGGGTATATCATGTGAAATTATGATGTATATAAAATATATGTTGATATAGTATATGAAAGAAAATATATTTACATTCCTTCTTGGTTAATGTTACCATCCCCAGGCCTATTGGTGGTAGGCTTACAATGATATACTCTAACTACTATCAGTCATGGTTGTAACAACCCAGGTATTTATAGAATAATACTTTTTGATTTCTATTAAAACTTATGAATAAGATATTAATAGAATGTTAAAGGGGACACTTTTTTTGATACTGTACTCAACACGCAACACTAGATTTTTCTGAAATCTTACATTGCACACAACGTTGAGTTATACCAAAAAATAATATATTAATATTATTAGTTTTAATGGTAGTTAACTCCAAGCCCTTTTATTGGAAGGAATTAATAGAACTAACTAAAATATTATTATACATGTTTGTTAAATGTTTTTACATTTATCCAATAAAATTTATAAGCATAAAATGTGAATGAATCCAATTTTAAGCATAAACACTCTAATATTCTTTAAAAAGTCGATTTAATGCCTTTTGATGGAGAACCATTTTTAAATATAGTTTTTTTCAAATTTATATGTTCCACATTCCAAAATAATTTTCTCATTTTGAATCAGGAGATAAAAATTTAATTTGGATGAAATTTTTTATTTTTCTGATAATGTTCATTTTTTAATAAATAGTGAAAAATACTGCTTTTTAATTCAAAACCTCATTTTCATCTAATTAATTTATATTGTTATATTGTTATATTAATTGGTTTTAAAGTGTAATTATATTATAGTTTCTACCATTTAATACAATGTTGGTATTTTTAAGTAATTTCACTCTTAAATTGGACATAAACAAATGTCAATCTTTTAATAGGTATTATTTCTTAAAGATACAGTTTTTAGTTTTGAAAATGGGAATGAATTTTAAATTAATTTCTGCCTATTATGTGTTTTGAATTTGAAAAAATGGATTCTATATTTGGATTTAGGAGGTCCAAATTGTGTAAATTTGTAACTTTTATTTTTATACATTAGGAATATTTACTTCAGTAAATATTTTATTTACCATGGTTAAAGGGTAAATATGGTAAATAAGGGGGAATAAATAATATTATAATAACATTAAATTACCCTTAAAATTGTCCTAAACATATTGGATGAGCTTTTTCCAACCAAGGGAATCCTTGGGTCAATTTTGGGACCCCATGGAGCCACTTGGGAGTGATAATAACAGTTTATATTAATTAATTTAAATTAAGGACAAAAATAACATAAACAAAAATATTTTTACTAAAACAATTTCAATATAGGGTTATATAAGTGATATATTAAAATATAAATATTATTTGGAAACAGAAAAATATTTCCTACATCATGGTATTTTATTTATATTTTTTAGACATTAAATAAATAAATTTAATTATGACAAAATGATGATACAGTAATTGCTTCACTACTAAAGGATTCAAATAAATGATATTATAAATATTAAAATAAATTTATTTTGAACCTTTTATTCTACACACGAATTTATATATTACAATAAATTTTTATATTTTATGTAATGAAGGTTTTTCGAAAGAATCATGTTGGTTTGTATTTTTTTAAAAGTCATGATATGAATAGTATTAAAATCGACATAATAGAGTTTTTAAATCAATAAATATTTTGTTAAATGATAAAATAGTCATAAAAATATAAAATTCATTAAAGTGACATATATGATTTGAAAAATTTCTTTAATAATCCATTTTGGGTCTCTTAGTGTTTTATAGTAAATATATTAATCATATAGTATAAATATATAAGAGGACATCGTAAAAGTTAAGTAGTTAACAAACAGTTAAATAAAAATGTTATGGATTAAAAAAAATATAAAACCTGTAAAATTCTTATTGAATGATTTTTCTTATACTTATATACAACTTATCTTCGAATTAATTATGTTTTGGACCTTTTGAAAGAGAAAATTATTATATAATAAAATAATATTGCCAAAATTTTCTTAAAGAGCCCCTCCTCCCTCTTATAAAAAGCCACCAACTCTAACCCTTACTCACACCTCTCAATCCCACATGGCTCATCCAACCACTACCCAAATAAGCTCCCAATATCTCTGTCTTCTATGTAGAATCCTTACCTTAGACATATAGCACTTCAAGAATTCCCTTAGGTTCAAACTAAAGGGAGGTACCCGACTTAAAGGTAATGTCTTCTCTCACATTCTTTTCTTTTATTTTTATTATCCAACTCACTAAAATATCATTATTATTTTATTTTATAAAAAAATTATATTCAATATACTAGGATGTTTTTTATGAGAATTATTTTAAATACACTTCCACACACCACCATTTAATGGATATGAACATACTGTTTCTGTGGATGAAAAACTACAGCCTCACGAAACGATGATTGTTCAATATTCCCATACCACATCATATGGTGGCCATTATTATGGAACTATATTTATATGTGATATATATTATAATTATTTTGTCTCTATACTTCTATATTTTTCATTTATAGTATATCTTTATAGTTTCCATAATGGGTAAACACGATAATTTCATTTAAGGAAGTTCAGACTACCGCCCCCTCAAAGTGATATGGCTCGTTCATGCCATACATGGAATGTATAAAGGATGAAGTTAATGAAATTATAAATGATATTATACTGGAATTATAATATACCTATTTTTAATTAATTTTTCATTCCATTAAATATGAAATATAAATGCAAGTAGTGTTCATGCGTACGTATAACTTACCATCTCCATGAAGTGTGCATTTCATTTCTTATCTGCAAATGTTATATACTATTATAAATAAATATTTATACTTGATATATATATGATATATATGATATCTAAATCATGAACATAATTCTGGATATAATGGACTTTTGACATCATGGACAACTTGTAATTATAAAAAGTTCATTTTTGACTCAAGTACCAAATATTGACAAAACGACCGTTATTAACTTAAATGATTTTGTAATGTTTATAACATGGTAATAAGTGATATGAAAGTCATAATAAACTTGAAAAAGGTTGTGAAGAAAGTTTAAATTAACTTTAGTTTATTATTCAGGAGATTAAAGAACAAAAGTGTCAAGTTAGTCACAAGGTAATGGAAATTATTAACCCAAATTCCATTATTTGGGTTGATATTCTACTACTTGTCATTATTTGATTATGTGAAAAATTGAATTTTATGTCATCTCTTGTATTTATAATTTATTTATGTGTATCTATTTTAGATACACATAATTGATCTTTTTAATTTACAAAATGATCTTTGTAAGGGAACCTTCCACCCTCTTATTTTATTAAATGTATTCTTTTATGTCATGTCTTTTAATTTCCACTTTATTATGTCGGGATATGTTATATATATCCTTAATACTGTACATTTTATTTCCATGTGATGATAGACCCTTTTCAATATCATCAACTCATTTTATGAATTTTAAAGTGACATCGTTAGTCTGTCAAATTTTGGTAAGGATACTTCTTAACCCAATTTCAATTATTTGGGTTAATCTTCCACTTCATGATTATATAATGATATGAATATGTGTGAATGAACTCTAATTGTTTTACACTTAATATCAACTTACATAGGGTGTATTTGTATTTTTAACACATAATTATTTCATTGATTTATCCGTAATCTAATGATATAATATTTGTAAGGGACTTCGTCTCAATCTCTTTACACTGAGGCATCCTCTGATTTATACACGACTTTATTTTATATGGTGTATAAACACCTTTGACTTTTAATTTCATTCAAATTGAATATTTTCTCTATGAATCATTTTACTAAATGTCAAAAATAATGTTTCTTTTTAACGTATGCGGTGACAAGAAACTTTCCACCACTATGAGAATTATTTGATATTTGGATTCCTTAAGAAGACTTAATGATTTTAAAAGGAAAATAAATACCATATACTATTTTTATGTATTTAGGTATTGAAAATATTTTTGAGAATGCATTTATTATGCCAATATTTTGTAATGATATATTATTATTTCAACATGGAGATGTAATATATCCTTTATGCTTATGTTATGTGTTATGATTATGTTATGGTTCTTGGGAATTATTTATGTATATGGGTGGTTCTATGATAAAACTGGGAAGGGTGAGCCCGAGATATATCTATAATGTAGTGGGTAAAATCAAATAGGTAAAATTTAAATTTTCTCCTAATAAATTTAGGGAATATATAGTGATTTGTATTCCAAATGTGACCCCCTATGTAGCTGTGAAATCTAAAACATAAGTATGATATGGATGCCACAATTTACCTTTATGATTTATGATTTTCATGTGTTATTCATGAATCTTATGACCTTGTGTGGTATGTTAAAGATTGAAAATTATGATATCATTGTAATGTATGTATCTATGGACTAATGTTTTCTTTATTTATTTTATCACTCTTACTGAGTTTTTTATGATTATCCCAATTTTTGAAATGTTTTTCACTGGACTTAAAGATGAATAGGTTCAAGGATCGAATCATAGAAAAGTCATGCTATCTAAAACACGGAACTAGACATGTTTCTTTTTTAAGAGTATTTATTTTATGAAAAAATGGAAACTGAGTAGTAGTGTCTACTTTGTAATTTTTGAAATGTAATGTAATAGCAATGGCCTAATTTTATAAAACTATAATCCTGAAGAGATCCTCAATGTGAATTCTTAACAAAACTCAATATTATGTAATATTTAAGGCTAGGTCCTTATAGTTGGTTTCAAAGGTCAGGTTGGACAACTTTAGGGATTATGAGTTTTCGTTAAACAGTTGGTTAGTCTCTATATATATTATTTCAGTTACATCCTTGTTTTATAACTTTTTAAACCCAAGGAATATCTGTTATAAATGGAAGGAGGAGGATCTCAAACAACATTCCTATCTCTTCCTAATGACATGCTTGCAATAATTATTTCAAAGTCATGGTCAGATGATTGAGAAACATTTTCTAGTATATAACTCACTTGAAAGTAGTTGTTTGAGATATCAAACACCTCCACTATAACTCAATATCATAATGGAAAATGGGTTGTATTTAATCAAATCTTCTTTTCTTAATATTCTCACATTTTGAAGAAAGGTAAACATTATCAATGCATTTTCAAATATTTTACCTTATCACAAGATTTTGAAGAATATTATGGTTTTGAAAATGTGCTGAAGAAGGAGACCCTTGTGTAACCTATTTATATTTGATTTCACAATATAGTCTCTTAGAAAATATTTATGGTATTTTAAAATTACAATTGATTGAAAGCTTCAACACAAACTTGGTCTGACTATTTTATAAAAATAATGTTTTATTAGATGTTTTGAAATTATATGTCATACATGATTATTTTCTGAAACTATTTTTTTGATAACACCTATATGACCCAAGTTGTACAAGGTGTATTTGGATGAAGGAAGAAAATGATTTTGAAGGATCTCTATATAATTGTTGCAATGCATAAAACTTCAACTTAGATAAAAAATATTCTGATGAAACCATATGGACACTGTGATCAAGGTGTGATGTTGTTTCCCACGGAATTTGGGGATGACCTCCTTGATGGGAGGTTCAAACATTCCGATCGGTTTCTAACATGTTTTTTCATAGAACCGGAAAAATCCAATGATTCCACATCCATTTGGACATACCTTCCAAAGGTAGGTGCTCATTAGTTTGTGGACTGATGAGGCTTAGGAATTTTCATTGGTCGAGAGGATGGGAGGTCAGACTCATCACACCTTTTTGAGGGGAATTATTGTCTACCCCATGACTCTCTTTATAGATTTAAGTTATGTTCGTGAATCTTTATTACATTACCAAGTATAAAATGAGATTTCTTTTAGATCTTACAATCAATGATCAATATGTAAGAAATTTAGAGAATATTTTATATGTATTCGAGGTTCTTCATTTATAGAGAGTCATCTGTATTTGTTAGATATTCTTAGTCAATGGTATCCTTTGATACGTAAAAGCCTCTTAGTCATTATAATGACCATACTGGTTTTAAATCCACTCAGTGGGGCACTTGAATTTTATTGTCATTGAGAAGGACATGAATTATTTCAGAGTTGGGATCGAACCCACATATGGGCTACCTACGTATCCTTTGTTTTGAAAAGTAATAAGAACCCACGTAGTTCAAGTAAGGGAGTATGATGTTTATGATTGATGGCTCAAAGAAGGATGTCATAATTACTTTTACACTCTAATCTCACGTGAGTCATGCTCGGTGTGAGAAACAAGAGGTATTGGTAAAAATTAGACAATTGTGCCATGAAAGATGCAATCATAAGAAATAATATGGGACTTATTTATGTATGAATTCCCAGATAAATGAAGATTAGGATTTACATCAGGGAAGAATTCCATTAACAGGGTCCAAAAAGGTATAGGTATTTCATGGAGATTTGAATACTCTAACTTGGGGCTTACTCCTGAAAAGGAGGCCCAAATTAGGAGAGGACTTAATATTGGGTTTTACTCCTAAGAAGGAATCCCATATCAAAGGTAAAATAAGGCTGGTTAAGAGAAAATTGAGACTGGGGCTTGCTCCTAAAAAGGAGGCCCAGGATAAGGGAATTATGGTTTGGGGCTTACTCTTAAGAAGGATGCCCAGATTTTGGAAATTTAAGAATTGGGGCTTACTCCTGAGGAGGATGCCCAAATTAGTGGACTGGGGCTTACTCATAAGGAGGATGCCCATATTTGAGACTGAGGCTAGCTGCTGAAAAGGAGGCCTAGGTTAAGGGAATTATGACTGGGGCTTATTCCTGAAAAGGAGGCCCAAAAAATTGAGTTCTCTCATCTTAAAGGATGAGGTTGAATTAATGAAATCTCAATCTTTAGTGACATAAAGATGTATAAATCACTAGGTTTTGAGAAATATTCCACAAAATTCCTTTCAGATAAGGAAGTCAAATCAAGATACCATGCCATAAATGAATTTTAAGAGTGTCTTGAAGACTGAATCTTGAATAGGAGAGGTGGAATGGATTAAGAGGGGTGAAATGGGCAAGAAGGGCACTCAAAAAGGCAGGGGTGCGCAAGTTCTGGAAGGCGCGCAGGTACTACGTGGGCGCGCATGTCCTGGTCGTGCAGGTATACCTGCGTGACACATTGGTGTTTGAGCGACGGTTAACCAGCAAGGAAATACTTGAGCGACTCTTGATTAAAGCCTTTATAATCATCTTGAGGTTCTTCCAGAAGAGTGGCTCGCAAGTTTTAATGAAGGAGTAAGGCGGTGCGCAAGTGTGGCCATTTCCCTTAAGGGCTGGCCACTCAGGCGCACAACTGTTGATGAGTTTCAACACTTAATACTTCTTCCCCCTCTTTAGATTTTCCGTTCTATGTAAGAAATTACCTTAGATGTGTTTCAGAAGCATTGAGAAGAGACTAGGGCGCCGGGAGTTCAAATCTGAATTCTGGAAAAAAATTCCTCCCCAAATTGGGGGCCCACAGGGTCTATTTATAGGCTGGAGAAGACCCGAGCGGTTATCACTTAGGTCACACAAGTCACTTGCGTGACCATTAGGAGGCGCGCAAGTATACCTGCGCGACCACGAGGGAACTTGCGTGACCTATGGGCAATGTTCTCTTTGTTCATCACTTTGTCGATTTTTTTGATGTTTCTTCAAAGGATGAATCAATTTGAACCAAGGTATTTCTCTTTTCCAATATTTAGACTCTATAACGAAAAGGAGTGTCAACAAAAGTCCCCCCTCAGAGTTGTATCCAAAAGAAATGAGGATTTGACTCTGAGAAAAAGAAGAAAACCAAAGGAAAGGAGGCGTACAAGTATTTCAGTGCGTAACACTTGGCGCGCAGGTGGGAGTCGTGCATGGCTACGACCTTTAGTCGCGCAGGGTATGGCGCGTAGGGCTCTGGACGCATATATAAATAGAGGGCCTCACTTCCGTACAAAGCATATGGATTTGAAACTTTCGAGCTCTCGCCGCAAAAGTTGCATTTTCCGCGCAAGTTGCTTTGTTTCTCGCTGTTTCCTTGATGTCACGCTGCTGTAAAGGTATATAGACGTACGCGATGATACTTATGCGCCAAATATTTGCGTGACACATTCATACTTGCGCACCTTAATGCCTGAGCCATTTGTTTTTGAATTCTTTCATATTTTTATGAAAAATCAACTTAATTAAGAGTTAATTTATTCAACTTTTGTGCAGATTCAATGGTTCCCAAGAGAATTGGAATGGCTGATGAACTTGCAAGAAAGCGGATTGATGACATGATTAACATTGTTGGCCATGATTATTATGATATCTATGAAAACACTCTACCAGTTTTGGATAAGTACTTGAAGAAATATCATCTTAATTTCCCAAAGAGAATCTATCTTCCTCTATGTGGTCATGGTCGTCTGCAAGGAGTCAATGTTCCAGATGCAAAGAATTATACGCCTGAAATGCAGCTGCACTGCTACTCCTCTACTTCGGTTATGCTGTGTATTAAGAGAAACAAAAATGGTGTGAACATTCAAATTTTCCTTCAATTCCATTTCCTTGCAGATATGAAAATGGAAAACCCATGGGCTGAAATGTTTTCCGCTTCCGGTTGGTGGAGAGAAGACAAACATGGCATTAGAGAAATATCTGAAAAGAGTACTATCTCTAAATGTATCTTTACTTACAATGCTCCATTCTCAAATCCATGTATCCATCTTCCAAGTATCTTGGTCAGAAACAGAGTCACTATTTGATTAGCAGAAAATTTTCTCAAACCGCACTCAAGAACATCCTTTTACAATTGTTCCAAGAAGAGCTGGTATCAATGCATCTCTTATTGGATCCAGTTGAATGAATGAATTCCAGGTGGTTTCTGATGAATCTCGGGATGCCGTAAATCAAATGAAGAGTTATGTTGAAAGCTTTTTTGTAATTTCTTGGAAAAGAGAAGAGACTCCAATATATGGATTCCCTTCTAACTATTGTGCATTAATGAAAAACACTTTCACCTTCAATCTTTTTTACCTACATTCTCTTTGCTACATGCTTTAGATTTTACCTAATCCAATGGGCCTAGTACGCATAGTTTGATTTTTTACTAGGATTATTGTAAATAAACCTACAAACTTAGAACCTTTTAATTGATCAATATTACCTAAATCATACAAAATGTATGTTTAGTGAGATGGAACTTGACTTATATTCAGAGTTCCCTTGTCTTTTGTGGGAAGTTTAAAGTCATGAATGTCATACATAAAGAGTCTAATGTTTAAGGTCAAAATAGCTTTGAACGAATGAATTATAATTGACTCAATTCATTGAAAATTCATTTGAAAACATAGTACTATACTCAAGTATGAGAGAAAATATGTAAACTATGACTTAAGAATATTTGAATATGAGGAATGATATGAAAAAGAGATAAAAAGGCATTAGAAGAAGTAGTTCCCAAGAATGATGTTACCATTATTTAACAAACCCGTTAGGGGGTTGAATTATGGAGGGCAACCTAAGGGTATTGGCTTCATAGTTAAATAAAATAGTATCTTTTGGCTAACAAGTCTGTTATGTAGACTGTTTATGCAAGGTCACCTATGGGAACGTGCTGCATAGTCAGGCAAAAGAACTCTAAGAAATTTACTTTCCTAGTGCTAAAATCCAGTGAAAGTTTATGGAGATTCAAATTTTCCATAGTATAGAGTTTGCTATATGGAAAAAGGTACTTGAATATAGAAAAGATATTTCCAAACAAGATTATCGAATAACTAGATAGATATCACATCTACGAAGGTCTAACCCAAATTTAGGGATGGAGAATATAAACCATAGACTTGAATGCTTTCAGATCATGAAAAAGGATATGGGACAAATAGGTTATGGATGGCTATTTTTGCGGATCCCTACATACTATCATTTAAGACAAATAAGGACAAAAGAGGCTTTCTTCCCAAGAATGAAGTTACCATTATTTAACAAAACCGTTTTGGGGTTGAATTATGCAGGGCCACATAAGGGAATTGGCTGCATAGTCAAATAATAGTATCTTTCAGCTGACTAGTCTATTATGTAGACTGTTTATGCAAGGCCGCCTAAGGGCACGTTCTGCATAGTCAGGTAAAAGAACTCTCCAAAATTTGTCATTTTTGTGACTAAAAGTCATGAAAAGGGTTATGGAGATCTGAAAATATTTAAGGTTAGGATTATGACACATAATGATGGGTATTTTCAAATGTATACAGAGATACACAGATCAATGCTAACCATAATCATGTTGTGGATGGGTCCTGAATTGAAATGTTGGACTTCACTACGTATCCCATAAGGATGATAATCAAGCCATACGTAGTTCTTAAACTACAATTTAACGTCGTGTGGGACAAAAGGATTAGCGATCTTATTTTAGGGTCATAGATCTTGGACCATTATAAGAAATACACAGTGTGTACTTGGCTTGAATTACACTTCTTTGTGAAATCGACATAATCTCGTATCATTGAAGGCCAAAAGTATCCAAGCCTTCAAATATGATTAGACAGTCTAAGTCCAGATTGGTGGGCACCACAGACTCCTGCATGCACTTCTTTCATGACAGCCATTGTCTCTTCACCATCAATACATCTGAAGAGAACTCCATCCAAGCCACGTTTGTAGAGAATTTTCTCTAGGTGATCTGGGATATCATAAAGATTAAAATTGACCACACGTCACCAGATTTGTTCTTTCTCATATCTATCAGGTGGAAGTGTTCCATTTTGAAGGTATTCCCTGATAGGTGACATCCATCCTATAGTATGACCATACGGTTCAGGAAAGGGACTAATTTCATTAATTTCCTCTTTTCTGATTCAAAGATAAGGTGAAATTTCATGGCGGTGGGCAATACTGATGGTTGTCTCGTCCCGATTTGGATCTGCCAGAGCTATGGCTATATTAGCCAGTGCATCAGCTTGAGCATTTTGTGATCTTGGGACATAAGAAAATGTCGGTTCCAAATGGAATTCTTCCATTAACTCTCTTACGTAATCATAAAAAGGGATTAGTTCTTCTTTTTTGATGGCATAATCCACACTGACTTGTTTGATTACCAGGTCTAAATCACCTTTCACCTTTAAGTGATTCACTCATGCTTGAAGATCTAATTGCAAGACTGCGATGAGAGCTTGATATTCAGCTTCATTATTGGTACCACCTTCCCACAATAAGAAGGAATAAGGTAACACTGCCTTTTCTGGAGAAATGAGCACAATTCCTAAGCCACCTTTGTTGAATTTAGGATTTTCCATTTTCCTCCCTGTTGGACTTCTGGAAGCACCATAAAAATACATTTCCCATGCCTGAGGACTTTCTTGAATGGAGAAGACTTCCTCATCAGGGAGTTCAATATCTGAAGATGTGTCTTCCACTGAAGGGTGTTCAGCCAGGAAATCAGCCAGATCTTGGACCTTTATCGCCTTTTGAGACACATACTGAATGTCGAATTGCTGCAAAATAACTTCCCACCTTTCCAGACGTTCTGTAAGCATTGTACGACTAAGGGTGAATTTGAGTGGGTTATTGCGAGATACCAATTGAACCTCGTGATGTTGCAGGTAATGTCTCAACTTCTGAAATGAAAATATTAATGCCAGGCATCACTTTTCAATACTTGAATACCGGGTTTCTGCTTCAAGCATAGTTCTACTGAGATAGTAGAGGCCATTTTCATTCCCAACATCGTTCTTTTGATCAAGAAAGGCACCCAATGATCACTCTAGAGCTGTCACCTAGAGGATAAGTGGTCTTCCTTTAACAGGTGTCATGAGTACCGGTGGACTCAAGAGGTATTTCTTGAGAATATCGAATGCTTCTTGACATTCTTCAGTCCACTGGTAAATGACTCCCTTCTTCATTAATTTGGTGAAGGGTAAACTTTTGCCTTCCAAATTGGCGATGAAACGCCGAATATGTGCTAAGTTTCCTTGAAGTCCTCTTAATTCTTTCAAATTTCGAGGAGGTGACATACCAAGGATTGACTTGGTCTTCTCAGGATCGACTTTAATACCACGATGGAATAAAAAAATGCCGAGAAATTTTCCTGAGGTTACCCCAAAAGCACATTTTAAGGGGTTCAACTTCAAATTATGTTGTCGAAGCTTGCAGAATATGACTTCCAAATCAGCGAAGTGATTAGAACATTGTTTGGATTTAACCACCAAATCGTCTACATAGAATTCAAAAAAATTCCCTAAGAAGGGTTTGAATATACGATACATGGCACGCTGATATGTTGCACCTGCATTCATTAAGCCAAAGGGCATTACTCGGTAGCAAAACACACCATGAGGGGCTCTGAAGGCTGTAGATTCCTCATCTTCTAGGGCCATTCGGATCTGATTATATCCGGAATATCCATCCATGAAGTAAAGTGCTTCATAGCGAGCTGTTGAATTAATTAAAAGTTCTATAATCGGAACTGGGAAATCATCCTTAGTACAATGCTGATTAAGATCTCTGAAATCGATGAAAACTCTAATTTGTACGTTCTTCTTCTTTACGGGGAAAATATTAGCCAACCACTTGGGATATTGAACTTCTCTGATGAATTTATCTATGATAAGATTATCCACTTCAGCTTCAATTTTAGAAGCATATGTTGGGTGTGTTCTTCTCACGGCTTGCATAAATCCTCGATGTTCTTCTGGTAAACCTAAATGATGAGTAGAAACATCAGGATCAAGCCCAAGAATTTCTGTATAGTTCCAAGCAAATATATCACTATTTTTCTTTAGAAAAGAAATATACACCTCTTTCTCTTCAATATTCATGGCTGCACTGATTAAAGTGGGGCGTGCATCTTCTTTTGTACCCAGATTTTTTTCTCTAAGTTCATCCACAATGGTATAGATACCCTCTTCAAATACTGGAGGAGCATCTATGAGATCTTCCTCTTCTTCTTCATCATGTGTTATTTCTTCCGTTTCTACATTCATAGTAGATGATAAAGCAGAATTTTCATGATCAGAAGAGATGTCAAAATTTACACATCTTGATGAAGAAGCTTCCATTTCTGACCCAATTGATGATGAAGGGTCTTCTTTGGGCAATAAAGAGGAGAAGATGGATTGAGAATTGACATCATTTTTCACCTCTAATGCTGCTATAACGTATTCTGGAATAATTGGAGAAGTATAGAATTGTTTGATTTCAGCAGATGAAACGAAGACGTCACCATTTGTGCTTTTATCACTGCTTGGTGGGTTACCAATTTCTCCCATGTTGTCTGGCTTGATTGCCGTAATTGACATTATGGATCTTTCCGTAAGAGTATTTTTATTTGGGTTGATCTTGTCAATTTGACTAATAGGAAACACATAATTTGTACTCACATGTGTAAATGGATTTACTGGAATCTTCTCCAAACCATATAGAGCATTAACTTTGGTAATCTCTTTTTTTGTGGATTTTTTTCCCTTCATGTGATAGAATTCTGCCTCAATGTATTGAGACTCAAATGTCTTTAATCGGGCCTTATCACCATACAATGTCCCAACATGACCATAGAAACAATATTTGAGACATTGATGGTATGATAAAGGGATAACTGCATGCTGATGTAGCCAGGGTCTTCCAAGGAATATGTTGAAAGCCGAGTCTTGATCAACAACCATGAAATCCGAATTGGATTCAAGATCTCCAAACTGAGTTCTGAGTGTAACTTCACCCAGTGGTTCTTGATCATTTTTATCATATCCTTGTAACAACATGGTAGAAGAAGATAAATCAGATTCCTTGAGGCCCAATTGACGAAGTGTATGAATGGGCATGAGGTTGACTCCTAAACCATTGTCAATGAAAGCTCTTCGGACGTCTACAGCATTAACCTTTCCAGATAAGTACAACAGTATAATATTCCCATGCCCAACATCATCTTCATCTTCATCAGTAAAATATATTATTTCATGGAATTCTGCATGATTATTCTCTATGTGATAGACTCCAGCTACAACAATTTCAGTTTCAAACTCCTAAGGACTTGACAAAGCCTCGATGAGTGCTTCCTGAAGATCTTTTGACAGATTCAGAGCATCCAGAATTGATAACTTGGATGGTACATGGGCCAAGTGTTTCAATACATAATACTTTTAATCCAGAGGTCTGTGTTTCCCAATAGGAATATGTGGTTTAGTAGGTACCTTGGAAGGAGATGCTTTGGATGTTGATGCATCTTATATCGGGATAGGAGTTTGAAATATCCCTGGTTTTGGAAGATTAGACTGATTAGATCCATTTACTTGCTGAGAGGAAGAATATGGAACCTTCAACTAGTCTTCCAAAATAACTATGCCAGGACTGAATTTGCTATTGGTAGAAGAACTTTTTTGTTCTTTCTGAGCTCGCTGGAGGGCTCTACCACGAGTTTCTGTTGCATACACAGTTCTATCAGGGGTAGAATTGGAATAGTGGCCTCTGAAAGATCCACTTCTTCCCCTGTATCTTAAGCCTCTAGAACATCCTCTGATTCCCCTATTTGATATAGGGAATTCAGGCTCATCGAAATCAAAACTACGACTGGCATATGTATATGTTAATTGAATCATATTAACAGAACCGAAGATTAATTCTTCTTCTGATGAAGACTCTGCCTGATTATCCTGTTTAGGCTGTGCTCTTTGGTGGGGTGGTGCCCGTGGTTTTGAAGTAGATGGAATGAAGTCTGCCAGAGTCAAAGACAACTTAGGCTTTGACACATACTCATCTTCTTCTGATTCATTTTGTTTCTTTGAATCATGCCGTTTCTTTGAGGACTTTCCCTCTGATGAAGAGGGTTTTGTAGCAACATTCATGGTAGAAGACATAATCGGTTTCTTTAATTGTGTTCGAAAAATAGAATGAGTTCAGTTGATTGTCTTTCTGACCATCCAATCATCATACTTCTGTGCATTTTTTCTTTTGACTTCTTTCCATTCGCCTTCCTCCTCTGTAACTCTAGCAGTGACACATGCTACCTAGGCTAAAGAGCTTTTCAGTTTGACTTGTCCCGAGTCGACCATCTTTTTTAGGAGGTCTTTGAAGACAAAACACTCATGGATGGGATGACCCAACATTTGATGAAAGGGGTAATAATTGGGACGGTATTCAACTACTTCTATGTTTGGCCACTTGGGCTTTCGAAACTAAACCAAATTATTCTCTAGGGCCAAAATAAAGTAACCAGGAACTTGTTCATTTCGAAAAGAGTATGTTTTTCTCTTCTGATCCTCAAATTGTTTTCGTCTATGATCTCTTTGATCGTCTGTACGAAATGGCCTTTTTTGTTGGTGCTTAGGAGGTGGATCACTTCGAGAGTATGGAGGTTTTGAGGTAGAAACAGGTATAGGTTCTTGTTTAAGCATAAATGTAGCAGTTTCTGCTTTACCCATTCTCCTTCCTGGAGCTGATGGAATTACACGAGATTTAGCCTTAGCCTGTATAAGGGAATATTCAATCTGCTGAGCGATTGAAGTAAGGTCTCGAAACCCTCTTATATATTTCACAGGGATCAATGACATGCATAATTCGTCACGCCGATTTTCCACACAGATTGGAAACAGTTCCTCTTGAGGGAGTGCTAGGCTTAGGGAATATTTTAAGCCCTTCTAACGAGAAATGAAATCAGAGACACTTTCATTCTCCCTTTTCATAAAGTTTGTAAGATAAAAACTATTGTCTTTGGAAAAGTGGA
The DNA here is from genome assembly GCA_963277665.1 of Viscum album. Lineage (NCBI taxonomy): Eukaryota > Viridiplantae > Streptophyta > Magnoliopsida > Santalales > Viscaceae > Viscum > Viscum album. The sequence continues at coordinate 1,032,238,100 of OY728166.1, read as the reverse complement.
ACTGAATTGAAGAAGAAATCATTGACAGATATCTTCCCATCCGGTAATTGACTGGGATTTCAAGCTTGTATAACAGACAAAAGCTAG